>CM062574.1:4020000-4592500 GCA_031468815.1 Morus bassanus
AGGAAAAAATACAATCCATTTTGTGGCAGATGAACTTATTACACTCAAGGAAAAGAAGAGAAGAATGGGGAACTTGTATAAAGATACAGTGCAATAAATTTAACTGGACTCAGAATCTGGTCAGCAATAACTTCTGTGTTGTTTTAAAAGGTATTTTACTGTGCTCTATCATTCTAGGAAAGAAAGCCTTATAACCACAGTAACTGCCCTATCATAGACTGGTTAAATAGTTTTTGAGATAGAGATCGCCATTTCGAAGACTCATATATCCCTTCACGGTAGGTGTAGCACTACTTTTGTACTTTGTTCAGTCTTGTCAGGGATAAATGTTCATAGAAACATATATCAAATGGTGTTTCTCCTTCCCGCCATGTACACGATTACTATAGCTCGACTGGAAACCAAATGAACTCGGCCTTCAGAGCTGTTTGCAGTGATTTGCATGATTACCACAAATAAGGGTGGTGGCAGAGTGTTCAAAAGCAGTTTCCTTCACGTTGACAACACTTTATGATCAAATGACTAGCTTCACCTCTTATAGCTCTTTCCTTCTGGGATAAGAAAATTGAATTTTTAGGATATATAACAAGCAACACATGTAGCATGAAATCATGGTGTTATAGGACTGTACAAATAAGAGACAGGCTGAAGAGGAGACTCACGGCACTGCTGTTGTTTCCTATCCTGAAAATTCAAATTGGTCACAATTTTAAAGAAAACTGTACATGTAGTATTATGCGAATATTCTTGAAATGTTCGTAATGTACAGCATTTGTGGAAAATTATTCAAATATATTTTTTCATTTACTTTTCTGCATTTTCTCTTGCAGACAATCTCTAATTGGTTAGACACCTTTGAAGTTCAAGATGTGTCTTTATCACTAACTGGGATAAAATGTGACATAAAATCCTGAATTTAAAAACCAAAATGTTACGTTTGAACTCATTCAAAGCTCTAAAATTAATAAAATTAGGAAAACAGCCAGTATAAGAAAGGTCCATCAGGAATATTTTTATTCAAGAGGCATTCTTTTATATTAGCTCTATATCAAGCCACATCTAAATTCTGCAACAAGTGTCTAGATTCTAGGACTTTATTTCCATCTCAGAGGTATGGTTTTTTTTTTTGTTTGTTTGTTGTTGTTGTTTTTTTGTTTTATTTTTTCCCTTTTTTTTCCCTGAAATCTAAAAGAAAGCGTATTCTGCAAAAGAGATATCCTATTTATGTGAAAACTAACTTTGCTTTCATTTTCTTTTTTTTTTTCCCCTGTACTCACATTTTCACTTCTTATTGTGCTGTGGATTGTCATCTTTAGGTTCAGCACTAAGGAGAATGGGATGCCTCACATCTCTCAAGGCACAATTCATTTCATGCTATCTGGAAATAAGGAGACATCAGTCCCTGAGTGATGCACTTCACATTTTCAAGGTTCTCTTTGTAAGCACAGAAACATAATTTAAAAATCCCAAACCTTTATACTCTTGCATAGAGCCCTGATCCAGAGACACTTATCATGGCAAATTCCAGATTGCAGTGCTGAGGTTGTGCAGGCTTCTGACATCGCACAGAGCCTGAAATGTGCAGAAGAAGATGGGAAAGCAATAAGTATTTGGGGTGTTATTTCCAATTTGATGTCAGAAAACACAGAACAGAAAAGAGTTGCAGCAGAAAATCCCCAGAATAACTGTTTATTGAGGCTCCTGGTTCTGTGTGAAGAGTCCTCGGGAACCACCTGGCTTCTTATGCAAAAGTCAGTTTTATTGATCTTTGATCCTTGTATTTGGTGCCAGACAGTCACTCTCATTCACCTTCTTTGCTTTCTCAAGATTTCTTTCTGGATTATATACAAGACACTTTCAGGTTCTGTGCAAACCCCATCTAGCCCTGCTGCTCCCCTGAGTATTTGAGGCAGCAGGAGAAAAGCAACATATGCAAAGCTGCGGTAACAAGGCTAGGAGTATTTTCCATTTCCCAAATTCTCCAGAGAAATGTAGTCTTTTTGTCTATAGGTGGTGCTGCGTGAGCCTGGAAAAAGAGTTACATTTCCCCATGGCTCTGTGGTCCCCAGACAGTTTTTCCCTGGGTGGCATAGACCAGCCCTTGGTCTCCGCAAGCATGTCCGTTTTGGGGTCTCTGTCTTTAGGGACTCTAAAACATTACAGTAGGAGCAATGCTCAGCTGCTTGGTGCTGGGGTTTAGAACTCTTGATGTTATCTGTGATTAAATATAAAATTGTAAAACAAAAGCAGTCGAGTGGAATGATCATGAGGATGATGCCAACAGCTTTCCAAGGGAAAACCAAGGCTGCAGTGTAGCAACGTCTCTCCTCTGGTTTGTTTAGGGTCAGGCACTTCAGATATCTGTGCAGCTTTGCCCATCATTTCAGTGCAGAAATTCAAATAAGTGAGCCCTTTTTCACTCTTTTTCACAATACTATTTTGGGGATAATGAGTGAGGAACAGATCCAGTAATGGTTTGTATTATCCCATTCCAATTTTATATTTCTCATTTTCTAATTTTGACCTTGGAAATGGTGAAATACTGTAAAATACAGATATTTTCTTAAGATACATCCTGTAAAGCAAGAAGGGGAGAAACCAGAAGACTGGGTCTGATACAGCAGTCAGATATACAGCAGTTTTATGTCAGAAAACGTTATAATAATTGTGGAATATACAATTGCTCTGCTGACAAAAACAAAAAAGTGCTTTTCATCTAAACAAATTCATTTGATTTATTGTGTTTTATACATATGTTGTATTTAAATTTTCCATCCCCCTTAAACACTCTGTGGCTTTCCAAGAGTGTTGGAGAACTACAAGGCCACGTTTTTGGCATTGCGAATGACCTCATTATTAATCAGAAAACATCTGGGCAGGCAAAGCGGCGTGTGTATGTTCGGAGAGCTGTGGACGGATTAACAGCCCTTGCATGTGCAGGCCACCAGATTGTGTATCTTGCTTGGAAAAAGTCCTGGCGGGTTCTTGTCTCCAGATTTCACAGGCATTTCTCTATGGGCTGCGTCATTTACAGAAGTCTATTTTAGCCCATATCTCAGGGGCTGGCAATGCCCCAGGAGCTGACTGCGGAGCCAGGGCAGATGCTGATGCCAGGTACTAGCTGTGGTGGTTGATGAAGGAGATAACTCATGTCTGTCACTTACCTGTGTTTACCAGCCCTGTGTTTGCACTGGGTCCATTTAGGCATTCTTGGAGCATCTCTCCTAAAGAGCAAGTATTTTTTTCTTTGTTTTGAGTTGCTTAGTGTATGCTCAGCTTGACACATCCTGCAGAGATTTGTATTAAACTTTCATATTGCATTTTCAGCAGAGACCCCACAATTTGCTCAGTACACATCAGTAGAGAAGATATGTAATAAAAATCAGACAAGTGTACTTATTTTCCAGAATATAGACACTACCCTACCATTATGCTTTTTACATTTAACAGTATAAACAATTTAGTTTGCCCTTAATGTCCTAAATATGTTTAGATCCATCACGGTCAAAATTGAAGGGCAAGGCAAAAGGACAAAGAAAAGATGTTAAATGTTCCACAGAAATAACCCAAAATACACTTCTAATAGCATAAGCACATTGTTAAAAAATGAACAAGTAATAGTACAGGAAAGGGTGTGTATTTATGGTGTCATACAGTGTGGAAACAAAGTCAGGCTGTCTCTGATGTTGTTTACCCACCAATGGAAAAAAGACACTTTTGTATTACAGGGTTTCCCCCCCTGTTTATACAAGAAGAGGAGAAACACCCTGCGCTGGTTGCCTTAAGGAAGGGAAGCCCTGCAATGGGGTCGGCAGGTATCTCTGCCGCTGGGTGAACTGGCACAAGAGGGTTGGTTTCTTCTTGAGCTACACTGCAACTTGCATCTTCAGAAGTAGAAACTCTAAAAAGAAAGACTTTTTTTTTTTTTTTTTGTCTGTAGATGAAGGTTTGTCTACGCAGAGAAGCTATTTCAGAATAAGACAGTGAACTTAAAGCAGGATACCTACTCTACACTGACTTTCTAGATGGACATTTGTTTTGCTCTGCCAGTGCTTATTGCTGCAAGTGGCAAGTGGACCATGTCTGTGCCAGTAATAAGTGGGGAGAGCTGTTGCTGAATGGTTTTTCTGGGTCCAGACCTGTATCTGAGCATTCCATGGTAAACAACCACCAAAGAAAATGTTAAATAAACAGGTTGAATCTAAGCAGCAGGATAGGCTTAAGACCAAACTAGCTGTGTTGGCACAAAGTATAGCAGAAACCTAGGGCAGCAGGTTTTATGGTTGTGTTCTCCTTGATGTCCCAGAGGAGAGAGGGCTCCTTCAGAGGCAGCGTGCGGTGATGGAGCACACCACCTCGGCACAGACTGCACTACACCGCAGAATGAATACTGTCTGCAACCTCTGATTTCCCAGGCTGGGTTGATGAGGGATGGGACTGCTGATTTGTATGATTCTGATAGCTGTCACATCACTTTCTGACTGAGAGTCAAAAGATGCTGAATGACAAGAGGCAAATGAAGAGTAAGTCAAGAGACCCATGTGCAGGGGGGTGTAGGAAGCAGGGCAGTCATGCGTCGTGTCTAGAAATGGAGCAGATGTGTAGACAGAGATGTTCATTGATGGGGTGTAGTATGTAAGCAAGGCAAGGGCAAGCATTGAGGTAAACTGGCTGTAGGACATACTCCCACTGGTCAATTTTAAGTATAGAATTCTGCCCCACTTGAATAATACTTTTATCATGGATTGTCATGAGTTAGGCAAATACCTAACATACTTAAGCATTTGGCTAAAAGTTAATTTTTTTGGTGTAGTTTTTTTGTTTCAAATTATTACCTAGTGCTTGTATGTTTTGTATTATTATGAAACTTAAAGTCCAAGTATGTGTCCCATCTTTTATGACATATAATTAAAGTTCTTTAGATAGTAAAATATTTGCAGTCTTGCCTCAGCTCAGAAGTCTGATAGGCTGCACTGAGATTGAACAGCCATTTTGTGTATTTCTGAGGGGTTAAAATATGCTAATGATTTAAGCAAAAGTGTTTTCTCATACCTTTATATACAGCTTTTTGATATAATACAGGACTATGAGTATATTTTATAATATTTTTTCATAAAAGGTTTGAACTTTGTATAGCAACCTATCAAAAAATGTATAAATTATACAAGGAAAAAAACCCTGCATCATTTTTTTTTTTTCCCTGGGAAGTGGAGCAGTTAATATTCAACATGAAATGTCTAATCTTTAAATACATTATAATCTAACTGCTTAGGATAATTTTTGCTTTAATACCTTAAGAGTCTGCAAAGCCTGAAGGATGGGATTATTAAAATGGAATTTTAATGTCAAAATTATCAGAGAAGAGAACATATTGCTACTGTTCATAAAAAAATGTATTCAATTTCTGTTTGATTTGTTCAAATCAGAGATGAGAATATATTTGATTATAGCTAGTAAGTATTCTGAAAGTTGATCAGATGACTGCAGGTCATTGCAACATAAGTGCTGTCAACTATGGGGATTAGTATATTTAAGACATTGAAATATGTGGTAACATATAAACATACCTGGTCTAATGACTCAGTTATAAGCTTCCATGAAGATGTCGAATCGGGAGAGATTCAGGAATAAAAACTACACTGTTGCCACACAGACAGCATTACTAACTGCCCAAGCATTAAAAAACAAACAAACAAACAAAAAACCAAAAAGTCTTAATGTGCCTTGCAGGTGTAAATAAAAATCTCTACCTTGCTTAGAATTTCAGTTTTAAGTCTTCCTCCCCAACTGTCTGGGGTATCAGGCTACAGCCCAAGAGCAGAAGCCAGTTGTTACAGCTGTGACAACTAGCCAAATTTCAGATTTTCCTGATCATTGAAAAATGAGCTCTGAAAAGTAATAGACCTAATCAAAGCACCCCACCAACCTTCCCACCTGCCTTCCAGAAATTCATGAATAAACCGGACAGCCAGCGCCTATCTGTCACCATGGACCTTCTGACAACTATTCCTTTCTACTATTTAAGGTAGTGTCCTGATACAGAAAAGTTAATCGCTTTCTAGAACATGGACCTGTAAGGTCTCTGAAGATCAGTAGAGTTTTGTCAGTTGTTTTTGTGTACGCTACCATGTAAATCTTTCACAGGTGGCCTGAAATACCTGGAGGTTGCAGCTCCAATATACTACCCTGAGTTGCCTTCTAGAGCTGTGGTCTGTTTTTCAATATATGTCTGTCCAGTGACTACCAGGAAGGCACATAAAAGTGATCTAACTCAGGGATAAGACAGAAGAATTCATGTTATGTAAATGCAGGCAAAAGGACTTCAGATTCAATTGCTTTAAGTGGTTTGGAAACCTGATTGAGTCTAATGGTCGCAGCGACTTTTTTTCCTTCTTCTTGGAAGATCTGGCATTGATTGTCTGGAATTAGTGTAATATTGCACAAGTTAACAAGGTAAAAATTACTGTTAGAAAGTCACCTGCTGTGTTCACAGGCTTCTCCTGTGATAAACTGTGTGGTGTGGATGCAAATTTGGCATGCTTGAAAATGGAAAGCAAGAGTAAGAAACGCATGGTTTGCCTACAGGGAAACAGCCAAGGGAAAACAGAAAAGCGGTCCTGGTCGAAAATGAAAGTCTGTCTACAAGGGAAAGGTGCTGCCACTGTGGTTTTGTTTTTGTCTCAACAATACAACTGAACAAATACTTTAGAGAGAAAAAGATAATTTTACAAATATTAATTAAGATATCAAAGTAACTTTCATATTCATAAATCCTTTTCTATTTGCCATGAATGGTTATGCACAGTTTTTAATTTCATAAGAACATTCAGAGCAGTTGACCATCTTACAATCAGCATATTACGTGTTTGCACATATTATTTTCTCTTGTCTATTTTCCTATTTGTAAAAGTTGATTTTTCTGGTCATCAAGGATTTTTTTTTTCTGAAGAATTTACATCACGAGTAATACACCTGGGTCACTTGTCCACCCATTTTTTTTTACATTGGTAAAGATTTATTTGTATGAGGAGACAATCTATTTTACAACGAATAGTTGAAGACTGTAATAGAACAAAAAAATATACAAATAACCCAGAGGTTGCAATATGTTTGTATAAAGTATTCAAACAATTTCAAATAACAACTGAACTTGTAAAAATCAACATCTGTTCATGGATTATTCATGAATCAGAATGGTGAAATTCCTTCAATGAAAATAGTCTTCAATGAACAGTTACCCTGGTTGCTGAAAAAATAGGATTCATGCAACCGAAATCTCAACTTCAAGACTTTCATGCAGTTCAGATTCATTAAAGCTAAAATTATCCTCTGGTATATAAATTGCCGAACCAAGCCAACTAATAATAAAAAATCCAACTAAAAAAACCCAATAACAAGATAGGATTTAACTGTACCAATTTAGGTAATTGTGTTTCTTCCACAAAATATATATTCGGAGTGCATCTGTAATTGTGTTTGTCAGTTTGTGAAGGAGGATTATCCCTGTAGCAATACAAAATTTTCTTTCTATTTTAGCAAATACCTACAATGATGACTTCATACATAATGATTTACAGCTATTAATAGAAACTATAATAAGAAATCAATAGTTGTTCAAACCCAGAAGTATAATTTTTACCCAGCTGAGCAAGAGGTAGGAAGCTATCCTATGGTTTGGTGTAGAGATGCAAAACCCACTGTAGGTATCATTTTCAGAACAATGCACATTTTTAATTTATGAATGTTCTTTTATAAACTTGTATATACAGTCACTTTTTTCTTTTTTTTTTCCTCCAGTGCTACATAATTATAACTTGCAAAATGTAAATATTTATGAATTCACAGGATGTTCGCTGGAAGAGAAGAATGTTATACTTGCAGATTTTTCTTGTACTTGCAGGATTCACATCGTATTATTTGCCATCATGATGTACTGAAAAATGCAAAAAAATATAATATTATACGTTTGACTTTTCTGAAAAATACCATCTGGTGTTATTTTTTGAGTTGGAGATTAGCTCTGTAATTGCTTATAGTTAGAGATAGACATTACTACATTTATTGACAATTTTATTCTCTACAATAATCTTACATTTAAATAGTGACTTTGTTCCTGAAGGATGCCAAAGTGATTAAACTGATATTCAAACTCTTTGGATCGCATCACCCACAACTGAAATGCAGCCATCTCTGGGGTGAAATATTGCAGCTGTTTAACAGCGCTCAACAGCACTGTATAACAGCTTTGGAAATGAAGAATACCTTATTCAAATGAAAACGGGGACATTTAGGTAGGCAAAATAATTATCCAAGTTGGTATGCGGCCAGGATGTTAGTGCTCACATATCTACACCCAGAAAAAGTTACACTGAATCCTTAATAACCATAATTACTCTGGACCTTGGGTCTGTTGCTCATCTCAGAGAGGCCATTGCCCAAGTGAAGCCTCAGCACTGCTCAGAGCTGACCGAAACTGTGGCGCTGTTCACAGTCTGTGGAAAATGTAGCTTGGGTCATTTAGGTTTTTCTTGACGACCTGGATATCCTGTACCAATTCTTGTGAACCCCTCCTTGTGTAGAACAACTCCACTGTGTTACCTGTGCAGGTTTGGAGGCTGTAAGTGGATCTAAGTTGCCCGTCAGATAGCTTTGATTACCAAAATGAATCCTGGAATATTTTACCTGTCCTTTGTCTGAATTTCACCACACTTCAGAATCGGCTGTGACAGCACTTAAACTCTGATTAACTACATGAAGATAAGTCAATGCCTTTCTAGAGACCTCTGTTGGCTTTCATAATTTTCAGGAGATAGTGATTGTGATCTACTTGCCCATCACATTGCCTTACTGTCCTGGGCTGGTTGTTCACTGCTTTAGTTGATATACCCAAGGTGGACAAATAATTCAGCAAATATTTCCTTCCACAGAATTATGCTAAAACTGTTGATGCCATTAGACTTTCATCATATGTCTACTGCTCGTGAATTAAATGAATGGGACTTGAAATGTGAACTGCATCTGTCAATCTCAGTGTAACAATACATTTAGCTTGGGTACATAATCAACATTAAAAAAAACCACTTGTCAAATTTAAAAAGCAAGCAACTCTTTAGTAAGTGATCTGCCTCCATGTAAGCTTCTGTGCTCATGTATGCTAGAAGTTCATCCTCATCCACAGTTGCCAACCACAGTATATTTTTGCACCACTCCTCTGTTTGTAATCTACAGTGCTTATTGAGGCGCAATTACATCCAACCATGTGCACCAGGACTGTGCTCTTTCTCATTGTCCAGTTGTCAGAGATGATCAGAATATCAGGCCTATGGACTTCATCAGTTCATGTGCAGCAAGCCTTCCACTGAGCTTTCTCTAGTTGGAGATATCACATGAAAGAGTACTGTGGAAACATCGGTCCTCATCAGGTGGACAAATTCCCCTTTACTGATTTATATCATCACCAATACTTCATCTAGCTTCTTGTTTTTAATGTCTCATTGAACAGACTCCAGACTACCTAAAGTGTTTCTCTAGACCTCACAGAAAGACTCAATACTGTCACTATAAATAAGTACAGATGACATTGAACCTGGCAGGAAAGTATCCTCTCAATAGACGGCTGTGAACATTGTAAACTGCCAGCGGAACCTCCATTCTTGGCTTGGTGAGTTTTGTGTTTTAGATGAGTGGAGAATGCCATAAGGGAAATGACTGGGTATCAAAGACGAGTTCTTTTGTTATGGGAATTAGTCACATGGTTTTTACAATGAAGTCAGTTAATCAAACTTTTTGATTACAGCCTTTTCATCCAGAACTGCTAATTGATCAAAGCTGAAATTTTCTGTGGGAAAGAATTATGATAAATTTCCCAATTTACAAAAGGTTTGAGAAATTAAATTTTTAAAAACTTCCATTTTAATTTTTCTAAGTAAAATTTCCATTTTGGATATGGAAGGCTGTGTGGTTTTCATCATTTGGGAAATCAGAGTAGACAGTATCCATCTTCCATTTCATCTTCTAATCTTTGAAATTATGGAAAAGGTAATTGTTGAAAGCCATTGTTTGATCGTATGTAATTAAGCTGTATTTTAGCTAATCAATTTAATTGAGGTAAAATACTTGAGCCCTTGTGTAGAACTTCAGTTGAAAATGATCCTCAGAGCTATTTGGATGATAACATTTTTCAACTACTGTCCTATTTTCAGCTGGAACACCTAAATTCTTTCAAGTCTGAATAAGTCTTTTCTGTCCTCATTTATAGGATGCATCATATATGTATACTATTTAAAATCTTCAGGCATTGAACTTGCTTCTAGTGTCGGTCTGATAAACCCTGTATATGTCTATGTATTTTAATCAAGAATTAGAGCACATATAGCATTTTTTTATCATGAACACTAGTGAAATCTCTTATTTCTCAGCACCTCACTGTAAGAAATTATATCTTCTTGAGATAACTAACCTTAAACTTGGAGATTGCGATTTTTTTCAGCCAGTCAATGGCATGGCCAGGACTATCTCAATTCCCGCTTCAGCAGTTAACATTGTACATCCGGCCTATCCACAGGAATAGTTTGTTAGTTAAACTTCTTGAAAGAAAAGCCTGCAGTTTCTTTCTGTTGGGGTTTTTGGTTGTGGTTGTTTTGGTGGGTTGTTTTTGTTTGGTGGTTTGGTTTTTTTTTCCCCTCTCCACTTGTAGCAGCAGTCTATTCTCTCTCCTACTTTCTTTTGTTCAGGTGTGTAATGTTCAAAGCTGCTTCAGATCCTTGTAGAGGTGTTTCTATATTTGCTTGAATGTAAAGTCAAATACTTTGTGGGGAAAATAAAAAGTTTCAGGTTTTGTATTTGCAGAAAAACAAATAAAATGAAAATGGATTATTTTTTTAAAGAGAAGTTGTACAAAATGTAAATCTATTATATGATTTTGTGACAATCGGACATCAATATTTTTTATCTATTTGATGTGCCAATAACGCAGGTAGCTTTTGGCTTCTTTAGGAAACAAAACTTATGCATAAACACAAAGACCTCAAACCTCCAAACATAATGATTTGAGAGCAGAAAGTCATAATACCTCTGTGTCAAAACATGAAGATCACAGAATCACAGAATGGCAGGGGTTGGAAGGGACCTCTGGAGATCATCCCGTCCAACCCCCCTGCTTGAGCAGGCACACCCAGAGCAGGGGGCACAGGACTGCGTCCAGGCGGGGTATGAATGTCACTCACTCTCATGTTAGTGACTTTTAGGGAAAATACTTCAAAGTTTTGTTTTTATGTCCACTTCTACCTAGCCCTACATCATACTAGTATTTCAGAGCAAGATTCACTAATAAAAACATAGTCTTTAATATTTTTGTTCATTTTACTTATTTACTAATAAATGCATTAAAACATAAAAGTATAAAATGCACCACAAAGTTATATAGGGAGAAAAAACCTCCCTAATATCTGACTCAATGTCAGTTCTTATTGCTGCAATGGGAATTCTTCTTGAGGATGGTTTGAGGGTTCATGTCCTAAATCTCTGCTCGATGCTGTGGGGGCTGCAAGAAAACTCTGCAATGCCAAGCATTGAAAAGCAACTGTGGACTAAAAGCACAATATCAGCATCCATATTTGCTGCAAAACACAGTGTTTTCCTGTAAAGTGTGTTTTCTTTCAGTTGACTGGGGTTTTTTTTTTTACTTTTTGTTTACAAAGTTCCCATTGACTTTCCCGGTAGTAGAAATTGGACTAACTTACTTTCGTTTGTTGTCAATGTCTTTGCTCTATTAACTGTCTGGCATCTGCTCTGTGCAGAATGGACTTTGTAGGAGGAACAAGTTTCATTGGTGGCTTCTGGAGACTGTGTCCCTGCTTGGCTTTGTACAACATCTGCAATAGTGACACTCCAGTCTGTCTAACCTATCTAGTATTGAGCATCTATAATAATAAAATAATAAAAATGTTGTAGAACTAAACCAGGCCAGCTTATATGTAACTTCATTTTCCCCCCATTTCTGTCTTCAGCTGCTCTTACTCCTTACTCTTGCTCCTACTATAATCCTCTCTTACTCCTACTATAATTATTGGTATAGACAGTTGTGAAAGGAGCATTTAATCCTGCAACTAGAACATAGATAGATCTGTAGAATTTTTGTTTGTTTTCTGACAATTAAAAAGAGACTTTTATAATGTTCTCTTCATTAGTACTTGAATATTTTGGAGTTCTAAAAAGTAAACAATAATTTCAGGGCAAATGAAAATGTCATTTCACTCAAAATGAATGTGCTCATTTATGATGCGAGAATTTTTTGGTAAGCTTTTTCCACATACATTTGAATAATATTTTGAAGGAGTTGTCATTCTAAATTGAAAAAAAAAAAAAATCTTCCCCTTTGATATAGAAATGGTTTCTGTTTTTCATGCTAAAAAGACTTCAGAGAAACCTGGGGAAAATATTTTTAAGCAAAAATTGTTACGTTTTCCAGTTGACATAGGTGTGTCAAATTGTATGTTTTGTTGTAATTTATGAACAGAAGATGGGTCTCATTTTAAATTTAGGACCATATTATACCATTCATTTTTAGCAGATATTAGAGTTTTGACTGCAGGTTGTTAAAAACTTGTGACCTAATTGGCCTTTTGTTGGCAAGCCTGCTCCTGGTACACTGAAAGGACAAGAGTCCTTCTAAAGGAGTGTTTCAGAGCTGTGTTTGATGTATTGCTAACTAGTAGTAAACATTTGTATTTATGCAAACACAGGTAATCTAATCTTAAATATGCATGTGGGACAGATCTGGTGAACAATTAGCCATTCTCTAGTCCCTTTTGGGAGCAGAACTGCATTTTAGGCATATGCCATCATCAAGCTACTGATGTGTATGTCTGGATCTTCATGACACCAGTAGAAGTCCAGGATGCCTTTTAGGAGCCAGATTATGTATGACCTTCTGTGTTTATTTTATGGATTACTATAGTCTGGAATTCAACTTTTTTTAGAGCCTAATGGTGAAGAAAGGGCCGTGCTAATATCACTCTGCGGACACGATCCTTCCCAATGAGCTGAGACACTATGGTGAGATTTGAAGCACATTTTTGTCATTTTTAATTTATGGAAAAGTCACTCCTTGTGAATTTTTCTTGTTATTTTGCATTCATATTATTCTGCCATAATGCAAACCATTTTAGTATGAAAATTAGGAACTTGTGTAAAGATCCGTGAAATTCTAACTTTTCTATGTTACTGAAGGAAAACCTGGAAAATGTTCTGCTTTGACAGAGAACTAGAAAGGCACTTTCCTTTTGTGTTTTCTCAGTGAAATTATCTGCAAAAATCCTGTGCTTAGGCTAGACTTGATCTTGCAAAAACATATTGACAATCTATAGAATAATTTGATAAAGGCAGAGGAATGAATCACCTCTGGGGGAAAAAACTCATGAATACTTTAAACAAATTGAATGTTTATAATATATGTAAAAAAATTGAGTTAGTGTCATAATTTCACTATATCATAGTAGTTTTGCTTTTAAAGGGTAAAACAACAGTAATAACAAAAATTAGAATGAAGACTGATAGAAAAAAAGCTCTACAGGTGCCTCCAGAAATTAAGCTATTTTTAAAGAAATGTTAAAAATATTATTTGTATCCTTATGAATGCATCTACTAAATTGTCATCTCAGAAATTAATTTCTAAGAAAATATCCTAAAAGTGTAAAGTAAGCCTCAATGTGACGAGCACAGTTTTAGATGTTTTTAAAAATTCACAATTTATTGGACCAAGAAAACATTTTTTTAATCAGATTTTACAGATGTAGAAGAAGGAAACTAGGGATGTTTTAGGAAACATTTTCAGAGGCTCAGTAAATTTCCCATAAGACTGATGGATACTTGATTTTTTTTTAAACTGTTTTCTATTGACAAGTTTGAGGTGGATTAGATGATCTTCGTCTGGAAAAATGAACAAATGATGGAATTAGTTGGAACTAGGTAAATTATGATTTGTGTGAAAAACTGTTGAATATAATCAACTTCAATTCACCTAAACCACCCTTGTTACCTTGTTTCTGGTCCTCTTGAGGAAAAAGTACAAGCTTCTACTATGTAGTGTCAAAATGTGAATTAGTTTGTTTAAATGGATAAAGGTCTCCATATGGTTAGAGTGAGACCAGCATTTGTTTTAAAGGTGCTCAAACATAGCTATGCAAATGTAAAAATCTAAAATATTAAAAAAATATTTTATTTAGATGACTGAGGAATCACTTATGTCTTAAGTGAAGACTCTTGACAATACAAGACAGAGCACAGATGAACTTTTTTTCTGCCAGGCTGCTCTACAGTGTTACCTGTGACCAATCTGCTTTAGGAAGGCATTACATATTCAAAATTTGTTGAAGATGTTTGCTTACAGCTTACAATCTACTCTTCAGAGGTCCTGTAGTGACATAGCACCTTGGAGGATTTGCGTTATTTCAGGGGGCAGGACTCTAAATGAAGAGCTGGTCTTCATCTGAACCAGGAAAAGCAGCATTTTCTTGGGATGTTCTTTGGAGCTTGCAGACATATTAAGGGATTATCTTTTAAGGTTTCACTACCTGCTCTGTGTGGGTTGCTGCCAGAAGGATTCTCCCCATAAGGATCAGCTCCTAAAACCAAGAATCATAGTTTTTATTATCGTTCTCTTTGCAGTGTTGGTTTTCAATGAGACAGGTAAATCGATCCAGCCCACCTGAAGGTGTACTGCTGTGGGACCTGACACAACAGAGGTGGATGGAGGATGTGCCTGAGGACAGGGTCTGCTTCTCTGGAGGTGCTATAATCTTAGGTTTAAATCAGCCATGAAATAGCATTCAAAGGCTGAGGTGAGCACAGGAAAGAAGCATAAAGTGAAATCCCAGCACACCTACAACTAAGATTTATTCTTATGCAGGTTAGGTGATCGTTGACCTACACTGATTTTATTTCTTGATGTATTCATAGAGATATGTTTGAGCTAAAAGGCAGTGCTGGTGCAAAAAAACCCACTAGATTTAAACAGACCATGAACAAATTGTGGGTGAAGTAGAAAGCTTTTAACTATTAGAAAGGTAAGGTTCCAGCATAACCTTCCTACAAGAGCAAAAATGTGGCTGTAGGGTAAACCAGGATCAGTTTAGGAAAACAATTATGAACTGGATATGATATTGTGATGGATTGGATGAACCAGCAGGTCCCTTTTGGTCTTGTCACCTATGAATACAGGTTCTAGATGAAGTAAGTGTAATAGCTATCTGATATGTTTTTGGAGATCGGTGTTTACATGCACGTAAATAGAAATGTGTCCAACAATTGTGTTTAGAAAGTTCATGCCAATATAAGTGGTGTTGGGGCTTCTTCTGCTGTTGGTTTGGTATAGGTATAATCTGATAAAAAATTCAGTCATTTCTGTTACTACGGTATCTGCATTGATTCATGCGGAACTGTCTGTAAACTCAGAATTATCCAGATACAGTGTGTTTTGTTGCCTCAGGGCTACTAGTTATGGTACTTCTCAGATCACTGAAGGTGCTAGAAATGCTTAAGGGCTTTGTTGTATTGGTGTTAGTTGCTGAACTGAAACCCAAATTTGAACTCTGAAGTGTTTTTCTAATGTATTGTGCCCCTACAAATCTGGACAGGGAGATTGTTGTCAGCTGAAATAAATAAATGTGTAGTAGAAAAGCAAGATGCTGATGTAGTTACAAAGTATGCTTCTAGTTTAAATCTCACCACATAACCTGCATGTACCTGCTGGGTTGCAATATTGCTGTCAGTTCAGAAATGCAGATGACTGTTTCCTTCCCTGCAGGTGCACAGCAAGTGGGTAATCTATAAGCACCTGTGGGCAGCTCCAAATGGCAAATATCTTGCTACCTTTCTGTACCTCCACCTTTCTACTAAGTCTTTTTAGGCTTTAAATACTTGTTGGCACTCTTTAGTGGTTAGAAATATACCCATAGCTTGATTTGAAAACACAGTATGAGCGTTTCAGAATCTGATTTTGAATAGCTTTTCCATTGTGCTCTGCCTTTCTGCATGCACAAGGAATTTGGATCTGATTGTTCAGATCTTTTAGGAACTATCTAAGACCCAGAATAAGCATAGGCAGAGGATGGAAGTCATTATCCTTTCTATAGGGGGAAAAATGTCTCTAGATGGATTCATTTGCACAAACTGGCTGGCTGTGCCTTTTTGTTGTAATTGGAAGTTGACAACATCTACATGTGTGGTCTCTGTTTTGAGATATGGATATAGCTGTCTATATTTTAAAGAGCTCTGAACCTGAACAATAAGTATTTGGAAATGCAGGTAGGACAAACTTCTGGTTTAGACTTTGTTCATGCTAATTTGTGAATTACAGTAGAGATAGCTCATTAGGGTTGTGTTTAGGAGGCAATATATAAATTACTTTTTAATGAAAGTGCCTATTTTATGTCTTCTACCAGAAAATTTCAGTTTATCCCTCCGAATGGTTTTCCATCAGGAAAAACAAAAATGGCAGCTCTCCAGCTGTCTACTTGGAAGCCTCTGTTTAGAGACAGTGGAACTGAACGACCCTGCCAGGAGGGACTACCAGCTGCAGAGGGGAGGAAGGTGCCTGGTGGCCCCTGCTCTGTCCTCCAGATCTGACCTTCCTCAGGAGCTCACCTGCAGCACAGCCAGAGAAGCCGCATGTCTGCTTTCACTCATGGCAGATCTCTGTTGAAACATACTGGAAAACCTGGTGACTGGGTATCCTGTTCAAAGGATAGATCAGAGTCTTCCAAGACAGCCAAAAATTTCTGATGTCTGTTCATTTTAAGTACACTCTAAAGATGCTTGATGTAAATTCAATTGCACTTTGAAAATTAATTACACTGGTCAGCTGTGTTTTTTCACACGTCAGTAGGATGCCTTGGAAATTATTTAAAATGTGGCGGACTTAGGAGACTCTTCAGAAACACTTGTGTAGCAGTTATAGGTAAACACATATAAAGACACTAAGATGCACAATCATCTGCTGCGGGAGCTGTTTGTGCCTGTATTTGTGTAGCATCCCCATTTCACTGGAACTTCACATTGGTTTCTTGCTCTGCATCAAGATCAGCAAAAATGCATATCTGTTTAACTCATTATTTCTATCGTTGTATAGAGTTGGCTTTATTCACATGGTGTTGGCTTTGAAAACAAAAATCCAGCCCAGTATCACCAAGTTCCCGTGTGTGGCTTAAGGAATTACATATTCTGCCTTTTGAGAGCGTAAAATTATAGTTGTATAAAATCACCTAGCAGTTCTTTACCATGAGTTGCATTTTATTACCAATTTCAGATATAGCCATGAGGTAACAGCTAAAAAGGTCACAGTGCAAATACATGTGCAGAATTTAAATGAGAACTTTTTCTTTCTCCAATAAACACACACCGGATGCAAAGGAGGGATTGGAACATTTTCAGAAGGCAGCTTGGGCCAATCCGGCTCTCATCAGGGACCATTTCAAAGATTAGTTTCTGATGTCCATGAAACATATTGTGTGAGTCTGTTTTTAGATAATACACCATTTCTGTGCATTGCCATCTCCTCTGAAAGCATTCCGGCTGCACAGGTCTGATTGCTGGATTTTGCAGCGTCCTGTGAGAGCTGCAAAACCTCGGCAGTCCGAGTGGACCGGCTGCCTCTGTAAAGTGAGCCTGTAAAGCTTTATTTCCTTCTGGGAAAGAAAGCATATCTGAATATTGCCCAGATTTCAAATGACTTGCCCCAGTACTAAACAAAGATTCAAAGGAAGAGGAAAGGGGAAACATTTCCAGAAATGAAACCTCAGGTGATCTGGTTTCTATTCTCAGCTCCGACACTCGCTTTTTTTGTCAGCCTTGATAAGTCATTTAGCTGTGCCTCTTTCCTCATCTTTATAATAGGGATAACAGGAGTATTGTAAAGCCAAAATCAATATTGCTGGTAAAACACAGAGGGTCACACTTACACAGAAGGCCCACACAAGTGTGTATGTGCTGTTTAAGACCTGAAAGACCGGGCATTTAAACCCTCCACTGGGACCAGGAGTCCTTAGCCCAGATACAAAGGATGGGGGCAGAAAGCAATCATCAGCATGTGAGATTTGCTTTAGCAAAGCACACAGAGGCCTTTTTGGGTGAGTTGTACTGAGCAGCAATGGGGTAGAAGGTCTTCCCACCCTGATAGGACTCAAAATTGCCCCTGCCACTGGGTGGGACACGACAGGGAGGCTATTTCCAAAATGAACTTTAGCACAATCTGGCCTTCTCAATAAATATTAACAAGAATTAGCTGGAGAAGGGGTGAGAAAAATCTCACTTTCCTCCCCCTCCTATTCTTAAGTTCAATAGCTTGGGAATGTTTGGCTGAGCCTGCCAGTGTTGCAGAGATGAGGAAGGAAAGCCCTCAGAGCTGCATGTTGAGATTTTACAGCAGCTCACATGTTCCTGTGGCAACATGTAGGTTGTGGGCCTTCTCCATCAGATCACAGTGGCCAATTCTAGGTCCCTGACTGAGTGTTTTAAAGACTGAAACTTTAGAATAGAATAGAATAGAATAGAATAGAATAGAATAGAATAGAATAGAATAGAATAGAATAGAATAGAATATTTAAGTTGGAAGGGGCCTACAACAATCATCTAGTCCAATTGCCTGACCACTGCAGGGCTGACCAAAAGATAAAGCATATTATTAAGGGCATTGTCCAAATGCTTCTTAAGCACCGACAGGCTTGGGGCATGTTTCTTTAAGATCTTTCTCAAACTTTCTTTAAGTTTGACTTAGAGATTCGTTTCCAAAAACACAAACCTGTGGCTGTGAGCATCTCTGTTTTATAATCTGTCTGTTCGAGTTTCTCAAAGCTGAGTGACTGCGTTATTGGGACGATGTGTCATTCCTGATTACATTTGCATGTTGGTTTAAACACAGCACTACATGCCAGAGCTTCCTAACTGGATGTGATGCAGCATCAAAGTGATGTTTCATGCTCTGGGAACTTTAAAAAGTCATTGAAGGGAGAAAAGTAAGATGCCTATGGGAGGAATGACAGAAATTTGGGTTTGATTCTACTCTTATCAAGGTAAATAGTAGAACATATGTTGACTGAGTTCGAAGTAAGATGGGCCTGTAAAGACTCTGACAAGGTAGGTGGTGTCTTATGATCTGTCAATCATAAACTTCTGAGGCATGGGATGTCCTTCTATTGTTTTTTTTAGAATTGCCCGTTTCTTGTAAATACATAGTAGAATAATAACTGCTGCCTGTTTTATTTATAAAAATGCTAGTGGAGGTATTTATTATAAATGAAATTCATTTTTAATTAGCCTCCTTTTCCTTTCATGAATGAGTTTTACAAACAATGCTCTGTTCTTATTATTCACTCTATAACGTGGAAGGAGACATAATGTCTCCTCTATCTCCCCTTGCCACTGTTTCTTCAAATCCTTCCAAGTAGGAACAGAACATTTGGGAGCAATTGCACTAATATTCTTGAAGCTGCCTAATCTTCTCCTTCAGACTGTGTTTCTGAAGGCCTGATATATGACTGGAAGAGTCTTTGCATATTATGGAGTCATGCAGGCCATGTGGTGGTAAAACTAGTTGGATGAAGGTCTGCTACTGCATATAGACAGAGTGGGTTATTTCCCAAAACATCTCAGATGGCTGTGCCAAATAATGGGCACTCTATACCTCTGTTTTCAATCTCTAATGTGTAATAAAACTACCAGATTTTATATGACCTTTGCGAAAGCGGGGCTTATAAAGCTATTCAATATTATACCTTCATAGAAAACTATGGCAGATTTTGTTTTCACTGTATTAGAGTTGAGTAGTGTGCAGTAGATAAGACTTGGGGACATGGGAGATTATAAAACACCAGTATCTGATAATGTGCAAAGGGTCCTTAACTAAAAATTTCCAAATGCCTGGTGCCAGTCCTATACAAGGTCCTATGCAAACCATGGTAAGAAGTAGAAGATGACTTCCTGCTCCACAGTCTGGTGGATCCAGCCAGAGAGCGTAGGCAACAGGCCAGCTGTGGAGAAAGAGAAGAAGGTACAGAGAGGGCAAAACTCTAGGAAACAGTCACTTTCACTGGTTGTGGGTTATTTCGTTCCTGATTTTGCTTTTCCTTTTTTTTTTTTAAACATGTGCTTGTTTGTATTTAGTTAGTGAATATTCTTCCCAAGGTTCAAATTATCTGTTTGACTTAAAAAAATGCTTTTTTTTTTTTCTTTAATCTGGGAAAAGTAGCACTTACTGTTGGAATTCATGCTTGGATTCAAAGACAAACAGCCCTCCTGTTCTTGATATATCCAGAAATCACTCCCTGCTACATAACCCAAAGTTTTTGATTAGACAGAATGTTTTCATACTCCCAGTTATAAATAATCTGTATGCTGGAAGAGTAAAGATTAGGATTAATTGCCTACCATATTTCATGACAGGAACATAATAAGTTTCATTTAAGTTTCAGAGAACACAAAAAATGTACCTTGAAAGTAAGTGAAACAGAACTAGCAACTTTTATTCTCTGATGGACAAAACCTGACCAAATTACCTTAAAGTAAATGAACAAAGAAAAAAAAAAAGAAAAAAAAAAAACCTAGCTGCTTGGTTTTGGATTGCCTGTGGTCTGTGATTTTATGTGCAAAGTTGGAATCCAGAGGGAATCTCAAGCCTTCGTATACAAACTTTATAATGGAAATGCTGTCAAATTCTTAAGTACAGCAAGGCAAATGGCACAGCTATAACATGTTAAAAAAATATGAAAATGCTCTGAACACAGGGTGAAGGCTAGCTGTCTTGACACTGAACATAGAAAGGTAAATGATTGGAACTTTAATTACTTTGATCCGTCATGCCTTGTAGCTATATGTCAGCTAAGCCAACAAAACTGACACAGAACAAAGGCCATGACTGTTTCAACATCTTAACTCATTTCTTATGGTTGATTAATAAGTCTATTGAATGAAACATGTGATGAGAATTGAGAAAAACATCAAGTGTATGTTTATACACACACACATCCCATGTGTATGATTTTTCTTCAGTAGATGTGTCGGTTCAGTCTATGGAGCAGTAAGCAGCGGCATACCCAGTGTACAGCTCTTACCATGAGTATTGTGCCTGGGAAGGAAAGTCTATGAGCGATGTACAGGCACACTTTGGTGGGACGTTGTCCTTCTCTAGGTTATGTCTATGTTTACATGAACCCATATGCAGTAACTTCTGGAATAGCTCTGATTCCTTGGTCTCTAATTAGTTATGGGTCAGCCTAAATTCCTGCTAGACTGAATGTCCTTGACCACCCAGCAGTTTCTTTGATAAAGAGGGAAGGCCCCCAAAGATATGGTAAAACAAGTACTGTAATATAAAGTAAACTTTTTCACGGGGATCTTGCTTCCTAGTCCACTGTCGTCTTTCCTCTCCAAACCTCATCCTTTCTCTGAGTCCCTAACAGTATTTCAGTCATCTAGCACAGAAGTCCAATGGGACGGCTCATGTTTATGACTCGTAGTCAAGTGATCTCTTTCATTCTTGAAGGATACTGCTGATTTACCAGAACGAGGCAACAACAAACTTCTGACCCAAACTTGGATCTAAAGCTTTCACTCTAATTTCCTCTTCGCACAACCTATTCAGTTCAGTGCTGATTTAGGAGGTATTTCTATGGCTATATGAGTATCCTTGATATTAATACATGTGGTTTCCAAAAATATAATCTAAATGACACAGTTGTGATGAGACAAAATTTGGCCCATGTAGCAAAACATAAAGGCAATCACATAAACCAATGGTAACTAATAGATCATGTGTGTGTGTCAGATGCAAAATCAAAATATTTCCCTTTAAAAAAATGTGTTTTATAGCAATTGCACCAGGAACCATATGAAGTGAGGAAATGTGTGTGCTGGAGCTGCATGGCCATGATGTTGTCTACCACAACTCATTAGATCCTGTGACATCCCAGTGAGACATGCCAAATGGGGATCTGCCACGCCAGGGTGAGCAGCGAGACTCGATCCCTCCACCTGTGTGAGCCATCCTGCCAGCAACCTCAGACTTTTAATCCTTTACACAAATGCTTTGCAGCACATAACTACTCAGTTCTCACGTTTAAAGTGTACATTGAATTACGGAATCAGCATTCAAGTTTAGGTGGTTCTTTGTGTCTGTAACGTTGCTTGTATTTGGAGCTAATTTTTAAAGGAAGTCCTTCAAGATGCAGTTGAAATAGTCTGCACTGGATTTCTCACAACTCATTTGATGCTATTTTCCAGTCAGCACATCTAGTTCAAGACCCCTCTCTTCCATCATTTGAAGCTCTGGAACATTAAACACTGTCTTGTGTTGTAGTTTGAATATGAGATTACTCAAGTAGCAGTGAATATCTCTGCAACATATCTGCTCTACAAAGGGAGCACACGTTTGGATGCTGCCTCAAATGCTAATATTTTACAGAAAATTATATAGAGCAGTTCATTAACTAGCTATTTTTTCCTTTGTGCAATATTTTACAAAATTTGATTCTAAACTCTAGTTCAGCAACTAAACCGGTGATTTTATTTGAAGAGAAGCACTAAAGAGCTGGCTTTTAAAACATTTAACTCTGATTTTGCATTTTAAAAGTATGCTAATATTATGAAGGATCAAATTGCTAGAATATTTTTATGAAATCAGATTTTTTTTCTTAAAGTTTACAGAATAAAGTGAAGTTGGGTATAAATAGAAGGCAGTCAATTAATTCTTTTGAGCTAATTTATAGATTTGAGTAAATTCCGTGTCTCATGAAAGTTAATAGGAATCCTTTTGCTTTGATTTAAATGCTGTCCAGATACAATCTCCTGAATTTTACACAACTTTACTATATGTCTTAGTGCAAAACTTGTCTTATGGGGCTATACAATTGCTTTCAAAATTTTTTTACAATGGTATGCAATTTTTAAGTACAGTATTATGAAATGGTGTGTATGTGCTTGTCTTTCAAACCAGTTTGATATTTGAACGCATTATTACTGTTATGGCAGCCTATTATTACTCAGGCAAATAGGCAGTTAATTTGATGTAAAATATAGGAAGTAAAATACCCACAAGTTCTTTACATAGGCTTCCTACCCAGTGAGTAATAGTGTAGCAACCTGATAGAAGGTAGGTAATTTGCATTTAAATAGACTCCAGTAAGGACATATGTAATAAGGATACTTCTGTTACACACAAGCATAGTTGGAATTTGTCTATATTAAAAGTGATCTTTGTGACCTACTCTGATTTTCATTTTCTGTCATTGTAGAAAGTTAATCCAGATCATACATTGCTAATATCTTTGCTAATATAATTGCTAATTCATTACTAATGTCATACATTGCTAATAACTGATATCGGCTGGACATTTTTATCCTGAAAAAATAAATAAATGCGCAAATAGGAATGATATGTCCAAATTGTACAACGTGGGTGCTTGTATGATGAAGCAAAAAGGCCTGGGAATGGCACACTGCAGGAAAGATCAAGGAAATGTCAGATATATTCCCATTTGTGACACTGGCCTGCTGTCTGCCCTTGAGCAAGTTACATCATGAGTCCGTATCTTGGTATGATCACACAGTGCAATACTTAGCTTCCTTGGAGAAGTGTTTTAAGATTGACAAATGAAAACCTACTATATAATACACTATCAAATATAATTATTATTGAGTTACCAGTTACCATTATTGAGTTATTATCTTGGCAAAAATGCATCTAGATCAAAAAGGGCAGCAAGATAAAAGCAAATACTGATAACGTTTCTGTTCTTCCCTCTGTGTAGACATCGGATGGCAAAGGAAACAAATCCTTCATGTGTTGTCTGACCCCAGCAGGGAAATAGAAATGCTTTCCAAAAAGAGAGAAAATAAATAAAAATGCAAGCAAAAAAAGGAACTAATCCTTCATATTTATGTAAGAACTCCTGAACCCCATTTAGATAGGTATGTTCTTTCTTGGGTAAATGACTTAATTTAAATTAATGTTATATGATCTATAAAAATATTTTTTCAGGTCTCTTGGCTTTTCCAAATGAAAATTGAACTTTCTAAGGCCCCTCTCCATAATATAATAAAACTATTTTTAGTTTCATGAATGTCTAGTAAAGAATGTTTTACCCACCTGTAAGAAAGTTTGTTATTCAAATCTTGAAGAAACCACTGCAAAATACTGTATATGGCACCCCTATGCCCCTGGTACAATACAAATATTGCTAAGAACTATTTAGTGACTTTGAAGACAGGAAAGCTAGAAAATGCAAAGAGCAGAAAGCAGTTGAAAGAAAAAGTCTGCTGCAAAATCCTTAGGGCTATAAAATATACCTGTATAAGTAACTAAAACTGTAACGGTGATATTCTTTCATTTTTGATGGCATAATAATGAGTACAAGAAACTTGATATCTTTAGATTGAGAGCACCTATACCTGCTTCTTTTGAAAATGATGTGAAGATGTCTTGAAAGACAGAAGTGGTTTTATAAATGGTGCTATAAGTTATGCTACGGGTTGGGTATTTTCATTCTGAAGTCATCTTTGTGGCTTCAGTCTGTGCTATGCCCCAACTTTGTAGTAGTAAGTGAGAAATGATTCACATATGTTGAGTGTTTTTATTAAGAATTTGTTTTGATTATGGTTGAAACTGATTCCTCAAGCCAACTGTCTGTATAAAGAAAAAACATTAACTGTAGGGATAAAATTGATTAGTGAACGTTCCCGTCTGGTAGCATAAGTAAAGACATCAAGGGAGGTGGAAAAGAAAGACACGAATCGGCAATCACAGAAGATAGGGCAAAAGAGACTGGAGAGGTCACCTAATGCATCCCTGCCTCAAGGTAAGATCAACAATACCTATGTCAGCCTTGACAGATGTTTGTTTAATTCTTTTTAAATGCCTGCAGTAATAGAGATTCCCTAACTTCCTTGGCATATTATTTCAGTTGGTAACTATCCTGACAATCCAGAAGTTTTCCTCAACTCCTTACCTAATGTTTTTTTTCTCTACAGTTTAGTTTCCTCTTAATCTCATAGTAAGTATCAAGGACTCACTGCATTAACATCACAGGTACCTTTCACCTTTATTGAAGACTGCTACCATATAATTCTTGGTGAAACAGCTCCCTTCCTTGTCCGCCTCTCTCATTTCTTTTCCACTCAGAGTGAAAACAGAGTCTCCAAAAAGCAAGATTTCTTCTTCCTTGTAGAGATACAGAAAGTTCAGGTTTATACCTCATCTTATTCAGAATCTGAATGAAGACCCAAGTGATCTTGCAAAAGCACGTTCTCACCTTTACCTTAAGAGATTACCTCTGATTGGGTACTGGTTATGGTAAATATTGATTAATCCTGAAAATTTGAGCGATAAAACATTTTTGGAGTCCAATTTTGAGAACTGCACAATAACATCAAAGGAGCATATCCCAGCTTTCCTCCCTCAGTGGTATCTTGTCTAGACAGTGCGTGTTTGTTGGACTTCATCCTGAAAAAAAAAAGAGAAAAGAAATAAAGCGCCATTTTTAAGCACGTGCACATTCCTAAGAGAATTCAATTATTGTACTGTTGCTGTCTTTTTAATAGCTGTAAGTATGTGTTTCCTTTGCTGCCCTTTTCACTGACGGCTTGACTGGTTGAAACCCAGTTGTTCCACAAGAAAGCTAGTTTCAGTGGGAGTCAGGAATTGGGCTACAGTTCATAGATAGATGGATTGATGGATAGATAGATAATATTTTTTATATATATGTAATTATGTATGAAGTTTAGCCAAAGATACTTAGCGGTGAATTTTTTTATACTGAAGTGCAGAAAATTGCAGCCAAAAATGACAGAGTGGAACATTACACTTGACTTAACTAACTCAGTTGCTAGAAACTTAAGTTCAGCTTCAGTAAGCTGTAGATTACAAGTTACACTGATATTAGTCTATGTTCATTAGTCTAAGCTGAAAGCCAGTGTTTATTGGCACAACTATTTTTCTAGCATCTAAACAAATAGCTTTCAGTATCTTTAGGCATTTCAGTGAGGTACAGTGGATCATTGTAGAAATGGATTACCCAGATAATATGCTTTTCTGTTAATATCTGTGAAATTCTAGCCAAAAAAAAATCCATACTGAATGATTTACAATAAAAGCAGGGACAAAGTATGCTATTTTCCCTTTGCTATCCTCTTCTGTCTTTGTAAATCTGAAATATGTTAACCTGATACAGCTTGGTTTTTATCAGAACACCTGGCACTTCTGAAGCCTTGATTTGAGTTGCCATTAATGAAACAAACATATACATTGTGTAACGTAACTTGCATTACCATGCAGCAAGCCCAACTGCCATGTTTCCTATTGATATGCTTGTGCTTCACGTGTTCTGTTTCCTAAACTGACCTTATCTGTGTATTTTAGCACTGTTTAGCTTGCAGAGTATTGCTCAATAAAATGCCTGATATTTAAAGAAACAAGAATCATCTTGTGATTCATCATCACAAATGCTGGTGGTTAGTTTATTACCTGCATCTCCTGCAAGAAGTGAATTCAGTGCCCAAGTTTGCTGTTTCAAACCATTCAAACGAGAGGATTGCTGACTTGGGTTGGGAAGTTCCCAGAAGGCGTAGGGTGGTATGTGTAAAGAAGGCCTCTGGCCAGGACCCCTATCAAATGGTACTTCCTTGATCAAAATTACCAGGTTTTGGGATGCAGTTAGTTGGCCAATGATAAATACCCAGTCCAGCCCTCCCAGTCTGTAGCCATTTTGTGCAAATTAAATCCTAGGTATGAGTCAAAGTTGAACTTTGTCGTGATAGTAGAGGATCAGGAATTCATGACTAAGAGAATGCATCTTGAAAATGTCAAAAAGCAGATGGAGAAACTCCTGTAATCTTGGTCTATATTTTTCAGCTGTTCTTAATTTAAGCCTATCCCAACCTATATATTTATTCCACTTCATATACTTAAATGGAGTATGGGGGCAGTGTGGGTGGTTACTTTTCCTGAGATGGTGATAGGACATTTGTAGTAGCAGAGGTCTTTTCAGGTCAGTATGTCCCCATATTCCTAATTCCTTAGACTTCTAAAGGCCTTTGCTAATTTAGAATACCAGGAGCCTGAGCAAGTGTCATTTTTCCAGCTGAAATTTTTGCAGGACAGATTTTCATCTTCTTGTTCAACAAATGTTGCTCTCCCCATCCCTGCAAGCTTCCTAACTATCCTTCTTATATATAGTGCTCTGTCCCCTATGTGTTAATGATGATCTAGCAACATCAGGCAAGTTCTAAATGGAAGTAATAGTGTGTGAAAAAGCCTGGAAGAGAGACCTGGAAAGTTCTGCTTCTTGGTGAATATTATTTAATGTAGGAAGAATGAAGTAATGAAGTGTTTTGAATGAAGTAATGAACCCCTTTATCAGACTGTCTGTCTATCTACCTATCCATGCATCCATCCATTCATTCATCCAACTATTTATCTATTTATTTATTTGTACTTCACTCAGGGAAAATATACAGAAAGGGTGTAGTTAAAAACCTGGGATTTGGAGATTTTGGAAGGATATGTCTTGTTATCTGATTTCCTCTTCTTATATAGAAAGATGAAAGAACTTTTATTTAAAACTATAACAGTCTTATGAAGGACTGTAAGGTTTAAAATATACATTTTGCTTCCCTCAATCATTGTTTCCTTTATTTTTTTCTGAAAAAACTTTGCGTAGTTTTATATATCGGCATGCCAAGTCAAATCATGCCACTTTCCAGGCCTCACTACATTTCCTCGTCACTTCTACTTTAAAAGTTTAAATATTCAGCTGTACGTATTATCATGTGAAAATATTAACCATTAAAAATGACTCTGGGACTATACGTTGCCAAAGGTGGACATAATCCTGGTACGGGTGGCATGGAGCTGACAATGTACAGATAATAAAGGTAACAAATTTCACTTAAAAAAGAGAGCATTCTGTAAGGTAAAACATTTCTGTAAACACTACAAATGAACTATAGCAAGTTTCACAGGCAAATGAAAGTACTCTGAAATAATTTTACCCAAACTGCTGCAATAGGTGACCAATTATCTTTACTTTACAAGGCTACTTTATGAAGGGGAAAATCCTATCTAATCACGCGAAGGTCCCAGATACTCTGCAGTCCACTTTGACGTATTTATTACCAAGAGATGCCAAATATTTCCAGAATACAAATCTCTTACTTACAGGATACCAGCCCCCATCATACTTCCTAAACAATCCATAAATATTTCTCATGTGAAAAGTTACGGGCAAAACCGACTCTGATGGAAATTTCAGCTGTAGAAATTCTGCCACAAGGAAACTTTGGTGGCTTTCGAAGGAGAATATTTTTTAAGGCTCATTTAATAAGAAAGATTGTGAAGGCTGTGCTTAGGGTGAGCACTGTGTAGGACAACCAGGAAGAGGGTAACTAGCAGTGATTCTCACCATTTTAGCTCCCGAGGAATTCACTAACCGCTGGATGACCTCTGCGTGCATTGGGATATACTAGAGCGGGAAGAAGAAATCTCTGCTGCCCCATCCTCAGACATTCTCGTGGGACACAATAGATCTTCTCATGAAGACAGGAGCAATTTTCAGGTCATTGTGTCGAATCCTGATTTTTTTTGCTGCATTATCAGATTTTAATTAAGGCATAAATAAGGCTCTTCTCCCCTGTTTTCTGGAAAGGCTGTTTTTATTGGGTATTTAAGACTTTATTTACACAACTACATTGCTGACCTGTAACTTAGCCCTAGATCTGAAGGACAATTGAAATGATTTTCAGATAATTGCTTCTATTTAATTTATAGTGTTTCATTTCTAAAATGTCAAAATGTTTTGTTATTCTTACATTTTTTTTTAATGTGGCGAATTTACAGAAAAAGTAAAAAATTATTAATTCTTAAAGATTACTAAATTTTACCTTCAGGACCAATAAACCAAAAAAAAAAACCAAAACATTTTCAATTTCTTTGGAATTAGTCTCTCCTCCCATTTCCAGCAAAAACCTTGATACTTTAATAATTTCCCCCCTGGAAAACACAACACCTACATTTTCTATTTCAAATGTCACGTGTTTTTGGGACATAGCTTATTTTGAATCATATTATTCACTAGTATATGATATACTCTTTAAGAAAAGAAAAAGTATCCAAATAATTTTCTTAGAAGAGTGCTAATATATTTTATTTTTAGCAAAAAACCCAATATTTTTTTATAACTTACTTATGAAGGGTAGGTATCCAAAACACCTGGTGTTATGTACTGTGTATGTAGCAGGTTCAATGTATTGCTTTTCTCCTGTATAGGTTAGGCCATATTTGGTGAATTCACATACCATGGGCTGCATGAATGCTTCTGAATTTGGAGAACTTTTGTTTGAAGGTATGATTCCCATTCCTTCATTTATTTTGGCTTTTTACCTGGTTTTCCTGAAATAATCAGTTTAAAAATATCTTTGTAATTTTCTTCCTCATGAAAAATATTGTCTTATTAGTAGAGCACATATTTCTGCTTTTTGCATTTTCAAGATTTTTTGAACAAAACAGTTAATTTCAATTCTTAAAAAATAGATGAAAAATTGCATTTATTTGGTGACATCAGTATTTCCGTTGCTGTTTTCATTTTTCCATTACCATCCTACTTATTTCCACTTAATTTTAGTCAAGCACATAACAGAACAGAGGGGAGAAGTAATATTTTTGGCTGAAGACATTGGAGTAAATCACAGCTCTTGTGAGAAAATGTCAGGAATATCTATGTAGAACAGACAGGACTTAGATTTTACGAGAAAGAGATAGAGAGAAAAGTGCAAGGACTCAATTTATCTACATCTGAATGATAAAGAACTGACTGAACCCTTCTGGTATTGAAATCTATGCTTTTAGAGAGAGTATTTTTAATATTTTAAGATAGTATTTTGGTCACTAAACCATATATAATTTATAAGATCAGAAGGAACCATTGCAATAACACAGTTTGACATATACAGTACAGACTATAGGGCTCCCTACATTAATTCTCACTTGAAAAAGAGTATATCTTTTAGATGCATAACTTTAATTTGAACATGTGTTGATGGAGAACCCACAATTCTAGTAAGCTGTTATAAGACTTTGTTACTTCAACTCTTAAAAAACACATATATTTTTGCCTTATTTGCGTAAGGATGTCTTGAACCTCTGTCCAGTGGATTTTGTCTTACCTTTCTTGGCTACTGAAGCATCAATTATGAATATCCTATTACTCTTGTAAATACCTGTGCCCTGGTTGAGTCACATCTTAAATTTCTCTATGATAAACTCATAGATTGTATGTAGAAGGCATTTCCCATTCCTTCATTTCTCATGGCTCTTCCCATATTTTCCTACGAAGGTAATTATTTTTATTTCTCTGTTTATATCTACAGGACCAAAAATATTTTGAATCTCCTGTAAATTTTATTAATTAGAAATAAGACAACAAATGATAACTGTGCAGAGAGTGTTCAGGATACTAGCACTTTTATGAGCATGGCATCCACTGCATCATGAGTGGTGTTTACCATAGTAGTTTCCTAATGGTTTACATCTTAATGTTTATGAAACATTTTGAAGTTGAGAAGCTCAGTGTGGTAACTGTGTAGCACACTCTTCAGGAACTGGGAAATAAAGGTATGTTACTTAGCCGCTCATCTCAGTCCTACATCAGCTTCTTTTATTGGCTTTTGATGTGGGATAGAGGTGGGGTTTTTTTTCTCGGTGTGGTGGGAATGAGAATATATAGGACACATTTAGTTTAGGTGCCTGGAGTACATTTATTTGTAGATCATGCTCATTCAAACCTCCCTTGCCACTTGTACAAATGACTTTTTGAGGAAATGGTTCAATTTTTCCTTATCAGCACTGGGAAAGGACATCCTGTTTTTTCCCAAGGGCAGGGAGGGAGGACTGTGAGACCTCCACCCTGTGCACAGTGCTCTGCCAAGGGGGGGTACTGAGCATTTTCATGAGCTGAAAGAAAGTCTGTGAAAACTGAGGGAACCAAACAGCTGAGACGCTATCACCATCCCAGATACCTCACTAAGCTGGATAATTTGTCCATCACAAGATAAGTCCGACTTAGGGAGAGGATTAGTGTAGCTAATGCTATAGACACTACTCACTGAAACATCTTCTGAGTAATCACTGTATTGTTTTTTCCCTCTGCAGCAAGGTGCTGGAGAGGTCCAGCTCTCTCTGTGCTGTCCCCACAGAGCTTCCCGATGGTCTGTGCTACACCAGATCCAAGAGTAGCTGGACCTACCTTACAAAACACAAGCACAAAAGCAAACAGTGCTCCCTCCCACATGTTTTCAATTTTCAGTGAAAGAAAACAGTACAAATATTGGTGAGTACTGCATTGATTTCATACCTGTTTCTTTAATGATTTGCTTGGGAAAGGAGATTTATTTCACTGTGGCATCATACCTGAAAGTCATTTGCCTGTTTGATTCATTTGTCTAGCCTGCACATGAGTCAGTGCTGCAGCTGGAAAGCTCTCCTTCCTTCTCAGTGTTCAAGAAAGAGTCCTACTCTTTATGTCAGAAGCTTTTGCCTTGTTATACACAGGATAGCTCAGGCATATTCTCTTTATCTGGTTTCCAGCAATGTGTCCATCATTGTAGTAGCTCAAAAGCTCCTTTTCCACTGCACCAGGGAGAAAACTTGTAGGAGTAAGAAAATGGATATATATGCCTGTACGTATGTTGCTGATGTTCAGCACTTGTGCTTTTCAAAAACACCTTGAGTTAATAGTATGCTATACATAACGGCTCATTCTTATTCTGTATGAGTGAGTCTTTGTTCCCTGAATTTGCCATGGGCATTCTGGTGTTTCAACTTTATCTCTGACATATCACTAAGATCGTGTTCTTTTGCTGGCAGGTTTGAAAAAAAAAAAAAAAAAACAACCCACAAACCAAAAGCAGAAAAAGCCCTAACATATGTAACCCCCTCATCCACTTTAACATAAGCATGTGAATTACATTTTCATTGCTCATCAAGAGTTTTGCCAGTTCCAGATCTGTAACACTTTAGTAGGTTAAATATTGTTTGTTCATTTGATTGTGCTATGTAAACTACTGCATACTCTTACATTTTAACAAAAAAAAAAAAATAGCAAATATGTTGATTTTACACTGGTTCCTGGATGCTACCTAATGTTCATAGTTTTCTCCTTAGATTTCTCTTGCATTCTTTTGGATCTCTTTGAAGTGAGTGGAATGGTTTTAATGTTGACCCAAACTGAATTGGTTACAGGAGATAAGAAAAATATTTTAATATAAATAGTGCATAGGCAGAGATGATAAAGACAATTTCAGGCATATAGAAAAGGCAGACAAGGAAACTGAAATCAAGCAATTTCTGCTTAGGTCTGGTAGATGACTGATTTCACACGCTTTTCAGCATAGGAATGTGGATGTTCATGAAAACTTGATCAAGAGCCATATCCAAAAGACCATTTGCATATCTGAAATAGGGTGTACAAAGTTTTTAAAGGCCTACATTCAAGATTGTCATCCAAAACTTCCTTTGTTCAGACATACTTAAGCCTGAAAGCAGAGCTGAACTTCAGTGCTCCTTTGTGGGGGGAAAACAAGTTAGCTGTGAGAAGCTGACGACCCAGTCGCAGTCAGCTGTAGGGACAGGCGTCATGTACCTCCTTCTGCTGCCAACGGGGTAAAAGTCACGTTGGTCCCAGGAGTATGTCTGTGCCTGTTACTTGTCACACAGAATGGCTCATAAATTACCTGCACGGTATAAAATCGTTACATAAATGAGACGGTATGTGTATTGCTTACTGTCATGAAGGACTGCAGAAAATGGTAAGGAAGACAGGAACTGTATTTTTAAATTATAGTTGATACTTGTATTAACACTTTAAGAGGCTGCATTCAGCAATTATTGGTGGTATTGAGTAAGAGCAAGTAGAGCAGATTCCAGAAGATACGGGATTTGAGTAAAACTAGTTCAAATTAAGTGCTCCATTGTCTAAAGAAGCAGTGGAAAGGATAGGATCTATTCAATAAAACATTTGGTACTGAGTATAGGATGCACGGAATTAAAGTACTAGTGGATTCAGATTAGATTTGAATAAGCTGCTGTTATGAGGACAAGTGTTTAAAGTAATATATAAACTGTCTAGTGTCAGCTTATATAGCCTAAAGTTCGTTTTCAGGCTGACCCTTTTTAATAATTTCATTGGTGGCTTGGACAAGGACTGGGTGAGATAGAGTTGAGATTTGTAACTGTGGTTTAGCATTAACAACAAACCACGGTGTTGGTTTTTTTTTTTTTCTGGAAGTTTTCTAGCTGTTTCTAGATTTCTGATCTTAGAGAAGTCCATAAACCATATGGCTCCAAAGCCGTAATTCATTTGGCTTTACCCCGTGCTGGGCCATCCCCCGGCAGCAGGCAACCCTCAGTCCTGGGAACCCAAAGCATTCCAGTGTCTCTTTCCCTGTGGAAAGTGGACTTCAGTAGCTGATATTCTGCATGGCTTCTCCAAGTCATCCTGGATGTAGATCAAGGAAGAATGTATTTGAACAGGTCAACACGATTACAAATTTGTTTCCACTTTTCCAGTTGTAGAAATGTCCCTACTGTTAGGAGGTCTTGCGCAAACTCTTAGTTTTGGCATTTCTCCTGCAGTTACTGCCTGCATACAGGGGACTGCGAAGGGGAGAACTTAACCATAGTGTTCTTGCACATTTGTTTCACTTGGATTTAAACTTGTTCCTTTGCCATATAGCCAGCACTAAGCAGGTTCTGTCAAGGGTGGTCATTTATTCTCTAAAGCAGCAAATCTCCAACAACTACTTTCTGTTTGGTTGCTTTGCTCTGTCTCAATATAACCAAGTGATAAAGTCATTTATGCATTTAAAAAAGGGCCACACTTGATTTTCCTTTTTCCTTTTTTTCTTCTGTATAATTTCTTTCTCATAGGTCAGGGAAGGCATGGTTTGGGTCTCGAAGAATATTTAGTATATGGGCAAGACTGCCACTGGTTTTAATATTTTTGTTTCTCAAAATGAAGAATTTAAATGAGGAAAAGCATAAATGACAACATTAAAAATTTCTATTAGAGCTGTGTATATTCAATGTGGCAGTACATACTGGAGTTAGATGAGGTCTTGTCTGTCATCTCATAACTCCTGACAGCATTGCATATTTGTTTTTTGTGGAATTTCTGAAAACTTGTGAAATCTGGTATTTGTGCATTTTTTGCCTCTGCTGCTAAGTCATTATTTTCTCATCTCTCAGAAAATGTACCATCCAATTTTAGAAGCAGACTTCATATCCATTGTTGGGAAGAGGGATAGGTAATTTTCATTGCATTTTGTGTTATAAACAGCAAACTCACTATAGAAATGGCTGGACTTATTGCACTGAAAAAACCCTCTGCGCTGAGGGCACTGTTTGCATGAAAAGCCTTCTGTACGTAATGTGAAAGTTTCTACAATTGAGAACTGCACAGTAGTAGTAGTTAGGGCTTTATTACTTAGTTCTAATTTGTATTGATGGCCTAAAAAAAGTAGCATGCTTTGCAGTTCTATGAAAGAAAAGATTATAAATGGAGATTAATTATAATTTTGCTAGCTCAGTACTTGTAAAACTAAAGCAATTTATATTCTTTCTCTTAATGATCTCCATTCCTGATTGCAGTAATGTAATCTAATTGTGATTATGATAGTATCTGAATCATGTGGGCCTCTATGTGATTGGAACTACTCTTTGCATTAAAAAGTAATTTTGGAGTAATGATGAAAAGTTACTGTGGAAAATTGGCAAGTAATATATTTTACTCTGTATCTTAAGTTTCTGCTTTCATTTTTGATTATATCTTATAGCAAGAATAAGTATGATACTATATCAAGGATTTATTACATCAAAGACTTATCAATGATAACTATGAGTATCAAGGATAAGCATGATATTATTGGAATAACACAGATATGGTTGAGGCAAGAAATTGAGGTTTTGAGATACTAGTCTGGGGTTTGTGGAGAGAAAGGGTAGATGGAGGAGGAGGAGCCGTATCAGTATTCCTGGGAGATGAGTGTCTTCAGAGAGAAATGCTGCAAGTATTTTGGCTGACATAGCAATGTCAATTCTGATAAAAGTTAAGCACAATAAAGGTAGTCAGGTGGTTTTCTGAATGATTCTTTGAACTTTTAGGTCTTTGCTTGCAAATGAGAGAGGCCTTCAAGACTGCCAGAACTTTGATAACAATGGCTTTTAATTACTGTTATTGACTGCAATAAGGTAAGACTAGGGAGGGAATACTCACGTCTCTAAAGCTAACATAGGATTGCCTCTAGTTTCTTGCGCGCTTTATTGAATTGTCTTTCAAAAACTATTTGAATTAATTCAAGGATTTGAGCCAAGGGTAATAAAGGGTGTTGAACTGGAGAGGTATGAAAGGTACAGTGATCTCGACATCATTTGATTGAAAATATTTGTTGAGGAGTAAAAAGCAATGCAAGCCTTATGGCAGTCTGACTTGGAGGGAATGCAAAGTGTGCTAAGGAATTTTTATCAGGATTTTATTATAATGTATGGTAAATCTACTGAACAAAATTGGAATATATTTCAGAAACAGTTGGAGGACATTTGAAATTCATCCTGGTTTAAGTCTAAAGAAGGATAAAGGTAACAATGCCCAATGTGGCTAAGTAGGGTTGTATAGTAAAAAGTAAGATAAGCAATAAGCACAAGGTGTGGAAAAAAATATACAAAATCTGGTAAGGTGGAGCAGTTGAAAGGCTATATAAAATAAACAGAAGCAAACTGAAAGGCTAATTAGAAAAGCAAAAAGGAAATACTGAACTCTAACTGCAGAAAAAATATTTGAGAAGATAATAATATCCTGTGAATATATTCCAGAAAATTGAAAGGAAAAATAGATCCACAAATCATGATAGTGTGGAAAAAGACATAACGGATTAGTTTAGCAGGTTTTATTTTTGCGTGTGAATACACAGAGGCAGATGGATGGATGGATGGGCAGATGGAGAGCTGTTGAACAAAGGAGGAGTATTTTGCTTTATATTGCTACATGTGCAACCTCACCTGAAGAACTGACAAACGTGACAGATATCACAATATTAATTTCATAATCATTTAATGTGACCTGATTGGCAATATGGGATGCAAGAAATCAATCCAATTTCAAAGAGTCAATCAAACTTTAAAGGAAACCAGACCTATTGATAACATTCGTTGCAGCCAATATTCACAAACCCAACAGGGTCGCCCGTAACTCTGAAGGGAAAGCGTGAGCAGAAGAGTGTGTACAGCAAGTGTGGATGTATCTCAAGTATCTGAGGTAACTTAGTTAATCTCATAACTGCTTGAGCCTTGTATTTTTTGCTTCTGGGACTATATTTGGGCCAGGGCTGTGCCACCACCGGTGCCCTTGCTAACCCTAAGTCATCAGAGGCAAAGCGCTGAAAGGTCTGGCTCCAGCAATGCCTCCTGGCATGGGGTGGGCTGCAGTTCCCTCCCCTGCAGTACAGCATACACTTAAAAAAAAAAAGAAAAAAAAAAAGAAAATATATTACTTATGACAAGCTGCAAATCTTCATTGTCCCTTTTTGCTTTCAAAGGGGGTTCCAGCACTCCCCTCATGACTTAAAAAGAGCTTGGGTCTCTCATGACTTTTGTTTCACACTTGTAATTTCTCCTAGCTGCTGTTTGCCTCTGCTAATGATTTGCATAGCAAAGTTTGGGCTAACCTACAGCTTTTGCTTGGCTGGCAATAATAAATGCATACAAGAATTGTTTTCTTCAGAATGCCTATTACTTTTCAGAAGTGGTTTTTTTAATAGCCAGTATTATTGTGAATTCCCCCATGATGCAGTGATTTTTGCTCCCCCTGCTGTCACTACAGCAGCAAATTAACCAATCCTTTTGCCCACCACGAATGTGTATTGATAATGTTGATGCACAGGATATTTTTGTTAAAAACAAACACTTGCAGCAAAGGGAGGAGGGAGCCATACTGTATTTTAAAAAAGCCAACCCAGGGAATATACCATATTTTAGGCCCCAAAAGCAGTATGTGCTGAGCGAAAAGTTGACAAAAATTGATCAAGTGGAAAGATTATTTGCTCTTCGAAAAGACTACTCCAAATAAGAGAGAGTTACTAAAAAATAAATAAGGGTTTATATTACTAACTCTCTTTGTGTCTGAGAACGCTTAAATGCATGCCTTGGAATAGTTCAGAATTACTGCACCAAAATTATGGCTTTAGACTGAGCCCCTTTCAGATGTGTTTCTGTAACAAGCTTTTCTTTGCTTTCCAGTGATCTAATCTGCTGACAGCTCTTTCCTTTAAAATTAGTTTTATTTACCTGGTGGGGTTCTGAAATGCTCGCAGAGAGACCTGCGAGGCAGTGTGATGTTACTGTGGCAGCAAGGTGCATCCTCTGCTCCTGCCTGTCCTTGGGCAGTGCCAAGGCAGTTCTCTGGGAACCAAATCTTCAGAGTTGAAGCCTCACTCTGCAAAGGGGTTTTCATTTACTCCAGTTAGCCTTCCTCGTTTTAGATGCTTTTTCCTGCAATCGTGTATGTCAGTGGTTATTAAAAGAATGGAGTATCTATCTAAAATATACTCCCCTCTCTTTTTTCATACTAACAGCTGAAAATCTTCCCTTTATTCACTTTGCATCGTAAATTTTCCTGCCCATGTCTACCTGTCCGCTGATTTTTGAGGGTTTACGGGGCACTGCAGTGAATTATTTGCACAGTGCAGTGGAAGCCATGGGTGGAAATGCTACCTGGGTGCAGAGCATCACTGGGGCATGTGGGGGACACTGTCCTCTTGTTCCAAGTGGAGGTGAGCAGTGGCCGTGTGGTGCTGTGCCCCATGCCAGAGAACATCACCGCTCACAAGGGGCATCTCAGTCAAGCTCGTCACCAGTATTTTACTTAACATCTCTGTTTCTTAAAAAAAAAAAAAAAAAAAAAAAAAAGGAAAAAGTCAGGCTAAAAGACTTCCAAAAGGAGGCAGGCTGGCAGGAAGGTTTCTCCCACGAAGGGCCAGTTTCTCAGCAACGCTGCCCTCCTGAGGTGTCAGGAGTTGGGGGCCCCTTGCCCCGGCAAAGGAAGTTCCTCGGGTGCCTGTTAGACATTGAGGGCTTTGTGAGGGGCTGCGGGGCCAGCCGGCTGTCAGCCCGCTCCCTTAAGGGAACTTGACAGATCTTAAAAAAAAAAAATCAATTTTAAGCTCACATGCCCCAGTGGGTGCCAAAGCCACTTCAGAGAGGCTGAGAGATGGCTGAGTCGACAGGATTTGACTTCCAGAGGTAGAAAGGTGACAAACTCCATCATGAGAAAGGGGCAGCTTAGGGCCTCCGAGGCCGAACCTGCTCCCAGGATCCGGGGCCCGGCGTTGTATTGAACCTATTTATCTCTTTCATGGGCCCAAGGTACCACGGGGAAAGAAAAGTTGTTCAAAAAAACGCTGGCAGAATTCAAGGGTGTAAATGATGAATTACTTTTCATCAGCTGAAAGGAAACATACTCCGGAACAATACTGAAAGGGAGCAGGAGCATCTGACCTCCTGCTTCAGAGCAGCCAATATCTTCATTCAAGAAGACAACCATGAAATTACACAGAAAATGGGATTGTCATGAACAGCCCCTTGAAATCTCAGTATACAGTCATTACTGCATGGGAAAAAGCCTTCATCCACACATCATAACTTGTAACAGACAAGTGTGTGTGGGGGGGGAACCCCACCCTGAAAACGGGCATTGGAGTTACCAGTAGGAATGTAGAAAATATTTGTTGATTCAAACTTTTCCCCTCTAGTCTCCCAAATCATTGTAAACAGACATAACAATGTTCTAACTAACTCCATAGTAATACTGGCTTTCTGGCCGCAGACAGCTCGTTGGAACCGATTTGTAAATCAAAAGAAAGGAAGAGAGAGGGAAAGCCAATCTATCGCTTTATTTATATTATCCGTCTTTGGTGAATGATTTATCATTTAAGTGCTTCGAGAAAAGAGTCCAGAAACCGCTGTCCAATTAGTGCTGCCCTCTTAAACCACATACTATAAATATTCGTAATTATCAAAATCACAAAACAAGGTTCATCAGAGCTTCATATTCAGGGTAACAACTTATTTTCTGGGTTTGCCTTGCAAAGTTTATATTTATCCAAATTAGGCAGAGAATAGAAAGCAAACAGGAGGCTGTTAGTTTATTTGAGAATGAAACCAATCACAGAGAACAAGAAGTCAGGAACATGGGGGTAAAAATAACACATTTAATTGTTTATTTCTTTATTCTTGCAGATTTCTACATTGACTTTAATTAAGCTAGCCCTGGGCTAGTGGGCATAGAGAGGGTTTTTTTTCCCTTTTTATATTTTTTTAATTCCTCATTAGGCTGTTTTTTCCTTAGCTGTCATGACTTTAATGACTAGTCCCATTAAATAGGTCAATGTGCTTCTTTTATTTCAAGTTTTATATAGACTCACATTCCACTGAATCTTAAACACTGAACACCCAAAGTCTTCCTAGGCATATTTCTTCACTCCTGCATATAAAGGTGCATTTCTTTCTCTTTTCCCTTCTCTCCACAGCAGCTGATCATTCATTGCAATGTACCTGGGGAAAGCCCTGGAAAGCTGGCACTAGTCTGGGCCAGCCACGTGCAAAAATACCTCCCTGGTAAGTGCTTGGCTGAGGTTTGCAACCTGTGGGTGGCAGTGAGGAGGAGGAAGAGGAGCAAAGGCACTCTACCTGCCCTTACACCACCTTCCCTGCCTTTTCCCTCTCTGGCTGGGTAAAGCTTTTGGCAGGACCAGGGGCGGGGCATGCATATGGCCAACCCATATAGTTGGCTATGTGGGCAGCCAACCTGAAGAGTGCAGAAGTCTAACTAGAGCACTGGTGGTGCATAAAAAGGCTGTGATCTGAGGAGCAGGACCTCAGGAACATCTCCTGTGCTCCCCATTCCTGCAGAAAGGACACTGCAGAGCCTCCTGCCCAGGGGGTCTGGACCAGCCCTTTGCAGGGCATGGGGACTCAGATCAATGCAATGAGAAATGTGATAGGGAAGTTGCCTTGTGAGGGAGTCAAAAAGACTACTTACCTAGGAAAAAGAACAAAAAAGAGAAATCTTGTCTTTGAGCAGGAAAAAAAATACAAACCGCTGTGAATTAATGAGATTTATTTAATCAGTGTCAGGAGCAAGAATGTGTTGCACGTGCCTTTCCCTGGCAGTCAGTCTAGAACATAACTTTATGTTCCAACATTGCACATAAGATGCTCCCACCTCCATTTCTGCTTTTCAAGCAGGAAACAGCAGCAGGACTGTGTTTTCTAAATGCTTCTGTAACCCTACAATATGAATTACTGTGCGGAGGTGGTTTGGAAACAGTCACTTCTTCTAGGTGGTATGGATATTTAGAGAGCTGCTGTACCCTGCTCTTCTGGCCAGCAGCCTGCATGGAGTACCTTCTCCTGAGACATGAGGTTCGTGCCATAGGTTTCTCTGCAGCAGAGCAGTAGTTCTTTCTTGTGAATACTTCACACCTAGAAGAGAGAAGCAATATGATTGACTTCTCTAAATGTTCCCAGCCTACTTGAGTTGCTGCACCACGAGCATGTTGGTCCAGCAAACACCATATGCTGGGACTCAATTCTTTTCCTCTTCTCCCAAGTCATCTTCAGGTCCTTGAAACTCATTTGTTTCATGAGGTCTTTTAGTAAAAGGTAGCACATTCTAACACTAAATTGTGCTGCACAAAATATTCAATGTCACTAGTGTGTCAGGGAAAAATCTGGCAGAAAGGTGTGTGCAAACTGGGAAAAATTGTGGTCTTCATTGGTTGCCACAGGTAGAAACATAGCAATTGTAGTGCCATGTGCAGGAAACTAGGTGACTGTGTACTATTTCAAGATTCTAATTCAGATACCCCTTCAGATACAATTTGCACCGTGTTATTTTAAGTGCAAACTGGGCTAAAAATAATGAGAGTCTCAACTCATACCTCCTAAGTCTGTACTCAAGACGTCTAAATTAGGAATGAATCAGCCCATGTGAGTTGTGAATCCCCATCTAGAGGTGTCTGCATGTCTCTGCTGCCCCTGAAAGGAGCCCGTGGAGACTTTCCTCCCCAGCCCAGTGCCTCAAGCAAGAGGAGATGAATCTTACCGTCTAGCTGCAATGTGTAGAGTAATTAGGACCTTGACTGTGACAACCTTTAGCCTGTCAGCAGTTGTGGTTTAGCTCATAGTTAAAATGCCAGTGGCAACTATATTGCAGCTATTCTAAATATATTCATATTTTAACTAGATGAGGTGATATGTGGGTTTGCAGTGATTTGTTTAGATATATAGGGTAGTGTGAAAGGATTCTTTAAACTGGGATTGAATCCATTTTATTGTCTGAAAGGTGATTTTGATTGCCTTTTCCTCCTTTAGAGTTGTACAGTGATGAGACCAGCTGTTCTGCAATGGGAAAGCAGGGAACCCCCAAAAGTATAAGCAAAGAGCGGCAGCAGGGTATGGTGAGTACAAACCTGTCACACGCTCTATTCTACAGCAAAGGATGGCTTTTATTCAGATTTAACAGATTAGGAGGGTATAGCTAATCAAGCAATTTGACCACTGAGCAATCTTTAATGCTCCAACAAACTGACCTCAAACTACACAAAATCTGTGCAGCTGAAGTCTAAAGTCTTATTATATACATAGTTCTTTTTGTAACCTGTGTGTGTTTCAGCATACTGTTAAGGAGTTGTCATTATCCTAATTATAATTAAGTCACTTGAAATAAATTCGGAGATAGTAAACAGCGTAAAAATATCTAAAAAGGGAGCTGGTCCATTGATTTTATAACTAAGTCACCACCTTATGTATAAATGATTCTCAGATGCCACAATCAGTAAACAATACCTTTAATTCAGCAGTCAAAATGCTGCTATTAAAGGAGAAAACTGATTGAAAAACCCCACTGATGTGAATACCTCTGTTTTTAAGCCATTGTACCATGTAGGCTGATCTGAAGGTAGACTGAACTTTTGGCATACGAGTGTTATAGATGAGGGATTTTCTTCTCATTGGGAAATGCTCAGTTGTTCCTTCTAGGGCAGGGTGTTTTCTATCGAGATCAGAATTTCTAAAGTATTAGGCACCAGAGAGGCAACTAATGGGATTTTCGAAAGTGTCTGGGCACTGGATGCCAGTCGAGTTTCTAGGTGATTTTTAAAATGATGTCTAGAACCCATCTGCATCCTTTGGCACCCAGATACCTTCAAAATGTCGGGTTTAGATGCCTGCCTTGATTTGTGATGGATACAGTCTGTAGCACATCTAATTGTGACTGACAGCACAAAAAGACAGGTGCAAAATTGAAGCACACGTCTAAAGGCTTGGCCCCATGTAGTTGATGGACATTTAGTATATTTTTAATGTTTCACATTCACTGGCTCCTTAATTAAATAAAAATATTTTAGATAGAGCAGCAGAAATCAACTTCTTTGACTGATATGAATCCTGTTTACTCTCCAACTCTGAACTCAGCAGGTTAAGTAATTGGGAGACAGAAAAGTTCCTATATTTCTATTTCCAGCTGGTGGTACACAAAAGGCAGGAAGTTATCTCATTAATGGGGCACCAGCTTTATGCAAATTATAGTAACAAAAAGGCTTCCCTTCATACTTTTCATAAATTACCTAATAAAGTAGGAATAAATGGCCATATTCAAGAGCCTTTGTTGTATTTTTAGCACAAGACTCTTTCTGTTACTGCAAATATGACTAAATGCGCCTTGTTCAAAAGGGGTGTTTATGAAATAAGGCCACTCAAAAGCTTTTATTCCTTAACAGCCTTCAGTTACTTTTATGGCACAAAATTAACATAATTAGTCACAGAGAATAGATGACATAAGCAGCGTGCCATGCACAAAAGGGGAAACCAGTATCTAAGGAAGGTATTTTGAGAGATCAAAAATTTTCAAAGTGCTCAATACTAGAAGGTCCTTTTTATTTGTGCACAGCCTTAAGATACTTTCTTACTCCGTGAAATTCACATAATGAGATGCAGCAGACAGATGACATTAGCGATGAGCCATTAGAAAGAGGTCAGTTTCCTCTGAAAGATAGTCACTGTTCCTGCTCGTCATTAATTTGCAGCTTCAAAGCAGTGAGCATATGATAGTCTGGCATGTTAAGCAAGTTGCAGTTATCTTTAAATAACCATTTTTTTCCAGTTATTAGAAGCTAAAGTTTTTAAACTTCTGACTGAAAGCAAAATTAAAGCACGCAGCAGTGTAAAAAGGCTATGGAGAGATTAGAAAAAGGAAATCAAATATGTTTTATAAATGAAGTTAGCTTTTCCCCAGGGAAAGGCTGCCTTAACTTTCAGCTCAAGAATTTGGGGTTGCATATAGACCTCAGAGACTTGATTGCTTACTGGTAGAAGAGAGGAAAGAAACTATTTTTAGCTGCTATCTTCTTGTTGATTAGCATGCCCTGATCTAAAGGGCAGAAATGTACAACTATGTAAATAATATTGCAGCCCAGAAACAAAGATATCCGAGATGCTTGAACAAGGTGAGAGAAGACGAAATGATCTGCTGTGCTTATGACTTGGTGTGAAGTTTGGTTACATCTCGTTTGGCAGTGAAATATAATTGGATATTAAAAAAAAGCTTGGGAGACTTGGATCATGTCTTTTCCGTAAACGATTAGGGAGTAAGCAGAAGCGTAGTGCTGTAGGCAGTAGGCAACTCCAGTGCATAGCACTGAAATTTTGGTATAAAAAGACTTGTCACTTCTCCAGATAATGTCACATGTCCACACTGGTACTAACAAACGCTCTTGTTTTATAATAAATATCCTTTCATTTCTGCTCTTCACTTCATACTTAATGCTGAAGCTATGTCACGGATGAAGCCTCAGAGGATCCTGGTTTAAGCAACCCAGTCTGATTGTTCAAGCCCAGACTTAGTCATGCTGCCTGGGCAATGCAGAACAGAAGACAACATTGCTAATGTATTTACACTGTGCCAGGGTTACCGGAATTAACACAGGTTTGAGGAAATAATAAAGTAATAATCTGTCCTATAAACATTGTCATTAATTAGAGTATTTTTGTTTAATTTGGATCATGCATCAACATGATCATGTAAGTCACCCAAATTAAGAGCGTGGTTTCCCTGGTTTCTATCTGTCAGCCTTCTGCAGAGAGAGACCCCAACCCATGAATACGTTACTCATCCCAATTCCCCAGGTGCATGCTGGACACACAGTTCCCCATCCCCTGCACTGTTAGAACCATCCCTGGCACAGCTTTGTCCAGGAACAAGGTTTCTTCCACAACATAGACACCATATTGCTCTTAGGGAGGCCAGACAGCCATAGGCATGTGATCCGTACCATGTCCTTTGCCCTCAGAGCCAGGCCCTGCCTTGCTTAATTATAAACTGACTGAGATACAGCCCCTGGGATCCACCTGTGACGAGCCACCCATTAGCAGGGTGCTGCTAACCCACCCAGCCCATGGCAGGGGAGGCCAAGCCTAGTAGGCATCTAACATAGGTAAGGCCATTAAACATCTGAAGTAGGATGGGTAGAAGCTGAGCTTGAGTTCCTACAGAAAATCAGCTAACTGCACAAGCCTGAGGGCTATCATTCATCTGTGGTGTTTTAATTTAGACTGGACTTTCATTCTGTGCTGTGATTTACTTGGGATGAAGCAGGGTTCACTGAGCGAGGAGAAGTGCAGGATGTTTTACAGCCTGGCTGTGGGCTAGGCTGCTTTGAAACTCATTTAGAACTACCACTAATGTTATTTTTTTTTCAGATATTTGGATCTGGTTATGGATGTATCATAACCGGTTGCACAGCACACATATCTGAATTTTGGATTCAAAATTGAATCTAGGTGTAAATTCCCCCAAAGTCTTGGGATATCCCGATCTGATGTCCCAGCCTGGTTTGCTAGGAACACTTCCAGTGCTACCCTGCTAATTTAAAGAGCTCTAGCTGATTTAAACTTGTGTGCATGTGTCTAATGCCAGCACTGCTTCAAAATGACTTATTCACTGAGTTTTTGTCAACATGGGATTAGCAATATTTTTAAAAAGAGAAACTTTTACGTACCAAGCCTCTGTCTCTGAAAGCCCTGGTTTCAAAGCAGACCATCCCTCTCTGGTGGTTGCTGTCAGCAGTTGGGTCCTCACTCCCCAGGGTGGAGTGTTTCTGAACTTGCAAACCTTCTCATTGCAAGGAGAAACCGGACCAGCTGATAATGTAGGAAACAACTTGTAAATTAAACACACACAGTTAAGATCAGGATGATAAAATAAACAGAAGGTTAAAAACCAAGCAATCCTTCTCCCTCTTTCTCCTGCAGAGAAAGACTTACACTTAGGACAGTGCTCTCCCTCATTTTGTAAGAACCCTCCTTGAGTTTGTTTTGCTGCACTTTTTTAATAGTTATTTAGGTACGGAGGAATAATTGTGGACTGCTTTTGTATGGCATGTTAGGAAAAAGAACCCATTTACTAGATAAAGAGCGAGGGGTGACTGGACAGATGGTATTATATTAATCCCAACCCCTGGCCCCTGCTTGCCTGGTTAACAGAGACACTTAGCCATTAGTTTTGAAGTGCAGGAAATCTTCTTTCCTTTCTTGGGACAATAAATAGAACATTATTCAATCCTAAATAAGTGGTGCTGAGTTTCAATATTTAGGACAAAATTTCAGCTGATTATAAATTTTTTTTCTGCTGCAGAAATTGTGAGGTTTTAAGGAAAAACCGAAACAAAAAACATTTTGCCTCAGAACCTAAATATTTTGATTCTGAATAGTTGATTTGTTTTCCAAAGCACCACTCGGGGTGAGGAGGGAGAGAAATCAGGAGTGAAGTTGAGCCCGTTAGCCTCCATGGGCTGCAGGGGGACAGCGTGCCTCACCATGGTCTTCACCATGGGCTGCAGGGGAATCTCTGCTCCGGTGCCTGGAGCACCTCCTCCCTTCCTTCCTCACTGACCTTGGTTTCTGCAGGGCTGCTCCTCTCACATATTCTCACTGCTCTCTCTGGCCGCTGCTGTGCAGCAGTTTTTTCCCCTTTTTAAATTCGTTGTCCCAGAGGTACTACCACTGTGACTGATGGGCTCAGCCTTGGCCAGCGGTGTGTCCGTCTTGGAGCCGGCTGGCATGGGCTCTGTCGGACATGGGGGGAGCTTCTGGCAGCTTCTCACAGAAGCCACCCCTGTAGACACCCTGCTACCAAAACCTTGCCATGTAAACCCAATACATTGCTCCCCTTGCTTCTCAAATTCACATATTTAAAAATTATCGTTAAAATCCATGTTCACCATGCAACTTTCAGGAACTTCGCCGACATCAACAAAAAAGAGTTCCCCACACCAAAATTGAAATAAGACATCACAACACCGAACAGAAGTGGACAATTTACACACAATACACCCCTTGTCCCTTCACCACAATTACAACCACAATTACACTTGGGCAGAGGTGACACAAAGTGCTATATGGTATTTTTTGTGAGTGCTCGGTGCGACACACACTTAGTACAAATTGGGCACAATCACTGCCAAAACCAGAGCCCCCCTTGTGCTCTTCTTTGGCTCTTCAAACGCTGTATCAGGTTATCAGTGAATTGGGACAGGGAACCATGATAAGACTCGACACATGAATTAGTGTGTTGGTCTGTGTGCCTTTTTATGGTGCAAGACCACAAGTGTTTTTGTTGGAAAGAGAAAATTGGGAGGCCTAAATCTTAGGTGTGGAAATGTAATTTATTAACAGACCCTCGCTAAAGCTTGCAGATGCATTAGGCTTTCATCACATAACTTCAAGGAAATACTGAAACTCGTGTACTATCTTTATGTCCAAAAAGTGAAGCAGTTACTGTCAGCAAATGTTGTTCTCAACTTGTCTGTGCCAAAATGGGTAAAATTAATTCCAGCTAGTTTTTAATCTATTTTCACATACATTGCATGCAAACTATCAAGTGGTAATGTGGAGATGGTGTCCTGAAGATAAGCTTATTATGCCAAGTCCAAGAAATATGGCTAGATGACTTAGGAGAAGGGAAATACGAACATTCAATAGATGAAATAAGCAGCACTGAAAGCTGATGATAGGCCGTCGTGATTCAGCCAAATCAGTGAACAGGTATACCTGAGTAATAATGGTCAGTGCAGAGATGTGTAAGCTGCAAACCTGTTCCAACAAATGATATACAGTGAAAGGAAGACAGGGTGCAGGATCAGTTTGGTGAAATTGTGGAGGAAAAGGGGAAGGATTTTACTGGTATTTGAAATGAGAACTTAATGTCTTTTAAGTGTCTTTTATTACATTTAGCAGGCTTCTTCAAGGGAAAATATGGTTTGTTTGTGATACATTTATAAAATTATTTCTGTTTCTTGCTTGTGCTAACTTCTACTTTCTATTTTTTTATATAAAGCTTAAGTAAAGTAATATATCACTGTATGTCTATCCCAAAATGAAAGTTGTCATCAATAGGAACTTATCACTATAAAACTTCCATTTGGCTAACGTTATCCTAACTAGATGTAGTATAGCCACATAGGTGTCTTCAAAAGGATCATTAGAATTTGTCATGTAGCTTGATTCCAATATCCAAAGTCTATGAGAATTAACATCCCAGCACTCTGAAAGCCTTTCAGGGTAATGCATCTTGGTTTTGTTTTCACTGAGATGAAAAATAAAATAGAAAAAGAAAAAGCCAAAAAAAAAAAAAAAAAAAAGCCTTGCTTTTTCTTCATTGAGGGGTAGAAAATATCCAGAGACACTTTTTACTCTCTCTGAAAAATTTAATATAGACCAAATCCCAGCATGCTAATGATGAAGAGTTCAGGCTAGTCCTTGACATTAGACAGTAGGATAGGACTTGTGAAAGCGCTCTGTTGACCTAATAATACTCCCCTTTACATCAGCATGAGCAAATGTAATCAATGCTGAGTGTATTTCAAAGACTCATGCCTAAATGTCAAAAGATGCTACTTCAGAATATTATGCTTGAGTTTGATTATGCTATTATTTTTTCGTAGTATTTTGTTTACATTTTTTGACAGTGAAGGTGTTGTACGTAAGAGTTATAACTGAAAAGACACCCTGAAGTGGTGATGTTACTGGGACTAGATTCATGCAATGATATTGGGTATTGTCAATTGCTCAGATTTAAAGTTTTTAATTTTGGTAGTTTTCAAGTTCTGAGTCTGCCATTATCAATAATTTCTATAAATACCATGATACCAAAAGCAATTTTGGAAGATGAATTCGAAGGGGAAGTACTGCAGAGAAAAAGTGAAGGCTGCAAGACTTTTACCGAGATTCCTGTAGTAAAAGGAAACCAATGGTAAGGAAAGAAATACAACAAAAGGAGATGCTAGCAATTTCTACATGTCACATTTCAGAATGGATTATATCTGCTTTAACTAATAAGAATCTATAGAACGGAATGAGAGAATTATGAATTGGATGTTCTTGTTAAGGTCTAGTTCAGCTTAATTAAAACACGAACTCTAAAGCAATATATATGTGCATGTGTCTGTGCACACATAGCCTGGTTTATATATCAACACGCGTACAAACCAATATATAAAATACAGACACCCTTGTTCATTATACCTAAACTTTTGCTTTAAACACAAAGCTTTATACATTATTTTAAACACATTTTTAACACATGTTAATAATATTCATGCTGTTGCTTTGAAAAATCTGCGAGATGTGGTTAATGAAGAGAAACTGCAGCATAAATTGCATGTAAAATATGCAATCCACAACAACATATTTTTTCTCAAGCTACAGTTTTTTACATTAAACATCTTTTAGCTTGTTTAAATTTATTCCCTATTGTTTATAAAGAGCATCATCAGCCACCACTGCTTGAAACAACTACAAGTAGTAAACCAGGCAATCTTCTTGCTTTAATAAGATTCTTTGGTTAAAAATAGATTTTAAGTCTATCTCACATTAAAGGACGTAAATCCTAATGGAATTGCACAAAATGTTTCTCATTTTCAAGGTTTTTTTCCATACAACCAACCGCTTCTCTTTTTCTGAAGTGTCACCAAAGAAAATAGCTGAAGGGTTTTTGTTGTTGGTTTGCGGTTTTTTCCCTACTGTCACTGGGCAATCCATTGCGCATTGTCTGACATGTGGTTTAGTAAATAAGCCTCATCTGAAGGTCCAGTTCAGACACCTGCACTAGCACTGAGGAATATATTAGTTTATTAACATATCCGTGAGATTTTTCACAAAATCTCACCAAAATGCCCTTTGCTGCAATTTCAATGGACTGCTGGTTTTGCCTGTCCACAATTGTCATGGATAACAATTCATTTCCTTCCCCTCTTCTCTCACATTACACATATTTTTATGTGCAGTTTTTCCTCAGTCTCTTCTATAGAACAAACAATCCTAATTCCTTCCTGTTTTTCTTTAAGTCTAGTTTTTTAGATGTTTGTCATTCTCACTCTTCTCTTCTAGACTCTCTCCAGTTGGTCCACATCTTTCTTGACCTGGGTATTTCATGACAGCTGGGTCAAATACTATCAGGGTCAAGAAGTTCAGCAGGTTATTTCACACTTTTTGCAGTTGTATACATTTGCCTGCACCCTGAGGTGTTTTGTATCTTTTTTTCCACAGCATTGTAACATTTAGGATTCTGATCTTGTGTAACTGCACTGCGTTGTGCAGAACTCCTCTCTTAACTGAATGTCCTTTATTCTGCATTTAACATCCTGGTTATTCCTAACCTACCATAAAATTTGCATTTTTCCTTCTTTAATTAAACGTAATTTTTTAAGTAATTTCTCCAATTGGACATGGTCTTTGAATTCTAATCCTATTCCCTAATGGGGATGGACTCCCAGTAGGAAGTCCACCTCTGCTTGGTGTTAGATGCGCGTGTTGAGGAGTTTTCAACTACAACTTTTACTTTTGGTGTCCAGAAAACTATTCGTTCCTTCTCATGCACAAGACATGAGTTGGTGTTCAGTAATCAATCCAGGCTTTTGCAGCTTAAGAGATTAGTCCACCGCAAAAAAAAAAAAAAAAAAAAAAAAAAAAAAAAATTGTTTTGCTTTATTATTGTTATTATTGACAAAATTGCTGACGATCCCAAGTCTATAATTTATGTCAGAATCCTATTGTGATAAAACCTATAAACACACACATGAAGACAGGGAGCCTGATTCAAATGATCTGGTGAAAAAAGAGATACAACTATTGAGTATGACAAGGAACAAGCGGTAACTTACATTCATAGATCATCCAGTAAATCATATTAGCTGTATACACAGCTTGGCAGGTCTCAATCATTTTAAAATATGTGTCAATAAATGAATAGATGTTTGCCTCTGAAGCCATTCTGCAGAAAACTGATTTCTTACTGCCACCATGGAAGTCACATACTGAAAAACAGAAGAAGAGAGCCTTGGACTGGACATGACCTAAATACAGATGAGTGTAGGAGGGGCAGGAAGGATGGACATGATCTCAGGGGTGACATCACTGAAGAAGCAATGGATAATACAGAGGGAGAGGACCAATGCTGTGAAGATAAAGCTGGAGAAAGGGTGTAAGGATAGGCAGAAAGGGGTGGCCTACACACAGGATTTATGCTGGTCCTACAGCAAAGGAGAAAGAGGCAGTCCTATGGATGACAATTTCACTGAAATTTTCATTGAATTGTCTTGGAAGCCTGGAAGTCCAATTTACTAGAGATAGATAAACACTTTTATTTCTGTTGGGTTTTGATTTGGTTTTTCTTTTTTTTTTTTTTTTTTTTTTTGTGGAGGTGGATGCTTTTGAAATTGTTGTTCTTGTTTCCACGTCACTATTAGCACGTGCTTTTGGTTTTCAAAATTCATATCAAATTTACATTTCACTCAAACACCTCAGAGTTGGTAAAAGAGTAGAGGCCAGATGAATAATTTTGGAGTTGAGCTGAGGTATATCAGAGATGAAGGGGTGAAATTTGACTCTGCATTTTTGCATTGCTTCTTTCAGTGAGCCCCTGTTTGAACTGTTATAAATGTGCTGCCAGTTATGCTTTCTTTTGCTTTCAGGTGTGAGCTTCATTGTATTAACACTACTCAGAGGAGCAACAAGATATGTGATGTTATGTAGCCACAGATTTTTTGGTTCTGCAGATTAAACCAGGCCTGGTTTGTTCCCTTCTCTTGTTGTATTTGCTATTCCACCTCCTCATTTATTTGGTGTCTTTTTGATTTCTTGGGACATACCTGAAGCCTGGTAGTAGCGATGGATAGAAAAGATAGAGGGATCTTACCTACAGTATTGTCAGCTGTTGCTAAAGGTCTTTAGGAGGAGAGATGCAAGGCATATTTGAAATTGAGGCATCGTTTAAGCAGACTATAAACCAAGTTTGAATTTGGGTGAGGAAGAATATTGACACTATTGAAATAGGTTTGGCCACCCTGGTTTAGAGAAAATTAGTGGAGCCATCCTAAGTTTGTGAGAATTACTGTTCAGCTCCATGTTCAGCAAGGAAATTTGCTGTCCTCCAGAGATACAGATGATTTTAAGAGTTGCAGTAAGACTGTAGGCTCTACACCTCACTCACCAGGATCAAATTTGAGCTGTTTTGGCTGTTTGTACTATTTCTGAGTTACAGTATATAACACCCTCAGCTTCCAAACTATTGCTGTCTGAAGGAAGGAGAATAAGTCTTATTTTTTCATCTAAATTAAAGAAGGGAATGAGTGCTGAAACCCATGGTTAGAGGTCACACACAGATGGAAAAAAATGTCCAGTGTTCCAACTGTAGGCTTTGGCTCAGTAAAGTACACGCCCAGTTGTGAGCTAAAATATGTTCAATGGGTTTCCCACTGAATATCTTCTCACCTCAAATGTTTAAGATAGATATGTACAGGAGTTGACCTCCCTGAATCAGGCTGGGGTGACCTGTTTGATGTCCCATGTTTTCTTTCCTGGCAGCTGTTTAGAAGGGCTGTGTTATTTGTCCCAGCTTTTGGCCTGGGTGATGTAGCTGCTGCAAGCCTGGAGCTCCTGTGCCGTGGCATCAACCACAGCCCAAGTGGGTCAGAGCCTCGTGTTTCCCCCATTCATGGTGACCTGTCCGAGCTGCGTAAGGAGCGTGGCACTGCAGCAGAAAACAAAGTGAGTAAAAGAAGAATCCTATTAATGCTGGCTGCTCTAATGCAAAACCAGATTTCATTTTTAGACTTCTATTTTCTGCTTTAATTATATAAATCTGAACATACTTTCGAGATTATGAAATAAGAACTGCAAAGCCAGTTATTTTTCATCATTTATTTTTAAAGCAAATTTATCTTTGAATTGTCATCTGTTAAAATTCCTGAGAAGCAGACCACAAATGAGTACAATATGAACATGATTTTCCATGCCAGCCCAATTCAAATAAGAGATGTAAAGTTTTTTTCAGGCTTCCTTTGAACACTTCAGTTGAACATGAAGTGTGACCAGTTCCACCTAAGTAAGCCGTGGGTCCTTCTCCAAGTTTACAGTGTGTATGTGCATGCGTGCATATGTACATACGAAACTAATACTAAGCTTAGCCATGTATCAGCAACATATACTCACTGAATCTTCAATTTAACAGATTCTGAAACCTTGAAATACTCTGCAAAAAGGAACAGCTAAGGGAACACAGGAAAGAACTAAAGAATGCTTTCTTGGAAATAATACAGAGGAGGCTCCTAAAGGCTTCCTTTCTTTTACGGTAATGGTCTACCATTTAATGTCTCAATAACAAAACTTGAAATTTTGTTTCATATTTTGGATTTCTAAGAAGAACTATTGTTGTATTGTATTAAAAGAAGAGAAGGATGAGAGATCTACTTTATGTGAAATATTAGAACTATACCTTATTTTGTCTTCTTGCTCATCGGGCAAGCACCCTGTTGCTCTTTATTATAGTTTTCTGTGTTTATTTAGCACTTATCACCTTTTAATACAATATTTCCATTTCCCTTTATAGCTCCTCTCCCCAGTAATGGTGAGAGACGATTGGTTGGCTTTCTAAACCTGGGCTTAATAGCAATATACCTACAGTCTGGTTTATACTTGCTAGTAGTTTCTTTGTATTTCCCTCTGTAGTTATGGGGTGCTCTTCCATGTTAAAGCCCTCCAAGCTCTTTTTTTGCTTTGCTATCTCATGAAGAGAGATGGCTTTCACATTCCTCAGGTCCTGATCGTCACATGTCACAACACAGCAAGTCCTTGTTGTCATAGGTTGGTAAGCCCTAACTTCTGGAGGTGCTTGTTTGGTCTCCCTAGTACTGAAAAGTTTAGAAATTCCATCCTTACAACTAATTACTTACCTAGAAACTTAACAGATATTTTAAGAATGGGCATCTTTGTCTTCACATGCTGTTCACTTTCTTCTGTCGACGTGCTTTGAAGCAGCAGTCAGTAGCATCTCTTTCACCCAAGGTTTACCACGACCAGGCTTTGACTATCAATACAGCCACAAGGCAATTATGCTATACAAATCTTAAATAATATCTATGTCAAATATTTATCTTTTAATAATACTTTTTTGCATTAAGGACGTGAACCTAGCAGTGTCTCACTTGGCCAAGGATCCTCAAATGTAGGCTCAGTATCCTGTAGTTCTGCTAGCCCCAGCCAAATCATTTTCCCACCTGTGGATCTGCTTTAACCTAAGTCTGTGCAATAATGTGATCTTTCTAATCAACTATATCTTCCTCGAAGATATTGTGCTTCTTTTTGGGCTGCTAAAAGTGCTTTTTTTTTCTCTGTGTGGACTGAATGATTACAACTGTAAAGTAAATCCTAGTTCTTCCTTTGTAGCTTACATATTCAGCATCTAAACTATGCCAAAAATGATTACTTTTCTGGGGTCTGGTGAAGGATTCTGACTGTGATATAAAGAGGAAGGAATATAAGAAAAAACATTTATCACTTTGCAATTTACATACCAAGTTTAGCTCAGCTATGATTTAAAACACCACATAACGCCCCTAAACTGATCTTTGAACAGCAAAGTTGAGCTTAACTGCAGCAAAGCCATAAGCATTGTTAGGATATATTAGAACAAAAGAACTTAACATTCATTCTTGATCTCTCCTTGAAATTTATTAACTCCTTGGTACTAAGAAATATAATTTGATGTCACTGACTGTTGTGGTATATTTTTGCATGAACTCTGATGGACTGAAGTCATCCATATCTATCTCCAAAGGGTTACAGTGACAACTTAGCACTTTGATTAAAGGTTGCAGTGTTTATTTAGTTGTTTTTATTGTGCTTGGGAGTCTCTCCTGCTAAATATATTTACTTGAAGCCAGAACCCACACTTGCAGGTCTCTTCTGCTAACCAACCTTCTGGGACAAAATCGAGTTCCTGAAAGCCTAAGCCCAATATACCGCAGTGCAATTATGAATCAAACAGGGAAAGGAAATTGGAAGGAGCAACTAAAGATATTTTACTCTTATGAATTAGTACACAAATACAGATTTATAGTCTGCATATGTGTTTTGTTTTTACTGATGGCTGTAACTAAGGACACCTGTAAGTCAAGGGAAAAGGGAAAGAATGAAAAATAAAGAGAGGAAAAATGTAATAATATGCAGCATTTCAGAGCTGATTTGGAATCTGTTACATGAGACTTAAAAATTTATTTTTCTGTTCCTGGAAAACCTGTACCATTAACTGGTGTGCCTTAGTGTAAAGTATGAAATATAATGATTTTTTAAAAGATTTTTTTCAGCGTTTCCAACGGAAATGTTGAGCTAAGTGTAGAATTTGTGGGATCAGTTAGCTTATAAATAATGATCCTTTATGCTGGCATTGGGAAATCCGTGTTCCCACAGCTAGTTCAATAGAGCAATTAATATCAATGAATGCTGAAGAAAGCAAATCTCCGTTCACTTTTGTTCGGATTAGTTAACATAAGAAAAATCCCATCCCTCTCCTGGAGTATTTAACCTTCTCTTAGGAAGACATGCTAATGAAAGGTAAATAAAGTGTGCTGCTTGACATGTGTTTGCCATTCCTCCCCGTTCCTCATGTCACACACTTTCCCTCTTACAAGATGATTAACATTTTTCTCTGGAAATCTTCACTGTGGTTATTTTGTTTCATGCATCCCTCCGTGCCAAACCTGTCTTGTCATTGGCCCTCGGCATTCCTGCTGGTGTTTCTAGGCTAGTTCCTGCTCAGCTGAATTTCATTATGGAGGGACTTCACCTCCAAAACTCACAGATAATGTGTCTTAAGCACACACGGTGCTGAAGTCCGCCACGTAAAAAACTCCTGATTTACTTGGCATTGATTTCAATCCGAGGGCAAGTGTTTCTTGTCTGACAGGGCATATTTCTGCAGCCCATGTAAAGTTATCTACTCAAGGAAAAGGAAGGTCTGTCGAGGGAACGGGTGTGGTTTCACTGACCTCATCCAACAGCGATGAATTTGTGCGTTCAGGCTTTGTAGATCAAAATTTTTGATAAAACAGAGTCATAAAACAGCCCTGAACTTTCCCTGCATTTGGCTACATTATCTGAGATTTCACACACAAGCAGTAAAAAAGCTTAAAAGATTTTTATCTTGTAGCAGCCAAAAAGTGTAGTAATAAGGTAAAGGTTGAGAAGCATTGTTGGCATAAGAAATCCCCTGCTTACGATGGATTTATAACACACCCAGTTTAGTAAGAATTGGCGCTGCTGAGCATTTTCTGACAGTGTTGGGATAATATATTGCAAAAGGCAGAGTGGCCAAGTCTCACACCTGAGAAGCAAGACACACTTCATTCTGCCGATGGAGAAACCTAAATCAAACTTTAACGTTACTACAATGCAATTACTCCTCTCTTAGGAGCTCCAACTGTACAGAGTTGAGGTATAAAACTTGTGATTTTGGTATACTGTAAGAGTTTATTAACCCCTTAAGTATTTGTATGTACTCTGCATTTGGAGGGATAGCCTTTTAAAGTTTACTAGGCACGTTTCAAAGGAAAGTAATAGTTTCTGGTGTGTGTGATGCCATGGCTGTGAGGCCAAAGCAGGTTTCAATGAAGTTCAATTTTTTTAAAAAGTAAATAAAAAAAATATGTGGAGTTTTGGATTGCATTTTCTGTCACCAGTATGTGTTGAGACCTCCCCTACGCTTCAGTAAGAAACGGTTTTGGATGAGAGAATAGCCTTCCAATGTTTGAAAGATTCTGTGGAAGTCTGATATTGCTCTTTTACATTCCTTTACTTAATTTGTGAACCTCCATATCTTGCCACAATCAATTCTCCTTTCTCCTTGCAGTTAGATTAATTAAAATGTCATATTGTTATAATGAACTTATGCTAAAGATATACGAATGGAAGAGAAAGAAAAGCACAAGAAATGTTTTCTGTAGTTTTTGTGTGTGCAGATGTGGTGGAGCCACACTAATAAGGAGTGTGCGCTACAAACACATGCATGCTTGTTCTTTTGTATGCTATTTCTTTTTTTCAGATATATTCTTTCTTTCCTAAGAGATCAGATTTCACAGTCTTTCTCTCTAGTTCTTGTCATGATTTCACTTCACTCATTTTCATTCCATATTCTGTATTGTGTTATTTTTCTCACGCATGCTGTTTTTTACCTCCAGTGTCTTCTAAGCAGAGGAGAAAAAACAGACATTGAGTTCAAGCCTCATATTTGATTTATTATTATGGCTGTGGGAAGTTTAACTTGAAAAAGCAAATTTATAGGTAGATAAGAAATAGAAACAGACATAATAAGGCTATAGCAAGAGTTAAACCAAAAAACTGATAAATTTTCTTAGTTTTTGGGGGTATCATTGACAGGAAGACTACTGGTAGAGCTGCTCAAGAATTTTACTTCTTTATGTCTTTGGTTTTTTGCAAAATTAATTTTTTTTGTTTGTTTTACAGTATTAATATTGCAGGATAGGAAGCACAAGATAAAAAAAAAACACAATATTTTGTTTCCAGTTTGGTCAAGCCTAATAAAAATCTCAGTCTGTCATCATGAATAGAAATATTTCATTTCATATCAGATTGACAGTCATATATGCTGGCTTATGTTAATACCTTTACAGACTTGTAGCAGATGTTTCTCAGCCTTTCCTTTCCTGATAAATGCTAAAGCATGGAGTTGGGTTATAACTTTTTATGATGATCAGCCCAGCAGAGTTACATTAATGCATAATGGAGATTCTGTTATTGTAGGGCAACTTAGCAGTTGCCAACTGACAGGTTGGTCTACAGGAAAAGGCTGGGTCATGAAACTGCCATCAAATTTTCACCTGTATGCTCCTGACAGCTCCAGGGAGAGCTAACATGTGGCTTGTTCTTCCCTGTTCTACACAGGATTAAACACACTCCTTTCTAATATGGACAAGGAAACATGGGATGTCCTCTTTGGCATGTCCAGGTGACAAACATCATCCATTTTGAAAAGGTAACTCTACATACTCTCTAAGAGCTGTGCAGAAGTATAATTTAGGAACTGGCTTATTACTTGTATCTTTTGAGCCACATCCAAAGGTAGTGAGGAATTAACGTGCACAAAAATGTCCCAAGTGTTGGGTAGGTCTTGAGATCCTCCTTTTGCAAATTGGTAGTAACCTCCTTAGTACTTCACAGGACAGTGAATTGTATGTATATAGCACATATTTTGCCAGTTCTCTACTTGGACCATGTTTCTAAAAAGATGGGTGTTTTGTAGCCAGGAGACACCGCATTTCCAACACTGCTGAAAAGCAGGGAACAGGTTTGGTTTAAGCGCAGGCAGAAACAATACAGCATGTACCATTTCTCCTTGCCCTGTAATAGCACTGTTGAAAACTGCAGCTACTGGCTGATGTAATGATTTTGCTCTCAACCAGAAAATAAAAAACTTTTAAAATTGCCTAGTACGGGACAAAAGTGTACTGCTGCACTAAATGTATTTTTAAATGTTTACTTATGCTGATTTCAGGTAAAAATGTGCCAGTAGATGTAAACTAACCTCATTCAGATAATACAGGTAGCTGCAAACTTTGGCTGTCCTCTAATTCCCAAACACTTATCCCCACATATACTTCCTGTTCCCTGACTCTCGTCAGCTGGAAAAGTCATTATCTGAATGGACAGCTTTGCATCTGTCAGCTGGGAAAGCGATTACTTAAATTGATAGCAATAGCAGTTGTTTTAGTTTAAAATGGCTAGCTATGTGGGGTTTTAAAATATTTTTTTGGGGAAAGTTGTTGTTATTTAGTCAGTTTACATTATTATTGTTGTGAACATTAAAGACTTAAACAATAGTAACAGCTCAGCTTCCTGCTGAGACTTGGATAGGCAAACTTCAGAAATAAACTCCCTGATAAATTACATGAGAAAGACTTCGGGAGAGAGTATTCTTTAAATTTTAATTACACTAAAACACAGGAAGTGTTTATTTACATCCTTTTCTTTAAACTGTCTCATTTTTTATCATGATATACAGGTGAGAGGCAAATACTGGTGGCAAATAACATCCTGGGGACCCACTCCTTGTCCTCTACATACCTCGGAGTCAAATCTGACAAGAATTGGGGGCACCCTAAGTATGTTGAGGTTTTGTTACAGGAAAAATGGAAGTGCAGCCAACCTTCCCCCCTGCCCAAATCATCTTTTTCAGATTATGTGAATTGCCTTTAATTACTGTGAAGGACATAATAAATATTTTGTTCTTCTGAAAAGCTGTTGCTCAATGTCTCAAACTTTTCTTTAAAAAATGTAGGCCAGCTCCAAAATGCTCAAAAATGTGACTACAGTGAATGCTCTTAAAATCCATATTTAGTTCCCAAATAAGTAGCCTAATTTTCCGTAACACTGTGCAATCAGTAAGTCTCATTGACCTCACTAAGAATGTCTGCCTTCTCAGCATTTCCAAAAATGAAAGCAATTTGTTTAGAAGTCAAATATACTCAGTGTCTTCTCTTTTTAATATTTTCAAAAGAATGTACTTTTTAAAAAGTATTGAACTTTCTCTGTTCATGTGTTCTTTGAGGGGCAAAGCCAGGATGAATAATTGTTATGTGTTTATCTTCAGATACTTTTATATTATTTTATTCTAAAAGGATATTAATCTTTTATTAGATTTGAATAACATGAGAAGATTGAGATGTCTTTGGCTGTGTAGGAAATAAAAAGAACGGTTGCCTCCACTGTCCTGTTGTGGATTTGGTTTGGAAAATACTTCATGTGGAAATTTCCATCTCCTTATTTCAAGTGATTTCAGAGTTTAAATGATGCTTGGATTGGGGTAACCTGCGTTTGGACTCAAATGTTTTCTGCCCTAGAACTTCTGATCCTTTGAGTTTTGTCATTTTGACTCTTATCTCACACATTTTTATAACCTGAAATAACTCGTTGACAGTTTGTTATTGAATGAACCATTTATTATTCTTAGACCTGCTATACAAATACAGTTAACAATCCTGTTATTTATCCTGCGAAGTATCACAGGCTGTTATGAGTATTTTATTAAACATAAAGCATCTCAATAAATCTTATGCTCTATCTAATTTCTAACAAAAATTAACTGTGCAAAGTTCAGAATATATTCCTGTAATACTTTTTTCCAGACAGAAGACTTGAATTTTAACTCTTCCTAGTAATCTTATGGTGACAGAGCTATCTGGTATTTAAACTTGTATGCTCTGGTCTTTTGTTTCACTAATACTGGTCACACTTCACACATAGAGGGGATTTTTTTTCCCCCCTTCTATATTTCTTGTTAAGGGTCTAAGGTATTTTCTTTCCATTAGAACCATAGTGAGTTTTCATTAAAACAGTACAGAAAAACTTTGCAAAACTGAGCACAGTTCCCATGGCTTTGGGAATGTCTTGTGCATTTGCCTTGAACCTTGAAGACAGGGGAGGTGAACCTGCAAGGCGGTTCTGTACAAAGGAAAAGAGGTAATGTGCTAGCAAGTGAAACCTGATTGTAATATGCAGCCCCGAGGCTGAGAAACATTTTAAAATGCTAAAAGAGGTCCCTCTCCACCTGCACGGTGCTCTGCAACCTCCCAGAGTGTCTTTCTGGAGGCCTCAAAGTGTTCAGGGATCAAAAGCTGTGTAATGCCTGGAACAGCTGTGTTCGCTTGCTGGTGTTTGCTCCTCACATAAATCCCGGTGCTCACACATCAAGAGGTGGTGGTGTTCCCTTTATAGCACTTGGCTGAGTGGTTCCCACATCCTTCCAGAGAGGAAAAGGGTTTGTGATGCTCAACGCAGCCATGGCCATGGGGACCGGCAGCATTGCAGGCTCGGAAAAGAGCACTAGTGGAATGCGTGGCTGTAAAACATGGTGGTGCAGACTGGAAGGTTATCTGGTCTGATGTCTTTGATGCTCATGTTGTATTTCCAGTGTCTTCTTGAATCTCATTTTACATGACCCTCCAAGTATCAATGTTTCCACCATTTCACTAGGAAAAACTTTCAACACTGTAATAGCTTCTACATACACTAAACCAACCAATTCCCTTCTATTTTAGTTGCTTTTTTATTTTATTGTCTCAAGAAGGTTGTATACAATTACCCACTAAATGATAATACCCCTCTTTAGTTTTCCTCCGATTTTTTTTCTTCCTATTGCAAGCATTTTTATGACAATAGAAACAGACAATTCTGATGTGCTGCTATACATTTTTCTAATGAGTCCACTTTTCTATGGCCTTACATCTTTCCCGTGTTTCACACCCATCCAAAGCATTACAGAATGATACCATGCCAAGACACTTATGTTTGTGTCCACTTTGCATAGATGACAATGATTGCATTGAGTGTGAGAGCTGGAAGATCTGACCAATAGTTATAAGGTGGAAACTGAGAACCCATAGCACCTGCATTGTTATGAAGTACTTGCTTATTTTATACGTAGACCTTGTTGCAGAAACCAGTTTTTTAGTCACTATCCATGTGTATACTGCTTATAAAATAACCTCCTTACATGTTATTTTCATGTAAACTCATAGTTCTGTGTCATGCAAGAATCATCTTTCATTGGGCAAGGAGACATGGGTACTGAGCAGCCCATGTTCATCTGATGTGACAGGTGTACCCCATCCTGTCATCTATTTAAACCCTCCAGTGGCAGGAAATGGGAGTGCCTGGAGCCAGGTTTTTAGAGCTCATTTTCATCAAAGGTATGTCAGAGAATAAAAGTCAGAGAATTTGCTTAAAGGGTGTTCCTAGTGATTTAGGAGGTACTTTATTGTCTCCATATGAGGAAAAGGTTATATTGCCTACTACAATTTAAATATTTCTACCAAATTCAAAAAAATACTGAAATGGAAATATTTTCAGGATAAAAAGTGGATAGATATTGCAGGTGAGATGTAAATTCTTTATATTCTTCTTAAATGTTTTTTGGTTGTTTGCTTCCATGTGATTGGGGTTGCATCTTTTGCAAGAAATCAGATGATAGTAATGAGCATAAATATCATAGCCTACCTTTTGTTCTTTTTCTTCCTGTCTTATCTGATTGCTCATCAAGTTCTATGATATAATGAAAATCCTCCCTTTGCTGGATTCTTTACTTTTCTTGAGGAGTTAGTGTAAAGTTATTGATTAACTGCTTTTTATACATCATAGGGAAAACTGCTTAATTTTAATTCCCATCTCCCATAGTAATTGTGTATCCCATCTTTAGTACTCTAAATTTTCATATGACCACTGAACAGATAATCTGATGTACTGGTTCCAAGCTCAAACATATCCCAGTGTTATGTTTCAATAATGTGAACACTTAAGTTGGTGAAGCATTATTTTTCACACTAATGACTCCTCTGTCATTTTGTTCACAAGAAATAGTTTTCAAACCACCTGCTGTTGAATACCAAAAATAAAACAATAACACCTTCAGTGAGTGGAACTTATTCCCCTATGAAAATTGATAGAAATGGCAGGATCTTACCTGTTTTCAATGAATAATTTTAATACCCAGTAAGGCTGTAGAACTTGGAAAATATTGAAAAGTAATTGCAGACTGTAATTATCTGACCTCTAATAACTAACAAGGTGTCCATGTATAGAACCTGAAGTGCAAGCTGAACAAGTAGGATAGAGAGCTTTCAAGTGGAAATATAAAGAATAAATTTTACTTAATTTACAGTGCAGTTATGACACTTAAATAAGGGAGTTTGGCAGTTCATCAGTACGGACCCTCAGCTACAGAGAGAAAATGAGTCTGAAAATGTTTGGATTCACATGGGGCAAACAATTATGAAATAACTGTTTAACCAGGGTATCTGGGATGTTTGGGCTTGTATTGTGAGGCAGAAATCATCAGAAGGCAGTAAGAAGTGATCAGGGATGCGATAAAACACTCACTTGTTTTCTCCAATCCAAAAGAGAAATACCTGCTAACAGTACTATGTTTAATAATGAAAAACTGATTTGCACAACTACTGAGACATGCAGGGTGCCCCTCAAAAATCTTCATTGCCTTCTCCCAACCACAGCAATGGGAGGTGTGACTCTGGGTTTTCACAGAAGTAGGGAGGAATTTTATCTTAGCATGGGAATAAAAAGTTGGGGATTTTCCATATTATAAATAAAAATATGATCACATGATATTCTGCACAAATTTGCTGTTGTAACTGCTCTTCTACTGGTTTACACATCTAGTGCATCTGAAATCATCTGACCTTTTTGGAAGCTAATACAGTGAACAGTGATAGTCTGAATAATTAAAAGGGTGGCAGTATACAGCTGCTTTACAATGAAGGACTGAAAGCATACAGGGTTTCCTACCTAAATGGTTTTAACTAGTGATAAAGTGCAAACTGGACAAAGAGTGTTTCTTTTTCATATAAGTTTAGATTTCAGCACTTAAGAGTTTGTCCGCATAAGGAAAAAACATATTTAATGTCTATTCACTGTAATCTGTGACCCTCTAATGTAGTTAAAGACTGAAAGACATGCTCAGGGAAGGTAGGGCCATGCATTTCAGTGGATACGGTATGGAAGAGTTGTCAAATGCTATGTAGTGAAGTGATCACAACATCTTATACACCTTATTAATAAGAGCAGAACTCAGTTGCCCAAAAAAAAAAATCACTCCTGACCAGACAAGAAAACTAAATGAGATTGTTCTTTCTATCAGTTAAAATACAAATTGCCTTGTGATCATTTTGAGTTTGTAGAAGATAACTTCTGTTTCGTGTGGCATCACTGTTCTTGGCATCTCTCACCATGGTGTGCAGTCCTGGACTCGGGCCAGATTAAACAGCCGAGTAGCTCTGCCTTTAGATCCAAAGGCACAGGAGAGCAGAAAAATAATTCTCCAATGTCAAAATCTATTTTCTTACTTTTTGCAGTAGCTAACATTTTGTGATATATATACACAAACCCATAATCACATAATGAAACAATTTGTTTTATGAGGCTACAAGGACATATGTGGGAGAGAAATATGATGCATTTTAAAAATTTGTAGCGATGAAGATTATTCATACTTTATGTGATGTTTGACGTTACTATTTTGTAATCTTGCTACGGATGTGCTGTGCAAAATGAGCATTGGTGTTACTTAAGTAACACATCACCATGGATCATAGACACCAACTGACTCCCAAAATTTTTGAGTTCTACCACAGGAAGCTGCAAGAGTTGAGAGTTTGTTCTGGGTTTTGGGGTGCTATTTTGAAACAGTTCTTGTTTTGTTGTTTTGTGGTGTCGTTGACTGAGGTCCACAGAGATTAAGGGATGCTTTAAACCACCAATGCAAATGATGTCTATCCAGTGATTAGATTTCTGAGATTAATTTTTTTTTTCTCATTAGACCCAATATATTATTCTTATGTATTTAAAGCATTCAATAATTTAAAGTCTTTTCTTATTCTGTAATTCACAGATTATTTTGTTTGGTAGGAAAGTTATTTCTTAAACAAAAAACCATCTATTAATTTGTTCTTGGAAGTTTTAATTCAGCAAAAGAAAAACCTTACCTGTGAATTGTTCTCTGAACTTTTAACGGTAAAAGTGGGTTTTTTCAATTTCATTCAACTGACCTAAAAATCCCTGAAATCTGAATATCTACTTATGCATCTTGTAGTCTTGTATGCTAATTGCTGGTAGTCACCATTTTGTAGATGAAGAATAGACTGAACCCTTAACTGGTTAGAAAAATGTTAATTTTCAAGAAATTTGTATTTCCTAGAGATGAAGCCAAAAGAGGGGAAGGTCTCTAAAGCAATACTTTCTGAGGATCACTTGAAACTATTTGAGTGAGGATGACATTGTGTGAATCGTACTGGTTTTCATACCAAAATATGCTAAAAATGGTCATTAAAGCCCTGTGGTGAATGCTGTCATTTTGGTAGCTAAGGATGTGTTTCCTGGTTAGGAGATGGTGGATATTACCTTATGGCTTTGTCAATGCTAGATTTGCTCTGTTTTGAATTTGGATGAATAATTACTGAAGGTTTTGTGTTAGCTTCTAACTTTAAAGCTGTTTTCATTGTTGATATTAAAAGGACTTGCATTTTTAAAATCACTTTTGTGCTTTTCAGTTTAATATATTCCACCTAAGGAAGTACAGTTGTTTACAAAGATGAAAACCTCTCATTCCCATTTCACAGTTAAGCAAAAATGCAAAGGATTTAAGTGACTTTCCACAGGTAATGCAAAAAGTTAATGTCAAAATATGGGCCAGATACATTTAGGAGTACTGTAAGATATGCTCTGTGGGGATGGGTGCAAACTGACAGGGCTTGCGAGCATGAAATTCACATTCATTGAAGATCATGAAATCCATATAGTCTATTCATAGAAAATTGTGCAAAATCGCTTTCAAAGGTTGAAGCTTACTAAGCGGTTTCACAGAACCGTCCAGCTCTTGAGGGGGCAAAACCCAGAATCATTCCCTTCCAAAAAAAGTTGTCATAGTAGTTGAATATAAATTTTTTTCATTAAAAATTCTGTAACCACTTTCTGGTTTTCAGGGGGGGTATAGGAGATGTAGTTTCTAAATCAAAGCAGTAATGAGATGGTAGAGCAATTGCTTCCAATGTGGCTGACCATTATACCAACATCAGTCCTTAAGGAACATGCCTGAAGGGAGTGAATGGTCCTCAGTCACTCCTATATAAGACCCAACACAACTTAATCAATGTTAAAGTTTAAGTAATTAACAAAGCTCAATGATTTACCAACAAACTTTCCAAAAATTTCATTTTCAGCCATTGTCACCACAGAGCAAGTACATTTTTTTTTTTAGCTGAGAAGAAAGGCTGTAACTTCTGAACTTTTTTGCCTGTCTCAGCTTTTGGTTTTCCTTTGGATCATCAGATATTGCTCAGGTGCAAGATGACTGCCATCCAAAAGGACCAGTGGTCCACTGTAAATTGCCACACACATGTAACAGCTTTGAATTTTATTTCCTACCTCATTTCCTAAACTAAACTGAACCTTTACCCATGAGGTACACTTGAACACTGAAAAGTATGAGCTTCCCATTAATGGAAATACTGGCTATAGGAATAAAAGCCAGCTAAATTCTCAATGACAGTCGAATGTAGGGAAATGTTGTCTGGCATGCCAAAATAATATAGGCATAGTAATGCATGATATGTCTCACAATGCATTAAAAAAAACAGAAAATCAAGACATATAACATAATTGGGAGGTTCTCTTTCTTCCTGTGAAGATCATCAATATACAGTAAGTTTCTTAAAGACTGGTGTTTAAATTATTAAGACTGCCAGTTTAATGAAAAAGTAACAGCTCAATTTAATAATTCATGTCAACAATTCAAGGCAAAGCACACAAAATATTTTTAGCATGTGTCTCAGGAATAGTTATCCACAGAAATCCACAATATCAAAATATGCAATGTTACACACAATACGTTCTTATCTGTTAGGTCTGGTAGAGAGAATAAACATTTTTTCCTGATGAGAAAATCAAAGTTGTATGCCATTTCAGTGAAGTCAAGTTGACACCTGCAGAGAAGCAAGTCATGACATTTTAGCTGACTGCCTTTTTTTTTTCCCTCTAGTTGTGGTTTGTTTCTTCATTTTATTTACCCTGACAGACAAAAGAAACCTAGATGAAAATGTTTAGATGAGGATTTGGCATCCTTTCTCATAATTCTTCTTTTCTTTTTTCTTCCTTTTTCTTTTTCCTTTTTTTCCTCTGCTAAATAAGTAGTTCATACATTCTGAGCTGTGACAGTTCTACAGAGGAGAGACACTTGAACATATTTGTACTAAAATACAGTGTCCCTCCTTTCTCTTTGCATCTCCTGCCCTCTGATTTCTCAAACATAGCTGTATTTATCAAGATAATAAGCTTCAGGTTTTGTAATAAGAGATCTATTTTCATGTCATCCTGGCATAGTCTTGTCTGGCTGAGCTAGTAAGATCCTTAAAAAAAATATGAATTTAGGATCAATAATATTTATAGCTCCATTTATAAAGCAGAAGTCAAAGGCATGTATAATGCTGAATTTATTAAGGGAACTTACACTAGGGAGTTTGTTTACTAGCCTCTACTTCTACCTCTACTTTTTAACATCTCATTCTCTAACAAAAACAAATATAAGTTGCAGGTGTTCATAAATGTGAAAAAGCGCATAAAGAAGCTCACAAATTATCTGTTGTGACCTAATATTGTAGTATAGGGTACCCATCAACCCTGTTTTTCCTGGTTGTATCTTATTTTTGTTAACTGTGGGTACCATTAAAGAATATGATAAAGTTATTGTAATGGAATTGAAATACATTTTATTACATCAATATAAGTTCCATTTACTGTGCAATATGACACTGCTTAATAATTTTATATTACAAGCATAATTATGATATCAAATTAGTAATTTTCACAAAGTACTTGCATTAGACACCCTTATGATATGATGCAGTATATTTCAACTCTCTGTGGTGCCTGAAAATACACGTTCCTTTTAATGGGGAAAAAGCAGAGATGCAGTAAAAGGGAGCACCTCATAACTCCATCGAGCAATTTCATAAGGACATTTACCTTCCACTGGGGTACAGATATTACCTAGATTATTTTATAACTAGATTCCACTAGATTGTTGATAAAGCTAGAAAATTACTGAAGTCTAAAAATTGTGATAAATCTTCCTCTTTGGCGATAATGTCAAAGGTCCCCAAGGCCTTGCTATTCTGAGCAGTCTCTTAGTTTAACTAATTCCGCTGGTACTAGTAAGGCTGTTCCCGATGGAGTAGGTTGTGGGAAGGATTACAAACTCCAGTTCAGAATCTGAACATGTGAGCTAGTGAAGCTGCAGAACACCCTTGCGAGGTGGAAAAAGGAATCAATTTGTGTCCTACCGAAGTGCAATTCCTTCCAAGGTAGAGCACAGCAGACTTGGCAGTGCTGAGCTGCATTGGTTTTAAGGCAGGAATTGAAGACTCTTGTATCCAGGTGATGTAACTGTGGTATCTTTTTTTGCCTCTCCTTAGGATTTTCACATGGAATTTATTTTCTATTCAGGTGCTGACAGCTTTTGCAATGCAAATTTGTTCAAGGGTTTGGCTTTTATCTTCTAAAAATAAATGACAGAATGCTATGAAGATTCACTAGCGTTTTAATAAACCTTTAAGAGTCTGCCTTAAATACCAGTTTTCTATACTAGAAAGCTCATCAATATCTAGACAGCCATGCAAACAGCTAGGAGGCCAGTCCATTAATGAAATGTTAATGACTGAATTAGACCTGTAATAACAGAAGTAGAATGTACTGCTGTGAGTCCATTAACATCAGCAGACCCTGCTGGGAAATAAGTAAACACAACATACAAAGGGAAAACTTGTGCTAATAAACAGTTTTTGTGCAGTAAAGGTGCTCAGAAGCATGAGTTGTAAATCCCATTAACTGCTATGCTAGTGTCTTTTTTTTTTTTGCAAAGTTTATCCAAACAACGTAGCTCAATATACATTTCACAATGTGATAACAAAATATGCAAACATTGTTCATTCAAAGTCTGTACCCTGATAGTAAGTCTGCTGCCAAATGTCCTGACAAACACATCTATTGTGATATGTTGTAAGAATAAGCTGTGTTTAATGGCAATTGCAACTTCATGCTGCAGTCAGTCCAGGTGAGCAGGAGAGAACAGTAGTTATCACCTGATAGATGGTTGACCCAAGTGAAATGGAATTTATGGTCCCTAACTAAGGCCCTTGTAGACATCACAGAAACTACCACTGTTGGCACTAATTATGGGCACTCTTAAAGTTTTATATTGTGCTTTAAAAGTTGATTGTGCTTTGCAGAAGGTGTTAACCCTAACAAAGGTGATAGGAATAGCAACATTGCTAACAGCTTCATCGGTGACCTTATAACTCACGGTATGAGAGTTGTTGGCCTGGGATAGAGAAATTAATGATTTGACTTCTTGGAATGAGAGCTTCCTTTTCCCAAATATATAACTCACCTTTTTCAATAAAAGTGAGATAAAAATAGTTGCCTTGTCTTCCGGAAACCTCAGCAATTTCTTGTAAGGCAAAAACCCAAACCATTTGACACATCTTCCCACTGTGCAAAAGCTGTATGTCAGGCTGGATTGTGGCAGCTTTTATAATGCAGTTGTCAATAAAAATTGCATACAGCTTCGGTGCATTGGAAAACAAAATATGTGTCCACAGTATGTGTCGTGCAAAATACAAGTGAATAACCCTGAAACTGCTGCTATTACAACGTTCAGTCTTTTATGGAACTCTGTTTGATTCCCTTCCTTTAACCGACTCGGATCTGCAGTGTCAGGCCCAGCTTCCACACAACTCAGCACAATGCCAAGGAGAGGGGAAAATCAAGATTCTTTCCTCTGTTTTGTGTGGATGTTGCTGCTTATTTCCATCTTCCATGACACTGTTGTAGCATCCAGTATTATTTGGTCCCATTCACATGACTTCTAGCAAGGACCTCCACTGCTCCTGTTCCCTTTGTGACACCTTGGAGGCAGATGAGAAATTGTCACCAAGGGATTATAGCTAGAAAGAGGGACCTGGATGATCCAGCGGTTGGGGTACAGCAGTTTGTTCTTCATCTGTCTCTGGTAATATGATCCTGTGTGACTACCTTCATGTCACCCACCCACCATTCTCTTTTTTTTTTTCCTCTTCTTTCTTTCTCAAGCTTTGTATTACCTTTTTAGTTAATTTTTTTGTTATACCACAGTAAGACTCTTCATTTTGGAGTTCCTACCAAGATGCAACTAGTAATAAAGATAATAGGGAAACAAGACAAATAAAATGTGCAGAAATTAGATCTGTGTTATGCAGTGAGAGAAAGACATAAGAGGGGAAGTGGGGTGAGAAGTAAGTTAAACTGTTTTCTGAAATAACTGGCAAAATCTGGGTAAAGAAAAGTGTGGCTGGGAGGAGGCTGTGCAGAGAGGGAAGGTAAGAATGGGCATTGACCCTCTGTGAGTCAGACAAACATCAGTACAGGAAAAGGCATGCTGCACCAATTTAACGGTAAACCTTCCTCCTGGAGTGCTTAATATGGGCTGCGGAATCAAAACCATCCTTCTAACCTGATGTCTGGGGAAACAAGTGGAAAAGGGAGACTGCAGTGATTCCTTGGCGGGTGCTGTGGATGTCCTGCATGGACACTCATATCAAGACTTTGGTCCTCCTTACCAGCTGTGGGTATATGGGAGGAGCATATGGCTGAAGTAGTGCAAAGCCAACTTGCCTGGATCTTATCTAAACTCCTTCATTTTTGGCAAGATTTAGAAATTTACACAGAGCTCAGTATCTTGTTCCTGCTGCTGGAAACATCGATGTATCTCTTGTGAGATCTTCCAAGGGGTTGCTTTTCTCTGACCTTCCCCTACCCTCCAGACAGGGGTTTGATTTGTATTTTATTATATAAGAAAAATATCTTTCCTGATTTTCCCAATGTCATTAAAAAGGATTCTCTACATTGTTTCCAGGGGAGACTCATTTGCAATAAGGACAGCTAGTCCAGGGGGCAGGATACTTGAATAAGATGTGGGATATCTGTTCCCAGATCCCAACGTTGTCATAGGCTCCACATGTCATCTTAAGCAAATCAACTGCACTCTGTGTTTCAGGTCTGTATCCCTAATAGGGATAATAGCACTTCCCTATCTCATAGAGGTACCCAGAGGGTAAAACCATTATTACAGAAAACAACACTGGGGGACACATAATACCTAAAATTAAAAATATATGCGTTATTACTTTCCTTCAAGTACCATCCTAATTTAAATTTTGGGCAACTATCTAACTGTCTGAGTCCATAGTGGGCTTTTGGTTTTATGGCACCGTATTTGTTTCCTAGAATACTGTAACACTGAAGGACTGTATAGTGGAAGCTAATTTAATTAGAAAGAACACAGTGAGCTGATTATGTGCATTGAAGAAATAAATACAATATCTGAATACTGAAAGAAATGGTAGTATTAACTATAAATCTTGTGAACAACTCGCTACTTTTCCCTCTGCACAAAAAAACTTGTAATGTTTTCTGAGCTGGGCTGCACTTTAGAACCACAAGCCTATGTGAACCTTATTAAATAATAATAACATTTTTTTCTTTTCAGAAAAAGCACTATTTTTGATATCGCAAGTTGAGTAAGTTGCACTGTCTATAATTTGCTGGTCAGCAGAACAGTCTTTTTCTGTCTTTTGTCATTTTTACTTGTATCCTGAAGCCTGTGTCAGCTTTCTTACTGCATTTTCACTGGCAATGAGAATTTTGGGGGGTAAGTTTTGTATGGTATTCACAACTGTGAACATGATACCAGATCTAAAATTCAAACCATACAATGAAATGGTCCATAAAGAGGAGGTCAAAGGCAAGTAGTAACATCTGACAAGAGAACATCTGTTGGACCAGAGTTGATGGACTAATCCTCTCTCTGCAATATTTCCTGAGCCCTTGAGCACACAGTTTCCATTTTGTGTCCTTCAAAAATGAAAGAGAAACACTTGGCGAAGAGATTTTATATTTGATGACTGCAAGGTGAAGAAGAAAATAGTAATGTGACATCATCCTTTCACTAGAAAGTAAGTTGATGCAAGTTGCTCAACATACTGATTTGATTGTGGCATCAGTTATTTAAAGGCCAGAGGTTTCATTTTGTATTGTGAAACTCTAAGACGATGGGAAAAAAATTATTTTTGCTTTGCCATTTTTCCTCTCTTTGGGACAAAGTTAGTACAGATGCAAATGAGAATCCAATGGTAGGACCTTGAATCATGTGGGTTCTCTTTTTTTTATAATGTAGATACACTCAGCAACACATAATAGTCTGCCCTTTGCTGATGTCTTTGAAAAGTGATGCTTTAGGTGTTTCATGAAAAGCCCAGGTTGTCTAAAGTCTTTCTTGAAGCTCTGTGTCATGTACATGGAAAGCTTTGATGGCCTGGTGATGTATTGGAAGATAAAGGTGTATTAGTAGCTGATTTTCCAAAGCTTTTAGAATACAAACTTTGAAAAGTTGTTATTAACACAGGGCAGGGCATGTGATGCTTTGTCTGGAGGAGTGGTCTGTGCAAAGGGAGGAACTTTTAAGAGACACCAACATAATATTTTACTGTCTTATTCTATTTTTGTTGTTGCTAAATTGTTATCCTAGGAAGTCAATAACACTTTTATTTCATAAAATTTATTATTTCAACTTGCAGCAATCAGATGTGTACATACAGTACATGTAAAAGCCTGTGATCCTTGTCCTCAGCTGAGTCACACCAATTTCAAACAAGAAACAAAAAAGTAACACAGATTTAAGATTATGTAACATATTAGAAGGAATAATTGGGGAAATGTTTGTAGCTAACAGAGGTAAATTAAAGATCTTTGCATTTTTTCATGTACACATAATGAAAAAACCTGTTGCCTTGAGAAGGGCTTTGGCTGAAGTGTCCAGCTGTTGGAAGTGAGGACAGAGATTTACAAACTGGGTGGAAGGAGGGAGGGGACATGACAGAAGCAGAAATTTTGAAAATAGGGTTAGGTGTTCAAGAAGCAAGATGTGGAACACAAGGAAGAACAAGAAGCTTTAATATAATGTGGGAAATCCAGAAGGATATTCAGCAAAAGGGGGAAGACGTGGTGAGTCTTCCTTGATTTTTCAAGGTTCATAATTTCAGTGACTGCATGTTTCATCCAGAGTGATGTAGATGTCAGGGTGATGGGATGAGGGCAGTCACAGCAAACAGAACCGCAGATAAAAACCTCTTGAGCAAGAAGTTTTAGCTTTGGGTACGGACAGAAATGATGTCTAGAGATGCAGGTGACAATTCAGGCTGGGCCCTGGTGCTGTGGAGCTACCTGGCTCTGTCGCAACATCTCACTCCATTTCTCACCTCTAATGTGGTGTCTTAATTTTCTAAACACACCTGTAGTGGAGGGAGGATGGATATTATTGAATTAATATAAATAAGTGATTACAGTCTGTTTGCAATAAAATTGTGTTAGGGCTTCCTTCTTTCCCATGAGTAGGAGTAGTTGCGCCTTGATGCTGCAGAGAGCCCTGCGTGGTTGGGAGCCTCCGCGATAAACCAGGCTGTGCAGTTAACATGGGCAGGGATTGGGGAAAAAAGCTTTTCACTACCTACTCTGAAATCACTGCAGCTGGACCCCAAGCACCAAGTGAGAACAGTTGCTTTTAGTCCAATTTTACAAACTTCAGAGGTCAGAAAAATTCCAGCAGATACATTCGTTTGTCTGATTTTGCTGCCCCGTGTCTTACAGTGATGGTTGCTGAAGTATTAGCTATCACTTTAAATTCTCGCTCTGAGTCATTCCACCCCATATATAATTTGAACAGGTTTTTGTATAATTATTTCTCTCAATAATTACCATTATACAATTGCTATAGCTGCCAGTTTTGTTTTTCTTTCCTGCCAGAGAGTAGCAGAAATGTATTACGCATTTGTGTAACTTATGATCTTTGATTCATGTTTAAAATGCATGGAATATTTTTCATTTTCTGTTTGAGGCAATACCTCATCTGGGGTCATATCTCACAGTGTAGGTTTACACTGTGCAAATGGATGCCTTGTACTGCAATGGGGTATAATCTACAATGAAAAAACAAGGGAAGTGAAAAAAAAATAATTAAATTTTTAAGGTGTTAGAGGGCCAATGAATATTAATTGCTGCAGGTAGAGGCATAGTGCATCTGGACTGTAATGCAGAAAGGTTTTGTGTATGGTCTTTTCTTCCCTTTCAAATAAATTTGATTTGACCATCATTATAGCCCTTTGTTGTTGTTTTTTGATGAGGATTCTAGGAAACTGGTTTGCTGGTGTGCGTGGTTTACTGGCAGGGAGAGCAAACTGGAATTTGCAGGCACAAGTGCTCCTACTGGATGTCTAATTCAAGAAGTTATACTCTCCAATAGAGAGAAAAGAAAAGTTTCTAAGAATTGACTTTTCTCTGTGTGCTTGTTTTTTCCCCAGAGTAGGTGGGAATAGGTGCAGTAGGTTGGAGGGAAGGCGTGGCAGGCTTGTAAGGATCAGTGTGGAGAGAAGAAAAATTTCTGGTATCAAACCCAACCTGTATAAAAGCCAATGCTCAGCTGGGTGGACAGAGGACATGAGGGCAGCCCCTCCATGACACAGAGAAATAATGAAATGATGGCTCATTATTCTAAATGAATAGGTGATGCTATTTGAAAACTGATTTATTACTTTCTACTGACAAGTGTAATTACAGAAAAAACATTTTAATCTCATGAGTCATGCTGAATTTTACTTTGAGGAACACTAAAAATTGGACTGCAAAAAAAAAAAAAGAGAGGGAAAAAGACCCCTTGGAATACTTGGAGTATGTAGGCATGAACATGAGATGTTTTTCCTAAGAGAGATTGGCATTGGGATTAAAGTTTGTACAATGGCACAAACCATTTAGAATTGCAGCTAGGACAGGGTGCTCAGGAGAGTAGACAGGTCCTCTTTGTCCATATTATATGTTCGGCACATGGGAGCTTGGACACCTAACTCCTTGCCTTTTAATGTTTTGACTTTAAGTGAGCAAAAGGGTCGAGTATACAGATGCATTTGATTACTAATGATCATTATAATGTGAGCAACACCATGATTTTTTAGAATAGTTGTTGACTGGGATTCCAAGAAAAGGTAATTTTTTCAGGATTATACTCACAATTAATTTCACATGTGTGAAGTCCATTAACTCCAACTACAGGCCACGGGACAAGTGTAAATGTTCACAGCAAGGCTGAGTTTTGAGACAGGAAGGATGGGTCTCTGGCGACAATGGCTGATTTCAGGGGAATCTGAGTGCAGTATGGTTGGGTTTTTTCTGCTCTGTCTCTGACTTCCTCTACAACCTTAACTAATTATTCAGTTTCTATGAAATGAAATTGTTCGTCAGTGGAATGGAGTGCCAATGAAATGGAAACATCAGACAGCCTAAGGTGCTCGGACTATGGGAGCAGTAGTTTTTGTAAGTAGTAGGATGTAAGTTTTAACACACTATTGTAATTGATCCTCGGTCATCCAGAGGTTTTTACACTGCTTGCGTTGTCTTACAGTAGAACAGGGATAGGATGTCAGACTATTGTAAGAAATTTGTGTGTATTAACAGAACTTGTACTATACCATAAAATGCTAACAAATACAATGTGCCAGAAAAACAGTAGTATGCATCCTCAGCAAACACGGTATATGTTATGACTCATAATACGATAAATTTTGAACAGAATTAATCCTTACTCAATTATGAAACAATGACAAATATTGAGTTGTTTTTCTTAAGGATTAGGAAAATTCTTTTGGAAAGAGACAAGCATTTGTCCCTGCTGGAAGCTCCTTCAGCTGTAATGCATCATTGTGCCTGACCAGCCCTAGAAACCTTGGAAAGACAAAATATGTACAAGCTGGTTGTTAAGCATATGTGATATGTTTTGCCTTGTCACCTGGCAACGAAAAGGTTTTTCTAAACAAATTTCACACATTGCCAAAATTCCAACTTTTTGAAAAACGTAAGCTGCTTATTTTTTATTTATATATTTTTCCTTTGTCAAATGCAGCCCAAGGTACATCTTTCTCAGAAGAGCAAATGTTATCATTTCTACTGGTGGAAGAAGTAACTTTTATAAATTTAATTCACTTAGTCTTGTGTACTGCATGTAACAGCATTGGGACTGTAAGAAAATGTAGAAAGTATGCTGTCTTCAGAACTCACTCCTAAACTGTCCTACAAGTGTTTTAAAGTTAACAAGCAAACAAACAAACCCCCCAACCCCCTTGATTGACCTAAATTCTTCTAATGAGCATAAAATTAAAATAAATAATTCCTGCTCATGATAAAGTTGTTAATAGTAAATAATTTCTGGCATCTATACATTGTTTAGGAGCAATATGTTTATAATATCTGGTGAAAGAGGAATGAAAATTAATAACTGGTTTTTTTGAGTTGCAATTTACCATAGAAGTGATCAAATCATTGGCTGCGGTTTCTCTAATTGTTTAGGTCAGGGGGGAAAAAAAACCCTGAGAAGTCATTTCTTAAGCTTGAATTAAAGTTTTTAAGGAGAATACTTCAAACTGCAGTGGAAAAGCTACATTGCTACACTCCGGCAAACTTTAATAACCTCATATATTCAGTTACCTCCTTAATCTGCCCGTTATGTTTTCTATACGTCTGCTGCTATCTGATTACCAATATATTTATCTTTTACCACCGGTCCCTTCCTCCCCTGTGCGTGGCGGTGTCAGTGCTGATCCAAGCCAGTGCTGATGGGATCACAGTTCATTACCGCGCGGAAGGTGATTGGGATTTGGGCGCACAATGGGGTGTGACACCATTGAGCGAGGGGAGGCAACTCGTTATAAATGACAGCGCTCCGGTAATGACACATGGAGTTTGGGAGTCAGCATGATGAGTAGACCTCCTAGCATTATCCTTGATAGGAGAAAAAAAGATGACACCCAGGAAATAAAGACGGATGATTTCCATGTGATTCATATACAATTTTACTGGTTCCATGCTACCAGTACTGACATCAACACATGATAAAAACGATGGGTTGTCGCTTGATGTGCATACCGCAACATGGCCAAGAGCACTGGAGTGCCACGTATTGGTGCTGTGCTGCAAGGGAAAGTGTTTAGATTTTTAATTACCTTAATGGTGAACTAAAAAGTGCTTTTGTTTCTCGTGCCATGAAGAGAGCAAAAAGGGGCTTTAAAATGATAAAACAATGGTAGCCTCCTTGCTGAATGATGCAGCACTTTGTAATAATGCAGTACATTTTGAAAAGATCTGTATTTTTTCAAAGACAAACATCAAATAGAAGGAAAAAGGTTATGTCACCTTCACCCTCACAGTACTGTCATTTATATGCTATCAGCTCATTAAATTCACATTAAGATACTCCATGGGACTTTAGGAGCTATTAGTGCACCTAAAATGGCATAACAAAATCTCAGTTCACTTTAAGAGAGATGGCATTGCGACATTTTGTATTTCATCACTGAATTATTATAGTCTCAGATGCATTCTGCTGTGATGGTAATGGAAGGAGGAATACTAGAGAGGAAAGCTGTCCATTTGTTTATCCCCAGGGAGAGAAAAAAAGAAAGTTTGATAAAAAACTAGAGTGAAAGTAAAGCATTAAAAATTTAACCCCTGTAGCAATGCTAAAGAACACACAGGATTTTTATATTCTGCTTTTCAGGATGTTTAAAGAAAAAAAGAAAAAAAGAAAATTTTGTATATAGGGAATTGCTTTGGGCAATGGAAGGTGCAGCAAATGTACTGCATGAATGCAGCCATCTCAGTCTTTTACAGGTGAAGTCTCTCATGACAGTCAAATACTTTCCTTCATATAAATTCTCAGGAAAACATATAGTTATTGTGATTAAATTTGATGTTCTTGTTAGTTTGTTGTTTTTTCCCCACCCCCCCGGCTTTCATCAACAGGAAATAAGCATGCTGCTATAGGTAAATCTACAACCCTGTATTTATAAATCCCAGGTGGGATAATTGCTCAGGCACTATGATCAGGAAAGAATAAGGAAAACTGAAGCCATACTGAGTTATCATGAAAGTTATAATATACATATACATGAATACTAAATCAACACTATACTGCTTAATAAAAAAGAATTGGATATCTGAATTAATAAACCATATACATTTCTGTTTTGGCTCTGGGAAGATATCTTGGTCTGAGGATGCTTTTTCCACACAGTGCATCTATGTAACTGCAACTATACATTATATACACATATAATATGTATTGGAGGAGAGAGAATAAGGCAAATTCAGTTTTAATTGGAGACAAAGTTAAGCTAATTTTCTTATAAATGTGCATGAGTGATTAAAAAAACCCATCAGAAGTGGATTGAAGTAGGCTCAGTCACTTTGTGTAATATGTTTCTTAATATCTATTTAGAATTATTTAGAAAACATAGTAATTCCTTAGAAGTGCTTCCTTCCCTCTCCAATCATCACAAAAATGCCATGACTCAAGAGCTTAGCCTCACATGCAATAAAAAGCCATCAGAACAAAACAGCAATTTGTGAGTCAAAAACATTTTAGAGCCTTCGAATGTGCATGTACAGAGGGAGCGAAATTCATTCCTGTGCAGAGAGCCAGGACAAGCACAACCTGAACTTGAATACCTCTGAAGTGCAATTACCTGAGATATGGGTCTTTGATGGAGCAGCAGTGAATTTCTTCAGTGGAGAGGGAGCTCAAAGACATGGGAATAGTCATTGCAAAAGAAAGCTCGAGGTTTTGAAAGTAGAGGGGAGTACCGGCACAGGGAATAATCGCTTAATAAATGCACACCGAGCCCCTGCTAAATTTAATGCAGCATTTTTCTACATTCAGTGCTTCAGAGCATAATCTCTTTAGCTTTAGGGATTCTGCTGTTTATTAGATAGTTCACCTGTTGAAAAGCACAAGATAGACGCCAGTTTTATCATCAGTAAACCGTTCCTGAATGGTTACTCTGAAGGCTAAAACCTGACTGTACAGTGGATATGGTTTTCTAACAGACAAAAAACCCCAACACGTTGCACTTAAAACCTTGGTTTTTGCATGGCATTGGTTTGCCCTTTCCTGACAGTGTGGGATGCTGGCGTGAGTTCTGGGTAGCTTGGGAGGCAGCACGGCTCATTCCCATTAATGACTGCCAGAAAGCAGAGAGGATGTAATAGGGAATTTTGTCCAGTCTGGGACAGGTTTTTTAAAGGTCTAATGAAGGTTTACAGTACTAGTCTTATTGCTAAAGAGCACTAAGTTTTAACCTATCTTCAGGCAATGGTACAGTTGAAGCCATGAGAAGTGGTTGCACATAAACAGGGGAACTTCAATTTCAGGATGGTGTGAGACAAAAATCAGCAGTATTTGTGCAGTTAGGTTGGGGAAGATGTGGGTGCAAGGGATACCCTGAGGGAAGATGTCAAAACCAATGAGCACTATAAGGTCACTGATAGATTGAGCTGGTGAAGGTGGCTGTAATGGTATGCATTCTAAGTGTTCTGTTCAAACCTCAAGATGCAAACTTATTGGGTTAGCTGGAGAAAAAGACAACTTTGTCTTGTATATTTATTTCCAAAGGAAGCCAGCCACCGTTTGAATGGCAAGTTTATACATGCCATATTACCAGTGACATCGTGACGTATTTTGGAGATGTAAATAATTTAGTATGCATAAGAACCCGATTCATGCTTTTATCCAAATGAAATCTCTGTTGCCAGAAACAGAGATTTAAGCCTTGGCGTTTTGGCTGATTTCATCCAAGCACTGCAAGAACACACGACAACAGTGCAGTTGCACCAAGCTCACAAATTTCAAGCTCTAAGTCACGCAAATGTCTGTGACCGATGTGTCATGGATTTATGGGCATTGCCCAGGGGAATCCACAAAGACTTGACCACCTATGTAGAAATACAGTTTCATAACCCATTATAGCAGTTATGTAAATTTTTATTTTGCTAGATTTAGATTATTTATTTATTTAAATTTTATTCAGATAGATTTATTTAGATATAAGTAGCTTTTATTACCCCTTCAGTGGCAACATATTTGTGTAGGAAACAATCATGTCATCAATGGATGAGTTAAAGCTTGTCTTCATCTGCTATCCTTAGATAGAGGATTGTTTCTGATCCACACAACTGTAACTCCGGAGTAGATTTTTCCTCCTAAAAGTGCGTATCTTGGCAGGGAATATCCTACGGCAAAGGAGCTCCAGCACAGCGGATTCAGAGCAGAAAAGCCTCCAGTGCCATTGGGAAGATAGACTGGGAGAAATCTTTGTCGTATTTGTTTCCCATTTGCAGCCCAGTGTAGCAGTCAGGTTACTGAGAATCACATTTAGTCCAGAGTTTATCAGAGTTGACTAATACTATCCATTTCAAAGCAAATGTGAAGGGAAGATAGACCCACTCCTACTCCAGGCTAAGAGCACGTGGCTGGGTGCTGTGGATGAGGACATGGGGGGTTACTTGCCTTCTACCTTGTCATCTTTCAAAAAACAAATGTGAGCCAGTTTATCTGCTGCGTGTTATAGTCTGCATCTGCAAGATAGAAATAAAATAAATGTTGACATGATTACCGTCCACCGGAGAGGCTGATTTTACATTGAAAGCACTGTACAACCTTTTAGTAAGTTTGCCAAAAGATCCAATGTCTCTGATATTTAATAGCATTCAGGGATATCTAATTTACAATCTTTTCATCAGCTCCAAATAATTCATGTTACTTGTTTACTGTAAGTCTATTATAAAGTAGCTTTTATTTCGTATCTTGCCTGGCTGCCCAGGCCCTGTGAGTGTCTTGACCATGTCTTACTGATCCTGAATATTTGTTTTATAAGGTGAAACAGAGTCTATCCCCTATCCTTGTATAGGCACCTAAACCAGAAATCTTCTTAAGCTAGTAAAGAGCATAATTTTGCACTTTAGTTTTTTGTCACGCCTCCTGACATATAGTAGATAATCATTGTTGTCACTAATGGCTTGTCTACAGTGCTAATCCTTTCACAGGTATTAACTGAAACAGTTTGAAGTAAATATTGCTTTTGTTATAGACCTATCTAGGGTTCAGTATCTTGATATTATGCAGTGTGTCAAGAAAATAACCATGGGACGCTCGCTCTGTAAATTGTTCTTACAGCTGCACTAGACCTGCCCGGCTCCATGACATTTCCAGGAGGGCTCAGTGGTACCCACCGCCCTCTCAAAAGCTTGTTGGCCAAAAGTTAAACCAGGGCCTGTCTATGCTAGTTTGCAGAATCCACCCAAGTATCCCACTCCCAGAAACCTTTAACTTCCTCATGGCCAGTTTGAGGGGGCTGGGAGTAAAATAAATTTAGAGTTGAATAAATTTATGCTCTCTTAAAGAAACTGATGGGCTACAATGTTAGTGCACAGTAATATTATTCTAAGTACTCACAATGCAGTTTTTGGCACCGACACTCTGCCGCAGCATGTAGGAGAGATCCTGACCTGCCTTCCTCTTGTGGCTATGCACAAGGTACTATATAAATAAGAAAATTATTTGCATTATCTCAGTCAATTAAGGAGTGTATTTGCAAATAATGAGGTGAAGCCCAGAGCTAGAAAGCATGGTACGTGCTTTAACAAAAACAAAACAAAACAAAAAAAACCCCAAACAAACAATTTATAGGGATGGAATACTTTTACTAGCCTGAATGATGAACAGCAACTTTAGTATTTAGTTTAATATGTAAATAGTCATATACAGTGAAATGTAGAGTAAAATTAAAAAAAGAAAACCCTACCTAATAGTGAACCTCAAGTATGCTTGTTAAATCAGAGAGAAGAAAAGATAAAGATTTGTGGGATTTTTCTGGGGGAAAAATAAATATAAAAGGTCACAACATGTTTCTGACTTATCTGGACATGACTAGAGGGAAACACTGTGTAGCAGAGTTCTCCCATGGACTCCAGGCTTCAGTTCAAAACAATAATTGTAAGTGATCACTTAGTGCCCTGCTTCAGTCTTGTGTGCTTCTCTGAGCAAGAAGATCCTAGATACTAGGATTCCTAGAGGAAACACTGCCATCGGTGGTGAAAGGTAGCACTGGGTCATAGCCAAATCCCCAACTGGATCCACCACCACCGAGGCACAGGAAAAGAAAAGTTCTCTGACACATTTTCTGGTGTTTCTGTATTAGCTGAAAATGGCTTCTAAGATGGAACATTAATATCTGTAACCGTGTTTTGATTGCTAGCATAAGGCATTTAACATAATGGCAGTGACTATTGCTAGGGGTTTGGCTATGTGATTGAGTTACTGTGGCTTGACAAATTAACAGACATCAGCTGAGTCCTAGAAACCAGTTTGGTGCACCCTCATAGCCTGTGGCAACTGGAAGGTAAAATACATTATCTTCAACTTGAAAGGAAGAAGTCTAATCTAACTTGTTTTATCCTCTTTTGAGATGGCCCAAGAACATGCAAACTGGGCAGAGCACTTCAGCAGATGCTTGGAGATTTTTCGAACTGCAGTAACTCTTGTATCTCAGCCCTATGTCTCAGCTCTAGGTCTATAAATTTACCTGCGCTGTGCCTAGGTTGCCTTGAGGTCTTAAATAGCTGATGTCAAACTAGTGTGGATGTCTGCAGGCTGCCTTCTGTGGGACTGAAATACCGAGGAAAGGGCCATCAGGAGGAGTGGTGTAAGGAAATGAGTGTAAACAAACTAGACGAAGTTAATGCCAACTGGAATGCCACAGCATGTGAATGCCAGCTCTGTAATGCAATATCTCTAAAGAATTAGGACATTTGGCACGTCCACATTAAGTCCTTATTTCTTCTTTTTTTTACATTTTCTAAAACATGGGGTCTTATGTCAGAGGAAGGCTGGTGTAGGCAGAAATTAAGAAAGATGTTTGTTAAAATTTGAAGTGACTGAATTTCCGAGTATGGATTTCTACTATATTTGCTTGCTTTCAAAAGAAGGTGGCATGTGATGTGACACGCATGTTACAGTGCACTCAGACACACTGTTAATTTTGTGTAGGACAGATAAAGTAGACTTTGGGGATGACTTCAGCTTTGTGTATGTCTCTCACTTTGTTATGAAGTGTCATACATAACCCAGCCTCATTCAGACACCCTTCAGGAAATACTCATTCAAGCACTAAAATTGCCAAATACACGATACTTTGATGCTGCTTGTGGTGAACATTGCTTTGGGAAAGTGTTGCACTACCATTATGTAGAAGAAACATAGTGGTGCTTATGTGCATGTTGGGAGGGAGAGAATGTTAATTTGGAGGATGAAAATGCCTTTTAAAAAAAGTAAACAGGTAAAAATGTATCTTTCCTCTTATGTTCTTTTATATGGAACCATCCTTCATGCCTCCTCTTGAAGATGTGGAGTCTCAGTACCTCGTAGTACAAGTATCTTCTTTTGTAGGTCATCATATGGGTTTTCCTAATGACTATTGACAACTTGTTTGTCATACAGTCATTTAGTTTCTTGGGGCCTAAAATGTTTCCTTCTAACCTAAATTCTTGGCTGCAATACATGGGCACCTGGAGGGTATGTAATGTGATGGTCTGTGATCTCTAGGAGATTTGAAAAGATATGAAGTTTACTTCTGTCCTTAGATTCTGAAACTACAAACGTGGCCACAGGGGCATAGTGAAAGACTGACCACTTGGACTAAGATCTTATGTAAAACCAAGTTACAGATATCAGAAAAAAAAGTCCAAGCTCAGAAGAGGTTAGAGTACTGTCAAAACTAAGACTGATGAAATGCGATAGAATACACACAAGGTAGAATAATGATAAATGTGCTGTAGTACAGAAAGAGAAATGGTTCAATAAGTAGAAAGTGGCTGCCATACTGACCACAAAAGAGCTTTCAGAGTCAGTATGAAAAAGCTCTTAAATTTTCCTCCTTATGTGTAGCAGCAGGAAAAAAGAATTGAAGGGGATTACAAATCAAGAAAATAAAACAGATATATTGGAACCAAAAAAAAAAAAAAAAAAGAAAAGTTTGAGAAAACCATGTTATAAATTCATATAAATTAAGAGTTGACCAGAATAGCCATGGATCTAAGAATGGTTTCAGGTCTTGGTGGTTGCACTCTTTGCTTGATCAGATTTTATAACAGATATGTTTATCCTTGACAAAACCATCCTTGGTCCATGGTTACTTATCTGAACATTTAGTATGCCATGAAGATCAAAAACCTGCTGTCCTTAATTAATTCTGATTGCCAATAGGAAATTACATGAAGTCATGAGATATGGCCCCAAGACACCCTTATATTATGATATTTTGGAGATGCTGCTTTCTTAGTTAGGATGCTTGTAGGTGGAGTGTATGGAAAAGATGGCTTAGGAAGTATTTATCAAAACCTGCATGTCCATTCAATGGGCAAACACTATATTTCTTGAATTTTTAACTGTACCTATAATTTTTTATTTTATTTCTTTTTAAATAATGGGTCATTTCAGTACCTGGCACAGATGTGTATGATTTGCTGTTAGCTCAAATGTGGTCTAAGACTGAATGAGTGGTGCAGCCAAGATAAAGTGATACTCAAAGCTTCTGGCTAGATCAGAGTCCTATATACTGTACCATCTACTCTTATAAACATCTTTATGATAGGATAATGCATAAACCTGGTAACTGGTTAAATGAGAGATGTGGACCATCCATACTACTTACTGCCTAAAGTGTTGGCTTGGTACTGAGGTGACCAACAATACCTAAACCCCTGCCAGGTGGAATGATTTCAGGCAAGTCAGGTCACCCTGGCTGTCTCTCTTTTCGCCCATAAGGTAGGGTTAACTGGCTATGCTTTTCTCCTCCATAAAGTCTTGAGATTTGCTGGTGAGCTAGATATCCTTGCTTTATAGGAAATCAGTCAGATCTATAACTCTAGTTTGTAGCACGGGAAAACATGTAACAAAGAAAAAAAAATCAGTGATGTACACTAATAATTACTCTTATAAATACTTTTTTGTTTTTGTTTTGACTCACAAGAACGTGCAGGAACACTTCGCTGTTTTCTTAGAGCTGCCCAGTATTCCTGCATTAGTTATATTGCAGACTTCCCTTCATCTCATTAAATCAAGATCCATATCAGACAAAATCTGCTGTCTGGTCTTACCATCCGGCAATATTTGCTTGATGAGAACTTCGAGTCTCACTAGTAATGAAAGAAACCATTCCTGAGCACATCCGTTGGTATAGGAACTGCCCCAAGAGTATCCAGCAACTCCTCATCCAGCCTGCGAGGTCTGAAATGAATCTGCCAGTGCACTGACCTTGACTTTGCCCTTATTCCAAGTATATGTATTGCTAGATATCAACAATCTAAACAGAACTAAAACCCTAAGCAACCGAAATATAAACAATCAAAACAACAAATGCATTTGTTGTTGTAGCTGACAGCACCCATAATGTCACTGGACAAATATGTAAATACTGACCTAAATCCCTTTGCTAGAGACTTTTGTATTCACTTTAAATGTTGGAATAGACAGCAGCTCCCGCGGTCTGACCAGAAACCTCGGTGCCCACGCTGCCCTGGGTGCAGAGCTGTGCCACGGTCACTCCTCCTTGGAGCTGAGCCTTATTGGGATGCTAGAGGATTCAGGAAACTGTGATGGAAAGAGGATTTTCTTCTTGTGAATTTGGCACTATTCATTAGCATTCAATTAATTAAAACCAAACCTTTAACATTTTTGGCTGAGTTGAAAAAATAGACATCTGAATATGCAGAGAACTGGAGTACTGACCCAATCCATCAATTAGTTGGACATTAATTGCATTTTTTCCCACTGACTTCAGGAGCTGTGGATCAAACCAAAATGCAGTAGACTGTGTGGAATCAGTTTTCAACTGCTGAAGCCAATGACTTTCATAGGTGTTTCCTGAAGCAGGTAATTAACAACATTAACATTCCTTTCCATTCCAATGCTAATGGAAACAAGGTAATAACACTTGGGTGGTGCTGTGGTCATGTTGGCCAACACAGGGTGTTCCAGCCTCACAAATCTTGAGTGACAGAGCCCAGATTTTGTACCACCATGGAAATTGATATAAATTGGTTCTCATTCTTAGCCTTTTGGCTAAGGAGTAGGTATTCAGTTTTCACAGCGTTGCCTCTTCCCCGAAGAGCAGGAAAGGCTGCTCGCCTGGGTCAGGATGAAACCAGAAGGCTGGACCAGGCGGGACAGTTTTTTCAAATGTGCATTTTTAAATATCCACACAAGCATTTTTGCAGTACTCATTAAAATAACTGCAATGTACATTTAGTCAGTACACATGCCTGTACACAAACCTGTAAGTGTCAATAACTGGCTAGGCTAGCATACAAAGACCTGATTTGAAACTGTTTTGCAGAGTTCTATATGTAAATCATCTGTATACAGTCAAATGAAAAAAAGTAGACAGTTCTTCAAAATTATTAAGTATTCAAGGAAACCCATCTTTACATTGCAATAACTTTTATAAAACAGACTTAAAATAGTTTTAAAAGTTTCTTACCTCTCTAAATACACTGTTTTTTGGTAAGGATTAGACAGTTGCTAAAGCTAATAACTCTAATAATAATTATTTCTGAGTTAATAACTCTAATTCTGGAGCACCTCTTCGTCACTAAGGTCTTGTTCAGCTTGAGATAGGCAACGTTCCCCTACTACTGGAGAGCTGTGATCCGGTTTATACACAATATTAAGTATTTGTAATATTTCCAGATGCTTAACTCAGACTGATCTCAGCAGAAGCAAGGCAGCTTGCTGCCTTCTGGGACCTATGACGTAATTTACTATGTATAAAATGGCAATAATGCCATTTACCTGCCTCAGTTAAATTTTATGAGGATAAAACTATAGCTAGAATTGTCTTTAAAAATGTTTCTGACAGCACACCTTTCAACAACTTTTTGGGAAAACTGATTCTGTTGCTGCACTTTCTGTTGCGGGATGTGTAAGGAGACAATTTATTATGTTTTTAAGAAAACTGAAATCCAGAATTTCTTATTCTGGTTGTTTCAGCATTAAGTTGTGTTTGCCCTAATTCCAGCAGTGCTTCACAGAGTCAGAAATCAGATACCCTTGAGTGCCCCTGTATAAAAACCACACGGCTGTCGTGTCCTCGTGACTGGAGCTGGGCTCAGGAGTCACCTGAAGCACAAAGTGCTTTGAACAGAGTTGCCTCTATCGCAGGAGCTTCAGGCAGAATTGGCCGGAATATTATGCTGTGCTAATTTCTGTTTAGAATAATTTTTAGTGATAATCTGGGTGATTGGAAATGATGAAGTGTTACAGTTTCCAGTAATAAAAAAATTCTCATTTTGATCCGTGTCAGTGATGATACAATAAAATCCTATTTACTCTGATACAGGGAGGTCCTTAATGCAAGGCAACCTCTGCCTGTTATGCACATGGGAAGGGCACTTTCCTATTGTAACTCCCATTGCACCACAGCTGTAGAAATAGGAAAAGCGAATTTTCCAGGAAGAGGGTATTATGCAGCTTCAAGTTAGTAACTTTACTGTGAGTTATGTGCAATTGCCTTAGTTCTCCTCTTATTTTTTGTATCACCACACTAAGCAAAACCCTCATCGCTTAAACACATGTTCTCATCCACGGAAATGACATGTGCTTACTAGATACAAACTACAGCACAATAGAAGGACTGAGAAAACATATAATATTAGAACACTTCCAATATTTGGCTTCTCATATAACTGTAGAAGTCCAGCAAGTCACTGCTTTTTTGTGATACTAAAAATAACATTTTTAATAGAAAGGTCTGTTATCTGCTGTTGTATAATTTCTTCTAAAATACCGAATAACCAAGGAAATTTTTCATTTGTAATGTAATTTAATTCTGGATTTTATTTTTGATTATGGTTGAGGTTAACTTTGATGTTTTCAAAATGAATTTCAAAGACCGTTTATTCAGCTAATTTTGAAGGCAAAAACACACTGAAACTTTTATCCCAGTTGGTAAGCAGCTATCCCCTAGTTTTATTCAAGTTTTCACATAAAAACGCCAGTCGGGAATAAAACTGACAAATATATTCAATCAAAGATGGAATATTTTTTCCTCTTAAGTTGCAAATGGCTTCATTAAAATAAAAGCACCACCTTAGGGATTGCATAAAGCAGAATATTGGTACCTAAATGGTATTTATGACTCGGCTAAATGTAAAGTGAATTAAAATTTAAAGGATTATAGTCAGGTAGGCCACAGACATTCGTAGAGGAATGTCCATTAAGAAGATGAAAGAACCTGCCTCCCCAGCGACAGGAACATGTCGAGTTAGCGGTCAGGCATACCTACACACTTAGTGGCACCGTAAATGAAAAACGTCGTGGCTGAACCCTAAGGTACTTGTGTGATGTTTACTTCAGGCAAAGAAAACAAAATGCTTATGCAAACATCTAGGGATGTGTATATTTTCATGCACATATATGTGTATATAATACACAGAGATATGTATATCTATGTATCTGTATATCTCTATACATATATATCATATTACAACACTGGCAGGAAACTGTGGATGATAAAAAACAACACGGTTAATGATGTAAAATATAACCCGAGCGCTATTATTTTACCAGTACCTTGCAGGATCCACTGCAAACTCGCTGTTTCCAGGTCTTAAGGAAAAGTCCATGCTGCATTTTAAGGAACTCTTAAGACACAGAGGAAAAAGGAGCATTCATGGTAAGATTCTGCCAAAGCACACACTTAACTTTTGACATGAAGGAGATGGACTGCTTTTTGCTTTTATAATGTATTTGCACACAGCTATGATATAGATCTATGTGTTGCATTTTCTGAATTTTTACCTTTAAGAATGAAATAATTTGCTCAGTTAATTTATTGAATTGAATTCTAGCCTCAGTAGTCAATGTTTTACACCACAATCAGCAAATGATTGACAGGAGTTCTTGGGAGATTTGATTTCTTCCCATCACCTTGGTTTTTTCATGGAATAGCCATTGTTCAAGTTGCTACACAGTGGGGAGCTGGTCAGGAAATAGTTTCTCATTACTCAAAGTGTTTGTGACCAAACAATAAAATATTCTTCAAGATGTGTGCTTTTAATTCACAAATACATTTCTATGAAAACCAAGATTTTCAGTTGCAGTTTTTAAGAAGTAATTGAAAAAATATTCAACCATCTTTAATCGAATGTCATTGTATGTCACCTATCTATGCACTTTTCTGGCCATATTACTATGGTGCTTTGCTCCAGGCATTGGTCTCGTTTACCTGAAAAACCACTTACATCCTAGATTCAGTCGAAATAATCAGCCCTGATGTTTATTCACCCAGCACCAGCCCCCTGAATATAGTACACCCAGGATCTTGACAATTATTTGTGTTGAGAAATAGATATCATGCAATTCACTGCCTTTTAAAAAGATGGGCAAATTTGCATAGCATTCATTTACATAATTTTATTTATTTCCTATTTCTTCTATCCAGTGACTTCCTATTGTAATGTGTTCCTGGCCCTGTACTTTCCCTTCTCTACTACGAGTTACCGGAGCTTGCACACACTTGCCAATGAGTACTTTGCACAACCATTTATGTCACCTCTGCCTGTGGCCCTGTATGTTTAACTTAGCATATTATAATACTATAGAGCTTTAAATCCAAAGGAATGTAAGATGGGATGTATCTATTTATTAGAATATTAGCATTTCTAACATGACATTTTATATAATGCTTTGAACCACATGGTGTATATTCCTTTATTTAAATAGTACCTCTGAGTCTTAATATCTTCTTTCCAGTTTGGACAGATTAGCTAAGTGGTTAAGTGGTATCCTTTTATTAATCATCTGCTTTGTGCCATACTCATATCTTTGAGAAGATAGGTGACTAGTGGGATGCTTTTTCAAAGTGCATGTCTTTATAGCTGTGCATTGTTATTTACCTTTTTATATGTTTCATTTCCCACTTTATTTTTTTAGAAAATTTTAGAAAATCTGTCAGAAAAAAAGATTATTAATAAAAAAGCAGACTAGAGCAAGCTAGTAGACATTTAGGAGTAATTTTAAAGTAACATTTCTTCTCTATCTTACTTTCTACCCTTCACTTAAACACATGATAAAAACTGTCGCATATGATATACATGATAAAAACTAATGTTTGAGTGTGGGTTTGAAAGGATCTAACAATTGGGCTTTGCAGGTTAAAAAGTCTAGTTTAGCAGTATGCTTCTACCCGTTAGTCCTTGTGCTCACACACTGTCTGAATTTAAGAAGGAAACCAAGTCTTTAAAGTAGTCCTGGGGATTTCTGAGGCTGGTTTATCACCTGTATTGCACTAAGCCTGAACGGACGCAAAGCAGGAATCGAGTGACTCCTGGCACAGTCACATTCCTGGAGGAAGGAGATGATCCAGGCACTTGGTGGTGATGTGGCTGGGATCAGGCGGGACTTGGCCAGCCCCACCATTAGTCCAATGGCTTATGCCTGAAGTTTGTTTCTGAAACCACGGTGTTTTTTTTTTTTCTGTAAGACTCATCCAAGTGGCATTCATGAGTCAGTAAAGCTGGAAGACAGAGCTTAAAACCCATTTGCTGGTTTCTCATATCAGTTTCATATCAGCTTCTCCTAAAAGGGACTCAGGTCCTATTTATACAGGGAAAAATTAAGCTTATTCTGGATTGCCTTTGTGATATTAACAATTGTATTTTAAGTGCTTTTGCTTCTTAGAGCAGGAAGTTTTGGGAGGGATGAACAAAAGAAAAACAGGTTCTGGTAGGCAAAGGCAGATGAGATGCATCGCCAAATAACAAATCTTTTTCAAGGCGGGTGATTCAGAGTGGTTACTGAACACTGTATGCTAGGAGGAAATGAGTGTAGGGAAAAAGAAAGTGAACCAAAGCACTTTATTTATGAAGATAAGTTCTGAAACACTGTACTTTTTTGACTGTTTTCAGTTGGTTTGTAGGATGATAACCATAAAACTGTGCTGCAGAGATTTGAATATAACATGCCACGTAAAAGTAGAGTATATGAGAAATATGTCTTTAATCTGAGGCACAAAAATAAAATGAAACTACGGATGCTCTGAACTGTGCTAATTGCATTTTGCAATTATGGGGATCTGACTCATAAAAGTACCAGACTGACACCATCCAAAATCACACAAAAAGCAAACAGAACATTTGGAATTAACTTTTGAAAAGGTTAAAATTTCCTAAGGAAGGGAAATCACACATACCCGGGGGAGGGGGGGGAAGGGGAGGGTTAGACTACTCTTGGAGCAGAGAGCTCTCAAAACTCAAGTCAAAGGTAGAGCCAGGACAGACAAAGATAGGGAGCTTGTGCGTACTAGGATAACTGGTCAAACAGGGGTAATCCCTGGTGTATGATGAAGATACCAGAAATGCAATGGGTGATATAGTAAGGGGTACTGGCAGATGTGGAGATACCGATGAACATCAATATTATTAATTCAAAGGAGTTTTTTATGGGTGTCTTGTTAGAAAAGTGATCAATTCTGTCAATCTGAGAGGAGAATACTTTCTTGAGCTTAAGAACATTGCGTGTTAGAAGAGTTTTTAGTATAAATATTTTTTTAAAAATTTTTTTAGAAAGCTATAGATAATAAAATAAGGACTTAAGTAAAATACAGGGCTGATGTTCCTGAAATTATCTCCATTAAAGGAATTTGTGAATGGGTGAAATCACTTTTTAAGGAGTCTTATTTGCCATAAAATACTAGGATTCACCCACTGCATATGCTGTGAAAGGGCAGGGGCATGAAAACTTGACAAAAAGATGGAAGTTGTCCTCCTGCAGACAGGGGTGCTCTGGACAGAAATGCTAAAAAGAGCTGGAAAAGCTCAGCCTTCCCACAATACATGTGCTTAAAAAGAAGCGGGTGTAACATAGAAATTAAATAGTGGATCATGACAGGCTCATTTCTCTGGGAAAGAGTAGGGGAAACCCAACATGGAGATCACCAGTCACTGCATGAAAACCCAGCAGATTTGGGAACCTAACAGAATATGTATAAAGGAAACAATTTCCATTGCCTATAAGGGAAGAAGCTTGTGGGACATGACTGATATCAAATTCTTTTCTGCTACCGGATGCCCCAGCAGGGATCTGGCGGGTCACTATGTAGTTGTACGTATTTAGCATTCCCTTTAAGAATTTCCACAAAGAAATCATTTGGATTGTGACTCAGCACTTGAGGTAGGTGGCAAAGGAAAGTAAAATACATTTTTAACCCCTAGAGGTATTATAAAGTGTGATAGAAACAGCTAAAGAAGTCTGCACACAAGAGCAATGAGTGAGACCACCATCTGCATGTTCCCCGGCTAATGAGGAGAGGGTCCCTTCCTGCGGGGGAAATGTTTCTTGTCCCTTGTTACTTGAACTACCAGCCAAGAGCATTCCTGGGAGAAGTTTCCAGAGAAAGCTGTCTCACTTCAAGCTTCATTACACCATTTTCAGCCACTGCCTTTGCTGGGGAGGCTGTACCCTGCCACACTATCAGACATGTGCTTAATGTCTATATACACAGTACTCACATCACCTCCCAGCCCTCTTTGTGGCTAAGGAAGAGGCTGAGGTCCTGAAGATTCAGCTGTGGGTCATTTTTGTGGCCCCACCTCAAACTCATTGCCATGTCCTCACCTCTGCAGTGTGAGCCCCCAAGCTGGATGTGTGTGGCAAAAAATATCTTTCCAATGTGGTGCAGGGAGACCGGTTACTTCAACAGTTGTACTTTATACACACATCTTTACGCAACTAGGAATCAGGTTAGCAATGCATAGGAAAAGCTTTTGGCCTTGTTTATTTGATATAAAAATGATTATTCTTTCTTTTAAGTAGGTCATTGGTACTGGAAAACAATGAAAAAGCAGCAAAATACGAAAACACTTTGTTTTGTTGTTACAGCTAAGGTAATTACAACCCTTTCAAGCTCTGTAGACACCTGAAAGACATTTGCTGGTTACAGACCTAACTGCTAATGGGATTGAAAAAGTGGTTAGTATAGTCTGGAGCTCAAATCTGAGTACATCAGAGGTAAATCTCGTGGGCTGGCTCAGGCTGGGGGTGGGTGTGGGGTGATGCTGCTCACCTGAGGGAGTGATGGGTGATGAGCAGCACCTGAGGCTGCTGCTGGGGTCACTGCTGGGCAGCCAGTCCCCTCCCAGACTGCAACTAGTCTGGGCACTGTGGGAGGAGGTAGTGTTGAGTGTGTTGCTCCTGGGTGGTTGTGAATCTTTGCTGTATGTCAATACATCCTCTTATAATGCCTGAGCAAGGTCCTGGAGAGTCACCACCACCTCCTGCTTCTGAGCGTCACTTGCAGCTCCATGGCCCATCAAGGTAAGGGTGATGCACCTTTTGGCTATCTGATGGTTTTAGTGCATTGTGCAGAGTCCAGTGTGTTGTTTGGCCCTATTTTGGAGTATTTGGATTAAATCTTTACAGTGTTGATAATAAAAAGAGGTGTGAGGCTGTGGCATGGTCCCAAGTCAGTCAGAGCTTTGTGGTGAGTTTGCCCAGGTATCTTCTTTACTGTGGCTGATGGAGACCAAAAGACTTTAAATTCAGCAAAGCCAGGTTTTATTGGAATGAAGTTCAAGATAGTTTTCAATGGAGAAAACTCATAATAACCACGGAAAGCAGAAATGATTGCTTGCTGTGTCCTTGTGGACAGCTTCTTGCTTCCAGGCTTGGTTTTGGTCAAGCAAGTGGCTCTCAGAGTTGTAGCATATTCTGTGTGGTGCTGAAGAGCCTTTTAGAAAGTTTTCTTTCCATCATCAGATTTAGTTTCTGGCTCCTCCTGTGTCCTCCTCTGTCCTGCTCTGTAACACCACCCCCCTCTAGACTTCCCTGCCCTGGCAGTTTGGGTGGCTGCTCCTAAGTGCTTTCTAGGGGTTTCTCCATTTTGCGTCCCTTTAAAGGCTCATGTATTAATTGTGAGATTAACTTTGTTAATTAAGAAACTGAAATATCAAAGATATTTTGACTGACTCCAATGCAAATAGAGAGATGGCAGTTATTCCTGGAACTCTTAATGTAAATGCAGAGCCAAAGCTACAAATGAAATACAGGGAGCTTTGGGTATGAAGCTGAAGATCCAGGAAAAGATTTCTCTGTAGCAAAATCAGGCTTAAGTTGCTTGACCTGCAAAAAAAAAAAAAAAAAAGCCTGCCCTTCTAGACTGCTTTTCTCATTTTCCTGCAGCAGACTGCTTCAGCGTAGATGAGTATGTTAATGTACATCTAATCTGGTTTTGCTAAATAGGACATAAGTGATATGTAACGATGAATCACATCGGTATGAATTTGCACAGTTTCTAATCGCTCTGGAATTTGTTTGAATGTATTAGCGCTAGTTCCTACTAATTGTTTAATGGAAAAAGGCATTAAATTCAAGTAGCTACTGGAAGAAGTTGCAAAATCCTAATTTCTCCTTAGTTTTGCCAAATAGAAGTAGAGTAGCAGTGAAATATATGCTGTGCCTAGATGTCATTTTGTCAACTGTAAACAGAACAAGAGCTGTGCTGTGACAGAGGTAGGGAAGCACTGTGGGAAGTACAACAGGACAGATGACTTTTGGGTCACGGAATTACTGTTTTCTTGAACGTGATTCAGTGACTGCTTGTTGTGGAAGCGAAAGGTGCAGTACCACTGCTAGATTAAAAGGACTATTTCAGAAGAGATCAACTGGTCCAAGTGCTGGCTGCAATCAAGGGAATAATTCTGAGTCCTTTAAACTGTGTGTGTGTAATGCTAAGTATTTCTGTTGTTGAGCTTTGGCTGGGGAAGGGGCCACGGGGTCTGTGCTACTGGAAATTTTGGTAACGCAAACTTCTTGCAATAAGGTAGGCTAGCATGTGAACTTGCAAAATTTTAGCTTTTTCTATGGTAGTTCCCCCAAAGTGGAGTCAGCTGGTATGGACTACGGTAAGAGACGCACCTGGGCTGCTACTGCAGGATAAATAGGTAAATTGTGGTAAATTTGCATCTGTTTGACCTAATTTGCAGGGTACTCTGCTGGGGTGGTTGAACCCTATGTCTTTTGCTCTTGACGCAAGAATGTTGAAGGCCTGTGGTAGAGCTGCTCTGTTGCACAGAGGCACATGCCTGGGGAGGGAAAGAGCTGCTGTTCCCAGCTGGGGAATTGCTACACTATACTGAGTTCAACAGAAAACTTCTGATTTGTAGCAGCTGTGGTTTTGGAAATAATTAAAAGATACAATTTCCATACCTGTCTGAGTTCTGTTCTAGGTATATGACAGCCAGTGGAGTTCACTGAGACTCTTGCCGCTGTTTATCCATGCTGTAGTCCGAGTCACCTAACCTATTTATCAGTAGCAGCAAATTGTTAGTCGTTCTCATAAGTATCCTGAACAAAATGTGCCAGCTAAACTGTATTCAGCAAGAGTGGGGGAAGAAAAAAAAAAAAAACTCACAACAAAAATGCAAACAAAAACCCCCCTCGAAACCTGATCTGACTGTTATGGGAGACGATTATTATAGTTCTTCACTTGCAAATTTTCCATTTGTGTTAAGTTGCTTCCCACAGTCTCTCACTGTCACATTCATTCAAAAGCCAGAATGGCATTGATAGAGTTCAGCGTTTTGGCTCATTTGCTCCAGTTCTGCCTGGAGACTGGACGTACAGGATGTAACAGAAATCTTCAACCAAAATTCTGCCCTCCTGGTTGTCCCTTTTTACTTGAAAGTGCTACTTAGACTTTCCTTGTCCTCCTTTTGTCCTAAGTCAAATATGTTTTGAAAACAAAACAAAACACTTGAAATGGTAATTTTGGAGCTTCCCCCTTGCAAAGCTCTTCCTCCTTCAGATGCTTTAAAAAAAATAAAAAAACAGCTTAAAAATGCTGTTTTGAAGCTTCCTTCACCCTTCACCTATTTATCTTTAAAGCAATGCAAAGTGAGGCTATAAAATTTTTATGAATTAATTTGTTTTGTTTGCAGCTGGTTATCATCCTGCTCTGGAATATTCATGTTACATTACAGAGAGCACTGTACCATTTTCTAGATGTTATCATTATGGCCTTTTAGTTAAGAATTACCACTACTATTACAGCAACTACAAGGAAATGCACTCCCACTCATTGCTGTGATAAGATGCCTCACATCCTCCTCCTTGCAGTGGTTTCCTTAGTGTTCCACTTCTCCGATGGAGACATGTTTGCAGCGATGATAACAATTTTCAAAAAGAAACTAATAAAATGTGCACCATTTTTTTTCTTAAGGCTTGTGATTTCCTCCCAACAAAACTGTCACTGAAGTTAGTAACCACATTTAGCAGAAATGATTAGAGATGTGTGACAAATTTACAGCAAAATGCACAGCAAACTGGAAACATTTTTCTTTTCATCAGCTATATGAAAAGCAAAGGGGGGAGGGGGGGAAACATGTCTTTCTCTCCCTTTCTGCCTGACAGAATACTTCAAATTTTAAGATATGGGAGTATAACTTCTGAATAATGTTTCTGTTAAAGTATCAGCCAATTTTTTTAATAGAGAAAACACATTCTTGATGGTAATCAGATGTCAGTGGCCATTGGTTAGCATCATTAATCAACAAGGATGAGATATCTTGGCTTGTAACAACAAAAAGGTGGAAAAAAATTACTGTTGGTTTTACAGCAATTTGTAAGTCAGAATTTTTGAATAAAGGAGAAAAAGTGTTTGCCCCTCCTGCCAACGGGCATGTTTAATTTAAAAATAATAATAAAATACCCCTACAGATCAGTCTAGAAATGTGTAAAGGTTTAGATTCAACAAATATTTGGTGGCTTATCCAGGTCAACTTGAAATATGTTAATAAAAGAAAGGAAAAACATTATATGGGTTTAGATCTCTGTCATATATAAGAGTTTTGGTCAGCTCTAAGAGTATTGAAATAAAAGGTTTCTGTCTCCTTTTTTTCTGGTCTTTCCTCAAAAATGGACTCTCTGTTTATTTCAGCTGGGTAACTATTCCCCAGATAATCAGAAGGAAATGATATTGTGTCCTTGGTGTTGTGTCTTCTGACCTTGAGGGTTGTAGGTGGCTTATGCTGCAAAAGTTTTCACAAGGTTTGTTTGCTTTTGTTGTTTTGGTATTTTTTTTTTCTTCTGTGCAGTTCCATTCATTTACCAAAAATGGTTTGACTTTGGAAATGAACAGTGAGACGCAGCGTCCTTGTTCAGAAATATAGATGTCTCAGCTGGTGACCTAATCAAGTGCACTGTGCACATTGAGCATGGTAAAGCAGCATGATGCATGGTGTTCAGGAGGTTCTCAAAGGTGCATCCCCTCCTGTACAGAAAAGCATGATGCCCAGTTGGTGCAGATCTTATTATTCAGTGATGATAGATATTTTTTGACTCTACTTCTGCTTGCCATTACCTGCTTTTCAAATCTAGTGTGAAAAACCTAAACTAAACCTGTTGTAGCATTCAGAGTATCTTCCGCTTGTGACAGCGGATTTGAGTTCGTTAAGCTCTCTTCATTTAGTGTCCATGATGCTCTTTCCTCCTTTAGTCAATCTATGTGGAAGGCAAATACTTAGCTGAAATCTTGATTCACAGCTGTATGATAGACCTGTAGCTTTTGTGCCTACAAAAATAATGCATATCTGTAAAGGTGAGGGCCCCATGCTCCCATGAGAGGGAATGAAGCTACTTGTCTTAGAATGCTTCAACAAAATAAAGAGCTCTAAGGATTTTTGGTGTTTCTTTGTTGTTTCTTTGTTGTTTAAATCACTAGCTAGTGGTAGTTTATAATGGAGTATATAATTTTACTTTATTTAGGTCAAAGGGAAAAAAGCAATAATGGTTTGGTTCCTATTAATAGACAGTGTTAAGGGCAAACACTCTATGAAATAATTAAACCATTATTTGGCTGTTACTTACAGATTACATGTTTTACATTAATATTCTTTAAAACAGTTTTTAAACAACAGGTTTAATGTTGTAAAACAGGTATACTTATATCTCATAGATTCAATATAAAAACCTGAACAGAATTAATGAAACACTGACTCTCACAAGCAAAGGTACATCCTATATTGGGTTGAGGTTATCGGCAACAGAATGGAAAAAGATTAGGGGTAAAGTATGTAGAGGCCTCAATCTAAAGTGAGTTAATATTAAAATTATGTCTGGAAGTCATTTAAATCCCACAGTAGTGGTTAAATAGAGGAAAAGTTATAGTATTTAAGTAGGATATTGGCCTATCGGTTGTTGGGTGGAGGGAATGTAAAGGTGTTCAACAACTTTGGGAAAATATAACACACACACACACATACATGATATTAAATTGTTGTTAAATACCAGACCTTCCCTGGAGTTGCAGTACTCTATTTGTGCTCCAGGAAAGGCTTATCAAGAGAAAAGAAGTGTTGTGGGGTAAGGTTTTTTTGGTATAATGAATGTCCCAATTGATACTCTAGGCTGGAAGTGGATTTCTCATTTTTATACTTTGATTTTTATTGAAAAATATCTCAAGTATTACAGTGGTGCAATAAGTTAAAAATGAGGTCCTGAACATGCCACACCATAAAGAAAGATCTATGTAAGTTATAACAGTAATAACATGTAAGCTCTGTTTTATACAATGCTGTTGTTTTTTCACATTTGGGGGGTGGGGGGCAAACACTGAAGCACCACAACTGCATTTTGGTTTGAGCCTGCATTTTTGACTGTATTTTCAAGGAATTAATGGTAAAACAAAAATTGTGTGCTTTTTCTGTGTATTTGTTAGCGTCTATCATACCGTGTCACCGTGAGCTCTAATGATGATGATAAATTTAAGTTTTAATTTGAACTGAGATGTGTTTAATCACAGATACTACACAGTTTTAATCTTGTAGGTTTATGCAGATAAAGAAAATGACACACGTAAGGGGAGGTGACAAAATGAAAGAAAAATAAAGGGAAAGAGTGTCTATGTTAGCTCAGCATCACCATTTTGATGGTCCAGGGAAAGGAAAGGGACTTTGGTGTTCCTCTTTGTGAAAGAATTGAAGATATACATGGCATTTTAGTGTAGCCTTTGAGATTAAAAGTGTCCTCTGATCAATAATCTTGATTTTTTGATTTTGGTTGATCATCCCATTGATGTTGGGGTGTGGGATTATTTTTGACTCTTGTTTCCCATCCTAAATACCAGGATACTCTTCCTCGTCTATCTTGCAAGGATGTTGTATTTACCAGGGAATGCATGCAGAATGATTTTTGAAAGATGCTCCAGAGTGCAAAGAATTATGGCATTGTTTTTATTCATGACTTGAGCTGGGTTTTAGTTAGTTGCATGCCTTTGTATGCCGCGTATTGGGTTTTTATAGCAACGTCTGTGTTCTCTGGGTACCTAAGCAGAGATTTTCTTTTTAATACTACATAATTCAAATGCTGGATTCATACCAAATTCACCTCCTCCACACATTTTAACTGCATTATTAATAATAATATGGTTGATTGCTGATGCTATATATTTGTTTTCTAAAGAGCTCGTTGAGAAGCTGGGCGTGTTAATAAGGTATGGTGTGTTTCTCCTGTGTTCTCAGCAAGGCTCCTGCCTGTAGCATGCAACTGGCACTGCCCGTATTCTCTTTTCATTGCTACTAGGCAGAGCATGCAGGCATTTTCAATTCACTAGATCATTCACAAGTTACCTCCAACCCAACCTTGTCATTGCAATTAGTCACACTTACAGTGTATGCTTTTATGTGCTGTATCTCGCTGAAGTCTCATCACGCCAGGCCAGTGCCACAGGGTACTAGACAACAACAAAGATCTCAAGCGTAGTTTAAAAGGTAACACTATAAAAGAGAAAAATAATGGCCGCAATCACTGCTAGACACCCTATTCCCACAGATCCTGCAACCTTTTTTAATTTCAAACTAAAGCTAAGTTGTAAGAACAACTACCTTCCCCACCGCCACCATATGCCCAATGTATCTGGCACCCTGTCCAGCAAGGCAGGGAGGGAGAGGAGAAGCCCTGACACAGTATATCTGGGGGGAATACACTGGGCACTGTTTCAATGTGAAAAATGTTTGAGGAGACTCTCTAATCACCTTTTGGCTAACAGCTCGTGGGAATTAGGATGGTGTTGTGAATGGACCTCTGGCTGTGTAGAGTTCCCAACTTTGCCACAGGTTTCTGGGGTTCTCCTTGGACAAACCATCAAAAGTTGCTTTGTCTCCTGTTGGAAGCAGTAAGGTAACACTATTGCTTAAAGGGAAAAAAGGTGAGAACAAAATAGGTCTCCTTTTCCTCTGTTCTTCATCTGGGAAAAGAGTCATAATTCTCTTATAATCCTTTCCCATCTGTGTTTTAGGTACCTAAAAGCATGCTAATGCACAAATTCATACAGTCCCTAACATAATGGTTTCTTGGTCTCAGCTATGACCTTTGGGTCATAGAAGCTTTATGGAAATTTCTGTCAAGAGAAGCTGTTGCATTGTCAAGTGCCTTCTGTGAAGACTTAAGGATAGATTGTGCACCACTTCCTCTCCCGACATCTCCAGTTGTTAGTCCCTTTTGTGAGGTTGGGTAAATTTTTGTTTTCTGTCAGCACGGGTTAGGTTTGATAATGATTTGATTACATATACACCCGTGTGAGTTTTGGCACAAAATGTATGTGAGCCTAAACACGGAAGGTTGCAATTCCAGGCCAAGGAATAGCTGTCTTGAGGTTCCCTCTTAAATTTCTCCTTTAATTCACATAGAAGTATGCTGAAGCTGCTTTCTTCAGATTGCAATAAATTCCTGTCTCGGGGGGGAAAAGCTAGGATTTAAACAAATGCTGAACCACATGAGCGGTGAGGATTTTTTGGGAGCAAGAACTTTTGTGGAAGTTGGAGGAGGATGGCTGTCCTCAGAGAAAGCGTTTGCAACCCTATCCCCAGGGATGTAATGTTACAGCAGACTAGACAGTGCTGCAGAAAGTACAGGAGGAGCCAGTTCATCAGAGACATGGCTCGTTAGCCAGGGGGTCTGTCCTGTTGCTGTTATTCTATAGTAATTAAAGCCAGTTGGACATGGATAGTGCTCAGTGAATTTATCTGTGTGGGTTTTCTCCAACTGACACAACTATAACAAGACTAACACTGTGACACTTGTGTGCAGGATGGGGCCAGCTGCCTGCAGACTCTGTCCCATCCAAGGTGCATTGCTCAGCATGAGGAAGGAGGAAAGTCCCTGTATTGTGGAGAAGTATATGTCTCCTTGCTGCCCCTTCACCTCCCCTCCTTTTCATGCACGCGTCTGTGCTGGCAATTGGCATAGCTTTTGATAGAGGCTGGTGTGCCATCAGGAGAGAAGTGAATCCAGGTGTGCATATGTAGGTGCAGGGTCAGCATTATCTTCTCTGCAGGTCGCACACAGGTGTAGTGACACTGCCCAGCCCTGGCCCTGCTGGGGCACCGTAAATTACAGCTTGAAGTTGGATCACCATGGATCACCCAGCGTAGGCAATGACTGTCAGGCGGGTGATGGATTTTGGGAATGTTGTAGCGTCTGTTGAAGGTAATAAGAACTCTTTTTGTGGCCACAGTGAAGTGAGAGGTGTGAATGTAATGTTGTTAACGTTTCTGTTGCAAGAGGGGTTTTTTGTCTCATAAAAAAGCGGAGGGGTAGTCTGAGGCACACTGCATTGGGTGTTTGTGCTGTGCCTTGAGCTGCAGTGAGGGGCTCCTTTGCTTCATTTTCTCCACCCACCCGGCATTTCTTGTGTATTTCCCTTGTGCAAGAGACAGAGTGTTTCTATAATAAGATTAGGCCTGGACTTTTCATTGCTGCCTCTCAAGTTTCTGTTAACATGTTCTCAGATTGTAGGCATGTGCTCAAATACGCTTCCTGCAAACAGGCTCTGCTGCCCTCTCCCCTCGTGAAAAATTAAAGGATTGAAAAATGATGATGCTGTTGAAGTCCTTGAGATCAGTTTCCCTAAGAGATGTAGGATCTCATTCCAGATAATATTCTGAAGATGCATTTTTTTAAGATTTGGTCAACAATTGACAGGAAGAAAAGATTAAATAGTAATGAGAAACTACTGTAATTGCACTTTTCAGAACTAGTGCTGTAAGTGATTACACGCATGATTGAAAACCATACATTGGCTCCGCAAATACAGCTTGACCTACCTGTATATTTTCAATAAGAAGTAATGTCTCCTATTTCTGAGAGAAGAAAAAAAAAATATCCTGCTGTTTTTAGCTATATACAAATGATAAAAGCAAAGACATCAAAGTGTGCAGCCTTTCAACTCATGCTCAATTAGAATAAAAGTTTGGTTGCTGTTTTAAACATTTATGGCTAACTAACTGTGACAGCATCTCAGCTCTGCAAATGGGATGATTTTGGATTGACTTTTGATCTGACTGACGGTTTCTTATACACTTCAGTGTTGGTTTATGGCATACAAGTCTGCATTTGAATCCACATGTGACTAATTAGAAACTGTTTATGGTCTGTACGTATACACTTGCACAAGAATAAAAGCTTTTTTCTCGCTGGAGCCATGTTATTAATGAAAGAGTTAATTTAACAATGTGTTTGATATGCTATTTTTAAAAGTCTTACAACAAAGATTAGAAAAGTAAAAATACCAAAAAGTGTATTTAGCATAAAGAAGGAATATATATTAAAGTTAACAACAGATATGTAAATTGTAACAATGAAGATCTCTTCTAAAAACCCTCTATAGTTCTTGGGCCATTACAGGAAAATAACAGGTTGAATGATGCATTTAAGAGTACGTTTACAGTTTATGAGTATCTCAGTGAGAAATTTCATTCTGGTATGGTTTTTAGGCTTTCTGTATAAAATGCAACAGAAGAACGTATGTTTATGCTAATCTCTTCATCTACCTTTTTATCGTAAGGGCTCCTGACAACACAAGAGGTACTATAGCATTTGTGCCACCAAATACATCTGGGGGTTTTGAAGAGTCCGCAAAGAGGAGTGCTAAAATGAATACGAATATAATAACATTTTCTTGATAAAATAATGCTTCTGTGTCACAGAAAACGAAACTGTCAGCATTCCTTTGTAGGCCTCTCTCAGGCTTAAGAAAGGGTCCGTGGCAGTTTCAGCATTGCCTTTAAATATCTTATTGAAATGTAGATTAAGACTGTACATCTTATAATAGTTGGAAAGCCTTTTCATTTTAAGTCTTGTAGAAAAGCAAGTATTAAGTATTAACTTTAGAGTCATATTTTAGCATTTTTCTCAGGTTGATCCCTCCTAGACCTAATATTTAGATATATTTAAAGAGGCAGTAGATTACCTGCCAGTACAGTAGTACAGCATTGTGCATTCCTCTGAGTCGTCATAAAGTAAGATTAGCTGTATCTTTTGTTAGTGCCATCTCTCATGTATTTTGCAGAGGTCTCCTGTGTACATGGGTACTGCTTTAACCAAGGGTGCCTCAATGTTCTTTGTTAATGTTTAGCATTTTGAAATGTTTATACTATAGTTTTGATATTAACTTATTTGAAGTAAAAATGATATTGAAATGTGTTCTATAAGCAGGGCTTTTTCAAAATCTTCTGTAACTCAGAAATAGTCATTATTTGGTTCTTTTAATATAGTGATGGGAAATATAGTTTAGTGTAGGTAGTATTTATCAGTCGGGATTCTTCCTCTGCTTTCACTTGGTATGTAAACCATTTATCCACTTTGTATAAAACAGTGATATTAAATCCTTTTGTGGGTCTCAATTTCTGGCTGCTAATTTTGGACTCTTGGAGAGGAGCTTATTTTTCAGAAAACTCTTAGCCGTTAACTTCAGAAAGTCAGTTGCTTGCAGGTGTTGGTGTCTTGCTGTGACATAGCAAAAAATTGAAAGTACCTATAATTATAAATCATTTGTGCATCTCATGTTTGTAGATATAAATCTGTACCAGAACCCTAATATAATGAATGAGCTCACAGAAATTTTGACTTAAAGGTAGTGACCTAGATGTGACAAGGTACCTTTTTATTATCATTATTTCTTATATAACCCATATGATGTATATAATGAGCTTGATTTTTTGTAAAGCTTAGCTATCAAAAGAATAACTTTCAGCTGTGCAAATGTGATATAGAGCTAATTGGAAGCCAATAAACACACTGTTTATACACTCTGACCTTTCAGAATGGGTCCCTGCTTTAAAGAAATGCAAGAAATATAGTGCTTTAATGACACTTGGACAGATTCATACTTGCTGAATGTATATAAATAAATATTTGAATATAGATAAGAAAATATTAGCCACAGCTCACAAGAGATGGGAACTAGACAGCAGAAGAAAATGATTCATGAATGAAAAAAGATACAGTCTGAGCAGTGTAGTAACTTGATTCAAAAGAATATTAAAATACTACATGGGAATTTCTTGAAGTCCTATGGTAGCAGTTAAGACCCCAAATAGCTAACATATAAAATGCAGGAATTGTATGAAAGGTACTGCTAGGCATTTTCATGGTCTTTGAGAATGTTAAGGTATTCAAATGTCCCAGGAGACTTTTTTCTTTTCTTTTGAATGTTCGGTTGGATTTTAATATAAGACCCACCCTTGCGTCTGCATATTTGGGCTCTGATTCTGTGGTGGTCTATCAAGAGCAGAAGGAAGAAAAATTTTGTTGGCATATTCAATGGCCAAGTTAAAATCCTTCAAAGATGGAAAGACTGGAAGGGATTTCTGTTTTTTAAATGGTGGAATATCTGTCTCAGGACTTCGGGTATGAGCTGTGTTGGTGTGTAAGGAAATAATCAAGTGGTTTTATAGAGCAGTTCTGGAGAAGTTTAATGCATATGAGACTTAATGTACAGAGTCAACTGAAATTTTTTGTGATTTTTTTTATTCTCTTATTTTCTTGTTTCTCTATTCCTATTATTATTCTACAAAACCATAGCACTCCATACTTCATATGTGAAAGTGTAAGAAGCAAAAGACTAGTATCTTTTGTTTTACAAAGAATCGGTTGATTTGGATAGGAAGTAAAAATAAAACAATAAGATCTTTTGATAATTTTCCCAAAAATAGAAAAATCAATCTAGACTGGGGTATTTCACTGTTTTTAAAGCTGTTTCAAATGAGTTACTGGGTCTTCAAAGACCTTTGACATGACTAAAGAACATTGTTTTATGTAATTAGCTTGAAATGACGTGGAAAAGCATAATCTTGCATATACTTAGTCATGCAACTGTACTCAGTCCTCTGGTAGATATTTGTACCCCAGAGCGTAGTGCAGTTTTGTGCATGGTAATTAGAAGAATCTTCAGCTCAGTGGTTTGCAAGGATTCATGGAAAGAGTTGTTGGTTCCCCCCCCCCCCCCCCCCCAACCTTGAAATACATGTGAAAGTTGTCATTTAAAATGGTGTAACACTGGAATAGCACCAATAAAATCAGTGTGATTACTCTGGATTTATATTTAATAATATGAGAAAGGACTTTGTCCTCCTGATCTTACTTTGAGTTTCAAATAAAACTGAAAAGGTGAAATGAAGCACACTTAGAAATACAGTGTTGTATTTGATATCAAGCCAAGACCATGAAAAATAATTGAATTTCCCATAGTTTTGATAAAAAACATAAATTGCTCCAAGTTCGCTCAAGCTGAGTCCAGAGATTTCCGGCAGCCAGACGTGAGGAATTCTTGAAAAACTTTGGGAATTCAGTAAATTTTGGATGAACCTGGACTGAGATTTGTGTTTAATTACAGAATTCAAAACCAAGCAAATTTTGTCTTGTTTTCAGTTATGTAATAAAAGTTTCGTCAGGGTCTCAACAGAACTGATCATTTTTGGTGGATCCTGATGAATTATACTGTGATTATTATCTTTTATTACAAGATATGCACTGAATGTGGCCAGAAATACTTTGGCAGTTACTAAAATAGGAAGTTATTCAGTATTAAGATTGATGCCTATTTTAAGAAAGTTGTTTGTTTTTCTGCTTGGTGAGACCTTTCCATCTATATGCTAAACTTCTTGGGGTTTTGGTCTGTTTTTTCTCAAAGCAACATGATAGTATCACATAATTTTTTAGCATTTGTAACCTGGTGAGGCAGATAGGAATATTCAAGAAAAGGAAGCCTCCCCTAAAATAATAATTACAACTGAATATTAAGTAGGGATTTTTTCGTAGCTCTTTAACACTTTTCTGTGTGCTCTTGTGCTCCCTCTACTGACTCTGCACATGGGAATGACAAAGAACTGCTAGAGCAGTGAACTTTCCTGTTGACATTGCTGGGGAAAACAAATCTGACTTTTAATGAAAACAACCTAGTTACAGAGTTTCACTTTAGTTCTTGCAGTCTTGGAAACACAGGAGGGGAAATAAGTCAGTTTGCAGATGAAGAAGAGCATCCACTTCTTTCAATACTAGAAGAAGCTGCAAACACTGAGGGAACAGGTAAACAAGCAAGAGACAATTATTAATTGACTTTGAGACTTAATGGAGACCCTAAGGAATATAGAAGCTGTTGGAAGAAGCCCACAGTGCATGTAGAAAATAGCTGTGTCATTTGTTAAGTCTATTCAGTCCCATCAAACTCCAGGAAATTCTTCTGAGCGGTCACTGAAATCCATAGTGAGATTTTGATGTTGGGGTGGTATGACCTTTTTTCGCTCCAGTGACTGAAAAGCTTTGCATTCATAAGCACATAAGACTAAAATAAGGGTCTCTTAACTTGTTTTGACCTGAGTTTCTTTCAGTCAATAAAAATGTTACGTAAAACATAAGTGACCAACGAAGATATTTTATCTGAGTACAGTTTTGATATTTTCCTCAGTGTTGTCAAAACCCTTGAGGGGTTCTTGGTTTTAACTCTGTTGGAGTGAGCCTTGGAGACATTGGAAGGTGGTTTCAGTCCAAATTGTTCATTTCACTTGTGACTTAAAAAATCATTTCAATAATTTGAGAAACAAAGCATGTGGCTTCAATTTCTGTTTTTCTTAGCCTTCATATATATTTTTTTCCTCTGATCAGTGACTGGTGATGGGATTAATTCTGGGAATAAGTGTTCTTTGCAAGTGGGGACAGTAAATATGTCCTTGGACTATTTGTGGTACATCTAAACTTCCATTTTCATCTGTAGAAAGCTGTAATTCTTGTCTATTATTCTGTTACCTTATTAATCATATGAGTTCATTACCTGTAAGATCATGTGAAACTCCCCTTTGCTTTGCAGGTCAGTTTGCTGTGACATGTTGTGTGTTTTGTGTGGGAGGCACATGGGTTAGGTTTCATCTCCCTGACCCTACCTCTCTGTACTGTGGATGCCTATAGGTGAGCTAGTCATCTGGGTACCATTATGGTCAACAGAGAGGAGTATTAGCTATAAGGTGTGGCTAATATAATGCATTTTTGGGGCTGAGTTTGCCACAAGTACCTATCTAATAAGAAGCTCATGTCTAGGCTCCTGCTGCAACTTCTGGTGGTTGTGTGCTCCATATGTATGTCCCGTGTCACGTAATTTGGAGGACCCACAGATTGCTTGGTTTGGGCAGCTGAATTGAGCTCTATGTTTCTTCCTTGTAATTAAATATATTACTTCCTAGAGGCACCTTTTTCTGTCCGTTGACTATTGAAGGTGTTACGAATGACCAGCTGAGACGCAGATGTCTTATTAGGTAAAGGAAACTTCATCACTTGTGTCTGTGAGACTAGCCAATGTGTTACATTGCTATGTTTTGGGATGGACTTTTGTCCTTTTTTTGATGTTTAAGTTCTTTAAATTTCAGGTCTTTCTGATGATTCATTTTTCCAGTCACTTTGGGGGAATTCTTGCACGCTAGTACCAGGTCATGACTTTTTTTATTTCTAAATGAACCCAGAAACTCAAGCAATGAAAACACGTATCTGTAAGGGTGACAGTAACCACAATATGTACAATTATTGGATTCCTGTCACATGTCCTTAATATAAATGTTAAAATGTCCCTAATGTGATTCTGGAATAAAATTTTTTAAAATATATATTACCAATAGAGGTATATGAGACTTAGGCTCCTAAATGACTTTGACATTAAAATGTTGTTTTACTAGAGGATTTCAAAACACTCGGCATGCACCTAGCAACTTTAAAATATTTTCTATCTAAAGACTGAAGCTAGGTAATGCAAATGCCAGGTTTAGCAGGGACATTGTTGAAAAACATGAGACTGAATCTAATCTGTACTTTAAATTCTCCAGGCTGATTTTTCTAATTTGAGTTTTGCCACAAGCATCAGTCTTCCCTATTCCTGCCATGCTGGGACTGGAGAAGGGGCCACCCTGGGTGGTTCCCTTCCTTCAGCCAGAGGTGAAAATTCACTGCAGATGCTGTACTTAAGCCATGTGCAGTGACCAGCTTGAAGTGTGAATCTGTCACTTGCTTAACAATTTGCCATACAAAAGTCATCCCAGATTGCTTTTTCCTTTTGCCACTTCTCCCAAAAGTCCTAGTGGTAACCTGTAGCTGATGCCAGGATCACAAGACTTATGAATATATATTTCAATATAATTTTGTCTTGCATGAACTAAGCAAAATTTTCTTAATTAAGTGCCCAATACTTAAATTCTCATAGGATTTATGTTTTATTGAAATATTTAATCTTTAGATAAAAATTACATGAAGATTTATGAATCTACTGCTTAGTTTTGACCTGAACTAGAGTGATTTATTAGGACCATAAAATATTTCTTCTAAATTTTCTTGCTTTTGATGTGAAACACCAGTAGTAAGCAAATTTTAGATAGAAAGAAAAAAGGGGAAAAAAATCATCCTTGAAACTCAGGACTAAAGTATTTGGGTTTCAAACAACTCACCAGGGACCCTATAATGTATGCACTAAAATTTTATTAAAATAGTAGATAAATTTGGGACATCTGAGTTATTTTTCAGGTGGATCAGGAGTTCTTTGTTTTCATCCTTGACCTTCATTTTTAACTGCTGTAGACTTCAGGTTTCTCTTTTTTGTTTGCAACCTGTAAATGGTGTTGATTTACTTCAATGGACTGCTAGTTACATGTGATGGTGGTTCAGAGCTACTTCAGGGGCAGTTCATCTGTCTCTGCCCAAGAATGATTGATCCGCCTTAAGGAAGAGTTGGGAGCAGATTCATACATCTGACTTGTACTGTGGATCAGCACTGTAAATGGCAGGTTTGATTTCAGATTGTTTAGTAGTATACTAAGCATAGGCTCGGGCTTAGGATTTATCTTTTAGCTAAAAATTACATTTTTTTTCCAAATAATTACTAAAAAAAAGGCAGCTTTTTGTTTCTTCTTGCAAGTACAATGTTAAGACTAAATCCTGGGAAAGAAGTGACTACAAAATGGACACTGAGAAAAGGTATATGACAAGAAATTTGTCCCAAGTCTGTGTTTAATCACATTTACAGCCAAGTATGTCATGTAAACACGTGTTCTGAATGAAATCCTGTTCATATTCAAGTTGGTAACAGAATTCCCATCTCTCTTCACTGAGACCGGTCTATCATCATCCCTGCACACAAAGATAAACCAGAAGCTGGACTATGTCTTGTAAGAACAAACTTCCTTGCAAAGTTATGATAACTTTTGCCCAGGACCCAAAAATCTTCAACATCTTTTGTCTTTATTGTTTTCCTTCTTCCTCTCCCAGTGAAAACTGGGATGTAAAAGGCATCAAAAGGGAAGTGGAGGAAAAATATTTTATAGTGGTTTCAGGAATAGTTTGAAATAAGTTTCTCCTGTCCATATTATGTATAGTAGATGAGATTTTCCTTCTTGTTACACTTGGCTTTATACTAATGTAACTGAGAAATCTGTTGATTTTTCTTTCTTTCAGAAGAATAATTATAATTGTCAAAATAGTCTGTGATGATCCTATTTGTTCAGGTAGAGTTATGTTTGTTTTGACTCCTGTATATTTAGTTTTGCAAGTATTAAAGCAGCAACAAAGTGATCCTTTGTTATTACTCCCTCTGATAATAACCTTTCTGTCTCGTAAATAATAATAGAAAGTGAGTCATCAATAGTTTGCAGCTTCTTAGCTATAAGGTGTCTGTAAGAGAAGTCAGCATATTGCCTCAAGGGAGTAGATTAAAGGGAAAATGAATGTGTTTCTGCTTATTTTCTTGGCTCATTGCTTTATGGATATGTGGGATCTAAAAAATAAATGGTGGTCAGAAAAGAACAAACACATTTATTAGAGCAGTTAGAAAAAGACACTGTTTTGCTATTTGCCAAGGTCCTTCTGAACAGCATGTTTGGCAGCTACCAAATGACATGGCCTGCACAGAGCTGATTTTGACGAAGCCTCTGGGATGTGTTAAAAAGTAAACCAGAGCAAATCACGTACTGGAAAGCATAACTCAATCAAGGAAAAATGTATGATTAAGGGCGACATGGGCAAGGAAAGCTTTGCCAGAGCTCAGGGTAAATATTTGTATCAGTGTGAAGTGAAAGCTTCACATCGCTGATGTCAAGCAGCTGGAATTTTCATTGTTTATAAACTTTTGTTGTTACAGTTGGATTTTGGCAGAAAAGGTACCAAAGAGAGAACAGTTTCCCAGCAAGAAAGTTTGAGTTTTGATAAAACAGCTTGAACGGATAGGAATGTCAAGATGCAAAACTTCTATGCCTTTTTTAAAAATAGCATTGCATGTGACCACCGGTTGCCTTGTGACATGCAGTTGACTTGCCCTGCTGGAGTTTTCCAAGTGTGTGTGTGTGGTGTTGTGCAGGCAAAAAAGAAAGACACCGAGAATGACCACCAACCTCCTTTTGCGAAGGTGACTAGCAACCATCAAATTATGAGATTTAAATAGTTGCTTTAACAGCTACAGCTCTATCTTGTTCCGAGTCCAGAGTTCATTTTTCCTCAGAGAACATTGCCAGTATGAGTCAAATATTTTAATGAGAGAAAAAAATGACCTACTTGAGGATTGAACCCGATTCTTTGGAGTCTGTCCAGGAGCCTTAAGAAGATAAACTAATATGCCTCCTTCTCCCAGCCCTTACCCCCAGTGCACTTAAACTGCAGCTATGGACATGTGCTGTTATATTTTGCACCATAGTTTATTCAGTGAGGTTTTTCTTATTAGAGTATTTCAAGGATTTTAGAGCTACATATTTAACCTGTAGTGATTCCTTTCTTGGGGTAAAATTTTTATTCTAAATAACGTGCAAGGGTGGTTTTGGTTATTCTCTGTGTTGGGTATGTCCTTGTAATACAGGAGGGAAGTGATTTGTACAGAAGTTCAGTCACTGTGAGTGGACATTTTTAACGTTGAGGGTTCTTGTGATACTGCTCGTCATCTGGGTCGTGATCCCAAAAGCTTCTTACCGGGCTGGTCTCTAGCCTTTTCTGTGGGTGAATTTGCAGCTGACCAGCTGGTTCCTTCAGGAGGAAGGGGGAAACTAAGGTATTGCAAAGGCCCATTTGGAGAAAAAAAAAAAAAAAAAAAAAAAAATTAAAAAACTTCAAAAAAACCTTCAAATAAGTTTAGATCAGTTAAAACTCTGAGACTGGTGATTAGATTCCCAATAAGGAGCTATTGAACTTTAAAGGAACCTGGGCGCTGCTGAAGAGTTGGTTGTGTGTGTGGCTGAAGCGTACATGCTCCGTTACACATGTATGTGAAGATGCTTCAATTTAGAGAGCTTTATAGTTTTGTCAAAGTAAACCAGGGGCTATCCCTGCCAATGGAAAACAGTGCTCTGCAAGAACCTAACAGCATTACCCAGCTGCACTAAGAATAGAAATCAAGCCCCTGCTGGTATAATTAAGAAATCTTCACTTCCAGTCCCTGGGCTTTAGAGACCTGGATCACTAACTAATTCCAATTTAGAGAGCTTTTTTGATAAGAGCTTTTGTAAACTAGGAAATAAGCTGAGAATGAAAACTTTTCATTGCAAGTATTTTAGTTATGCACTCAGCCTGTTCAATGTTATTTAATGTTTGGCCTGTTCTGGAGGGAAATCAGATATATCAGCATTGAATTGAAGAAATACAGTGTACTCATTCTCCTAAGGGTTTTGTTTAAGACCAAAAAAAAAAAAAGAAAAAAGAAAAAAGAAAAAGTGGCACTTATCCATGGTCTCTGATCTTACATTTGGAAGAAACCAGAAATTTCATTCATAAATGTGGGGCCTGGCCACGCGACCTTATGGCAGAGTCACCTCCTGAGACTGCTGGCTGCTCGGAGCTCTGGATAATGTAGGGGTAGAAACTCAGCCTGAGTGTAGATGGATGTTTGGGTGAATTTAATATCTGTCTTTCTGCAACATGAACTCCATAGCTGATTCTGATCCAGTTTGTACTGGCTTGGCAGCTGGGTGGGAGCTGCGATAGAGGAGTTGCTCTGGTTGACAGTGATGGGAGGGCTCAGTCACACCTGTTCTTTTTTCTCCAGATAAGATTAAATACATATTTATCAATATATCTTTTCTCTAAATGGGAAGCAGTTTGTCAAGGATAAAAATTCTCAGAAGCTTGACTGAACATCTTTTTTTTTTTTGTACAGGTGGATATTCTTACTTTGTTTTTATTATAGCTTCTATTTGACTCATCTCTCGTTCTTGTTTCAGCTTTTTTCAATTTTCTTCATTCTTCACCAGTTAGGCGCTCCTTCTCCCGCAGTTTCTTTGAAACAGCTTGCAAATTTGGTACTACTTGTGTGTGATTCAAACCTTGTAACTCACACATTGCAGGAGGTTTAAAGACACTGGTGAGATCACCCACCCACTCATTACTTATTATTTTATGCATCATAGTGTAACAGGTCAAATATCTGCCTCATAAAAGTGTGCATCGAGAGCGAACTGTTGCGGTAGTGCTGCACAGGAGATGGAACAGTGTATTCTATTTCTAACACTGCTGTTGACATCCAAGTCAATCTTTTCTACTTGTTTTCTCACCTAGGATGCAAGAAGGCTAATACCTACTACCATTTGAAAGTTATGTAAATTTTGGATATATTGGACCATGAAGTCAGAGGATGATAATAATGCTCATTAAAAATTCTTGCAGGAGATGGAGAATTTTTAAATTACTTCTCTGCTGTTTCTCATACGTTGAGTGTATAAGAGGGTTTTTGTCTTAGTAGAACATGATAACACTGAAGAACATTTTATAAATAAATTAAAAAATTTATGGTCTCCTACGTTATTCTTAGTGAGGTCTTCCTTCTGTCTCTCACTGCATTCTTCTTGCTCCCCCTTAAGACCATGTCCCCCTCCATCTCTTTTGGGCATGGACAGTGACTTCATGGCACACATCAAGGCTGTCTCTGAACCTTAGTCACCCCCACTGCTTGTATTGCTTCTGTGAATTTTAAAAGCAACACTCTAAGGAGTAGGAGATCATGGCTTGTTTACTCCTGCTCTGCAGAGGTTTCTGAGCAGTGTACTCCAGCTGATGTAAATCAGACTGGCCTTGCTGTCAGGGATGAAAAGAAACGCTGCTCATAAGTCTCCCTGGGGTGATCTAGGCTTGCCTCCTTTCCTCCTTCCAAGATTTGGTGTACATCCTAATTTTTGTCCTTCCAAACAATATGACGGTGGGAATCCAAATGCAGGAATTTCTCTATTCCAAGAGGGCTTCTACCTCTTAACAGACCTGGTGCTGCCACTGTCAAGAGACTGGATATCAAATGGAGCACACTGCTTTGATCTAGCACAGGGGTTGGTATGAGTCTGTGTTAACACAAAGGAGCACAATATGCACAAAGTACCTACTTATTAATTGGTTTCTTCTATCACTTAAGGGACACCCAGCATATTTGCAGAGCTCCTTGTATAAGGTCTTCTGTGAGGTGGTGGAAGATGAATGAAGGTGTCCCCCAGGAGATGGGCAACAGCCCCTAACCTTATCCCTTCTGGATGTGGGGGAGATGAGTTTTGGCAGTAGATATGTACCGTTTGCACAGTTGGTAGCATTTCCTTCTCAAGGCTCTCATGACCGGTGTGGGGAGACTGGTCTTGTAGCTGGGGACCTGACCAAATAACCTTCTGAAGGCCAATGGTTGCTGTCAGCAGCTTTTCTTGGGAAGGATTGTAATCTCCTCCGCAGAGGAGCTGCATCCCAGGAAATGAGGCAGCAGGGACCACCTGAGTGAACACCCACTGTGCAATCTGCCACAAGGCAGAAAGTATTGGCTAGTGCTGTCCTTGGCCCTGCTGCCTTCTGGAGCTATGCCGAAATGCGGTGAGGCCATGAGGGTGACCCAGGCTGGTGACCAGGCTTCAGATGCAGTTACTGTTTACTTGGGCGTGCAGCCCCTCCATGTGATCCAGTACTCTGCCTGAAATGTATATCTTCTGCAGAAGATAAACTGTTGTATGCCACCAATGTCACAGCTTGAATTAGTGTCTGACTTTTTTTTTCAGTAAGTAGAAAATAGAGATGATTTTACTTGATGCTTTCAGAGACTGGCTACTGCTTTTAAAAGTTAGAACCCCAATCATGTTTGAGGCTTGAATTTTTTTTAAGAAGGGCAAGAGTACAATTTAGACAAACTTTTTTTTTTCCTCTGGAATGATGAAACTACTGCACTGCAATCAAACTGCAATAAAAATGTGAAATACTGTCAGACGATATGAAGCTGGTGCAAATGAAAGCCAGCAATAGAGACAGAATCCTAAAATAAATTCCAGGAAAAAGCAGGCTATTTACTTTCAAAATACGGAAAGCAAACTAACCTTAAAAGTACTTGGAAAATGCAATAGCTTTACCCACATTCACATTCAGCCGAAATACAAACGCGGATCATTTTGGAATGAAAATAATTATTAAAAAAAAAATTAAAATAAAAATAATTGAAACAAAAAGACTCCTGGAGCAGCCGGCAGAGGAAAGCCAGGGCCGCTCGCAGCTGCCGGAGTCAGCTTTGCGAAGGGGACTGTAGGTGGAGCTCGGCTCTGCGATTCCTTGCAGCCGGCTCCACAATGAAGCAATTGTTTCCCCGTCTCTGCTCAGCAATTCCTCCTTCCCTCTCTGTGTGCTTTTTGGTCGCATGTTCTATTTATTTTAATGTATACCTTTGTGTAAAGCCTGTCTCTGAGTGGTTAGATACCCCGTTGATATGTGGCCTTCAAGGCTGGGGGAGGAGTGCAGCCTATTCCCATGACATCCGTGGGCTTTGTGGAGCCAAAAAAACCTTCTCAGGAACACCTAATCCTTGGGCTCCCTCCAAGTACCACAATCTCTCTGCACAACTGACATGGGCCACTTGGGACACTTGAGGGCTTTAGGTGTGTCTCTCTGAAGTCAGCCACAGCCAAGCATGAGGCAAATGTGCCCAGACCAAAGAAAATAAATTATGTGGGCTCCAATTTTCAGCCGTTATGAAGTATTAAATTACACATCTGAAGAATTCACTCTGGGATTAACCCTTTGGAACCTGCACAGAGCGTCGTGGTGGCTCCTCCTGGAGGAACCGCGCTGCCCACGCTTCAAAGGCGCGTGGGTCATTGATCACAGGGCTGTAACGCTAATTGAAATATGTGTCATAATTAACTGTTAACACTAAAAAGGGTAAGTGGGAACAAGAGGAAAAGAGAGACCTGGTACCTGTGCAAAAGTAGGGTGGGGGATGCAGGAAGCAGCTCTGGCTTTTGGTGCTTCTCAGGGTGGGTCCCAAGAGGGTCCTGCATGTCACCGAAGTTTTAAATAGAACTGTAAAGTTTTAGACTCCCATTTGGAACCATAAGCGCAACTTCCAGCACAACATTAACATGCGCTTTAGCACAATTAGCATGGCCCCTGTATCTGCCTTTTCATTCACGTTTGGAGAAGTGGTTGTGAGCCAATGTAATTCTGCTGAATTTCTTGCTAAAGAGCTACTGAAAAGGCATTAGCTCTTGGTAAGAGATACAAAAAGTACATCCTGCCCTGCCTCCCTCAAGTATTTCTGGTTCCCCACAACCATCTGTAACATCAAATATCTGGTACATTATGTTGCTGAAACTTAAAGTGTAAACCCCACGCTGGAAAAACAAACAGCTGAATTTTTTTTTATGCGTGGATTTTTAAAGGTATTTTCTTAAGCAAATGATTAGCCTGTGGAAGCTATAATAATAAACAAATAGACAATTATCCAGAAGGAGGCTTTGGACATGTTCACCCACTCCCCTTTTATTGCACTAATTAAAGTTTGTAGTCTTCCTGCAAGCCGGTCTGAAACTAAGTTTTATAACAACTCTAGAAAACTGCTCCGTTGGTGAGCTTGCTGATGCACTCATGCTGCTATCTCCTGGCATATACAGTTTTCCCATAGATAAAAATCACAACCTTTGCAATCATTACTTGGTTGTTTGTTGTTTTTGGTTTTTTTTTTTTAATATTGGAAGGACCTGATCCTGAAAGTGGTGCAAAACGTAGTAATTTTTTTGTGCATAAAGAGCAAACCTGGGAGATAGCATTTAATCTTCAAAAGCATGCAAGTTGTGATAAGCCTCCCTGCTAGTTCCTGCCCTGCCTTGCTGGGACCATGGGTGACTGTGTGGTGGTCCTCTCTGAGAAGAGATGCGTTGTGAGGCTCGTGGATCATGAGGGTGCTGGGCTGGTCCAGCTGCGCAGGAACTGGAAGGGGAGCAGAAAAGACACTTGTGAAATCTGGAGGTCATCTCTGAGGCTTCAGGAATTTCTCTGGCCCCTTGTCTTTAACATCTGTGGTAGGATGGTAACTACAATGGCCCTGTACAATTTTGGGCTTGTAAAATGCTGTGTGTATCATTAAACTGCTTTTATGCCTTATACACCTCTTGGAGATGACGTGTTTGCATGGTTTGTAATACAGATGAGTATCTCTCTGGCTTGAGAATGTCTTTCCAAACTCCCAACTTATTTCTTCATTCCCTGCCCCAATGACATAATAAATTTAAAATACAAGCTAATTTTCCACCTTTGTATTTTTAGGAAGTCTTTTGCTAAAGAATAGGCCTAGTGTTTGAGGGGGAGGCAGTTGTAAGCATCAGTAAAAGATAAGGCATGAAGGAGGTATAAATGGTATTTTTGTATATTTTGAAAATGGCTTCACAAGTGAAGATGTTTCTTTTACAGTAGTATCTTCTCTTTTTTTAAAGTCTGCTTTAGAAGAGAATGAATCAGGAAGTGTGTGTGTGTGTAGGGGATGCCCTTTTTTTTTTTTTAAAGGAATCGCTTATTTTTTGGTGTTCCTTTCAGTAGCATTACAATTTCCCAGGGGTTTCCAAAAACCATTTAATGGATTCAGTATTCTCACTACATCTTTTTACTAATGTATGGTATTAAAATTCTTGTAAACTGGGATTCTGGGAGTCTTTGGAGGGAAAGAATGAAAACTATGGTACTGGAGTAACACCATGAAAAATGTGAGTCACTTCTATATGCACATGCAAATGGACAGCAAGAGCAAATTACTGTTTTCATGGGTTTGTAAGTAGCTGGTTAAAAATTTTTTAGGTAAAACTTGGAGAAATTATCCTATGGCTATTTTTATGAAACACAGGGAATTTTATTAATAACTCTCAGTCCAGTTTTGTCTGACTGCCTTGGACCTGGCTGCAGGAGGCTGCTCTACACAAGCAACCCCTACACAAACTTTTCTCTGGGGTATCGAGGAGGCTTTGGGTGGGTGCAGGAGCTCTACCCAGCAGAGCTCAATGCCCAACCAGTGCTCGCTGCATCACCATGCAGCATGCAGGGCCACACAGTGCGCTGCTTGTAAGCAGAGACTGGTGAGGGAAACATCTCTCGTGTTGCCTCCAGACAACATCACTATGTCTTTTTCCTTAAGTGAGAGCCCATTAGCAATTTCAGGCTTAAGGTTAAAAAGTCTTGACTGGAGTACCATGCTGAAGTTACATGAATTCACCTCTTTCATCCCTCCCCTTCTCCGTCCAGCCTGCAAGAGCATGAGTTAGGCCCATGTCAACCCAGATTTTCAGGTTTAACTCTGAATCTATTTCCTTTTGCAGGTTTGTCAGGCCCTCAGGGCTCCTTATATGTCACTTTTGTGGTTGAATTATTTCTCTTTTTGTGCTTGTAAAGTTCAGAGACCTAGGGTGGTGAACACATCTTTGTTTATGCCCCCAAACCCCAACAAATTGGAATTCATCCTTAAAGTCCCAGGAAGTGCAGGAATTTTGACTTGTTATACTTCATTGTAAAAAGGCAGAAAGCTATGTTTGCTGGAAGCAATTTGTGTAACACTGTTTAGCCCATTCACTTTCTGCGTAGCAATCAGGTGAGAAGATAATTTTTGCTCACCTGACTCTTCATTGATATCTGACACACTGACATAAAAAAAAAATGACAGTGGAGTAATCATTGCTTTTAGGATCAAACATAAAGCATTTCTGGAACGTATGAAAATCAGGAGGTTTTTTTGTCTGCTGAAGAGAAAAGATGATTTGGGAAGTGTGGAATAGAGCTATACGTCAGGGCTTTAATGAGGATTAGAACACCAAAGCATTTTGGCACCTTTGGGTTTGGGCCAGAATATCACTGAGATGAGGCCAAATGAAAATCCTGGATCCAGAGTCTCTTCCCAGCATCCCCAGTTTGATGATTAAGTTGCTGATTTCGTTCCAGCTTTAGGGCAAGCTGGTATTCCTATGTTCTGGTTATGAAGACCTTGAACACATGGATTTCCTAGCGTACATATTTAAGAGACTCAGATGATTTTCTGAAGCTTTCCTGAGCTCCACTTTTGAACCCAATCACGCTTTTTTTGTAGAATTTAGAGTCAAGTAGAAAGTGCGAAAACTGGATTGTATTCAGAGAAGTGCAACAAATGCATGAACTGGGAGGTAAGGGGTAAGGTGCCTCCTGTGACTTATTAGATCCAAAACAGCACTGAGGATATTCTCTCTCCTGTTCTAGGAAAACCAGATCCAAGTTGTTTCTTTGCTCTGTTCCCTTTGTAAAGTAGCTACGAGGAAAATTACAGATAAGTGTCAGCCAGAAAATCCATCTGGTATGAGAAGAAGGGGCCAAAGTACAGCTCTTTGAACACTCAAGACTGCCTTCTGTCTTGACTAAACTGTCTCCTGTCCTTCCCATTGTTGGGCTCTCCTATTCCCTTTGACTCTTCACACCAATGTTACTATAGCACCTTCGCTATGCACGTGCAAAATAAACCTGCCTTCAATTCTTGAAGGATTTAGCATAGCATTTACTGCCCTTGCGTAGGTGTCCTGCTCATTTCCCTCCCCAGGTTTCTCTTGCATCGGGTGGTGTATGGCCCTGTATCTGTACCTATGTGATGGAAGGACAGTGATGGGTCATTGTGACCACAGTCTGGGGTCCAGAGGAGAATCTTTGGCAGGCCTGTTCTTATAGCTGGTGCTTAGGTTCATGGATAGTTCCAAATCTTTTCCCCAAAAAGATTTAATAATCGCTTTGGTTCACAATTTTCAACCAAAGTTTGAACAGGAGGAAATAGTTTTGTGTTGAATTTCTTGTTCAAACTGAAAGAAATCATCCAATATGAGAAGTTACTTAAAGCAGAGAGATTGTTTAGAAACTCTAAAGCTGAACGGTTCCTTGAGTTTTAAAACATAATTTTTGGTTCATGTGCATTTATTTAAAGACAAGTTCACAAAATGTAACACTTTTGCAAAGTCTGCATGTTCTTTTTTCTGAGCAAAGCAGGATATGGCTGAGATATTGCCCACCCCTAGCCTATGGTTTCAGCTGAAATATTTGTAGGGGGAGAGCAGAGCAAATGTAGAGTGACCTGATCCCTTCTAGGTGCCCTCTGCTAACTGCAGAACCTGGGACACGGTCTGCTTGGGGCTCTCCTGCAGCCTCACTAGCCCTTCACCTGCTAGCAGTACTATGTTGGATGGAGCTCCATGATTAGGATGATAGCTGTGTAGTGTGCCAGGTGGGAAAATATAAACGACTATTGCCCAAGCCCACACACTGCAATGACAGTCACCCTGAATTAAATGGTAACGAGAAGTTGCTTTCAGGCAGTTTCAGGGCAGCAAGGAAAAGCATGTTCAAAGGTAGGATCAGGCACAGCTGCAACAATATATCCCTGAGGGCATCTCATGTGCATGGAGTAGAAGTTAAGGAATGTGTCTAAAGAGGTTTAAGCCTCTCCTTTAGCTTTTCTATGATCCAGCTGGGAAGGAGATTATTCTAATTCTTACGTGGCCACAAACACATCCACAAGTTGCAGCAGGACCATTTCTGTGCCTTTTCTTCTATTCTTTCTTCTGCTTTGTAAAGAAAAGGTCTTGCACTGGTGTCACTCAGCAGTTGGTGATACTTATTCTGCAGTGGTCTTTTTGCTGTGTGCCAGATGGAGTTGGGTGTGCCGGGGCAGTTTTGTACAGGAGACCCCACACTGACCCTTGGGAGATGGATGGTGCGAGCTATGGGAAATGCAGCTGCGGCTCTGCAATGTTGGCCTCAGTCTGAACATGTCCATCAGTAGACAGTGACTGTGAGCAGAGGAGGGACTAGTGCTCCTGATAGCAGGAGACCCAAAGTTACCTGTACTGTAACTAGAATCTGTATGGGTGTTGTATGCTCAGCCAGCATGAAACAAATACTTTGCTCTGTGCATCCCTCTGCCATGCTCCAGCAGCTCCTTCTCGTGCACAGACCCAGCTCAGGGCACAGACCCAGCATTGCTATGCAGCTGCGGCAGTTGGCCGATTGCAGCGAGGTGCGAAGGCATCTCGGGCTGCCGTCGGTGCCAAGCACCGTGTTCTGTGGTCCCTCCTGCGACGGCTTCTCTAACCCCCTGCAGCGACAGCAGGTCTCGCTTGAAACCGTTTCAGAGCCACAGATGACATAGAGAATCAGGCGTCTGACATTTGCAAGGAGATTGAAATGATTCACTGTTCTCAAAGATACACTACTCAGGGAGACCCCCACTGCTGTCGCTGTTCGTGCTGCTAACTTTTTTTTTCTGTCCTAAATACTGTGGAATATTGTATTCTTTTGGCAGATTGATTACAGCTTGAAAAATATCTCCTTGGCCTTTTTGGCGAGGCTGCAGTGGTGCCCTTGGTCTGAAAACGTGTATGTGATTTGGGCAATGGCTATTTTACTAACCCCAGGCTAACAGAGAAGTAATCTGAAGGCAGTTGCTCTTTCCAAAGGAGACAGCGGATTTATCAGCCAAACTCATGTAAGCCAGCAAGGGACATGGGATAAAACGAGCTCCCTTGCATAATGCCTGTGGCCATCCCTTCGTGTCCCTGTCCCGTGGTGTGTCCCTGTCCCCAGGGCCACATCTCTTGCCCTATCCTCCCTTACCTCATGCCGGAGGCAGCACGGATGTTGCCTTGTGCCTGGGCAGGAGGTCTCAGGAGCAAGATGTCAGATGGGGAGACTGACCAGATGAAAGACAAGGACTGTTAGTTGTGTATTTCCACATTTATTTATTACTTTTTATAAATGGGAGGTGGAGATGGTGTTCGAGGATGAGGCTATGGAGAGGTGGTTAGGCTCTTGTAAAGGATGGTGAACTGGGTGGAAAGGTTTGCAGTGTGCAAACAAAACCTGTGTCCTTGCTCTTTCTGGGAAGTATCAATAGCTGCTCTCTCTTCTCTGAGTTATACTAAATAAGATTAAGCTAATGAGTAATTAACTTTCTGGCTGGGTGCTGTGCGTTCCCTTTGCGTGCCTAGGGATCTCGCAAGGCCCAGAGTGCGTACTGAAGGTGGTGAAGGTGAGATTACAGTAAGGCTCTGGACTATTGTTAACAATGTCAAGAAGACAATTTTGCTCAGCCAATACTGCTTTTTCTCCTCTTCAGAAATCCAGTATATGCAATAATAACACGCCGTCACAATGGATACAGATTTTATGCCACAGGAACCCAAGTGCTACTGAAATACCAATAAATAAATTGAGAAAGCAAAAGCTTTATGTACAGATTGCAATCCACGGTGTCATTTTTCATTTGCCTTGGTGCCTTCCATAGTATTTCCCTGCCATACTTAATTTAAAGAAAAAGAGTTATATTGACATTGGACTGGGACCATTGCCTATTTTGAGAAAGGACTGGGGTCAGGATCAGAGGTGGTAATTCTTTACCCTAAACTTCATCCTGTGAGTTCTTTGCACAAGGGAAACAATACCTAAGTGTGAAAATCCTTTTTTCTGCATTATTTTGTTTCTGTGTTGTTGGGGTTTCTTGTTTGGCATTTTTCATAACAGGAACTTCAGTTATGCTTAAAAGAAGTCTCTGACTTTAGTATCTATATCATTGAAGTTAAACTGTCGAAGGAAACAGTATGATGAGGTGCCCCATGTGGCTGCTATACCCAAACGCAGCACTTTGCTTGCCACAGACTCTTTGTAAGAAGATATTGAGGCTTTGCACAGCACTGGCAATCACTGTCCTGCCTCAGCCCATGGCTCTCCTGGGACAGAGGCCCCTACGCGTCCCCTCAGGAATCACCATCGCTGCTGGAGTGGTACTTTTCTCAGTTGCAAACCACGCTGGGTTTAAAAGCAAAACTTGTACTGTATCAGGTTTTTAAGAACAGAGCTCATTTAAAAAAAAAGACAGAGTTTCTTTAAGGTTTCTTTAACCCCATTAACACAGCTGTTAAGAACATAACCACCAGACTGTGTTTATTTTTTGTGGGAATTCTTGGCAATCACTCAAGGGATGCTATTTCCCCCACTTATTTGCTTCTCCCTCCACTAGAGGCAGAAATACAGCTTTTTCTCTATCAAAGAGAGTAGGAAAGCTGCCATCAGAGCTCTCTGCTCAAGTCATAGGGGTAGTAAAAACTAACTGGTTGCTTTGTGATAAAAGGTCTGAATTGGGTGGTCCTGGTCCCTTAATAGGGTGTTTCTTCATGACAAAATGGACAGGTTTGGTTTTTAGGCTCTGAGCACTGACATGCATCTGGCCTATGATTGCAGCATATACAATTACTGTATGTGTCCACCTCTCTTAACTTGTGACACAAAATATTTGTGCAAACAGTAATGTGACCTGCCCTTCCCAATCTCCTGGCATATCAACTGAGAATTAGTTGGGTCTTTTGCTGAACTTCTAGCAGGGGCTCACATAAATCTCAACAGATTCAAAACCACATAAACCCCTTCCATCTATCTCTGTTGGTAGAACAAAACATGCACAGAAAGTAAAAAAAAAAAAAGCATAACTTTTAATCAATGAAAGTCTTTCTAGCCATTTTTCTATACATAGAAGCTAATTTTCAAAATGTCTTAATACTCTCCTTCACCATGACAGCCTCATCTTTCACCAGTTTTGATTCTAGTCCCTGTGTAAGCCAGACTTGGAAGTAAAAACATGTCTTCAATTTTTCCCCCTTTTTTTAGAAGTACTGTGACTTGGGTGGACAGTAACATTGTCTTGTAAATTTAATTATTTTATCAAAATTATTCTTGTGTTTTTTAACACAGAAAATAAAGTTATTTCTGGGCTTTAATGGACAGTATTGGCTCAGTAAAAGGAAAGAATAAAATCTAAAAATGCAGGCTTGAAAAATAAACACAATAAAAAATATTGAATACCCTTGAATCCTCAGCACTTGAGGACAATTATTATTAAAGGTGGGGTTAAATATGATTTACCATGAATAATTTATTTCCTGTTAATTTTTCTGACATCAAAGAGGGTGAAAATATCCCACCCTTACAAAATGTTGCGATAGAACTATTTTTGTTCAAGGGAAGTTTTTAGAATAAGTATGGGAGGGAAATGAATGATCAGAACTTAATTTCATCTTTAGTTCCCCTGTTTTCTATATTCTTAAGCCAGTTGTCTAATACTTTAACTATTTAAATTGTCTCTAACTCAGAGAAGGAATAGGGCTCTGAAAAAGGTGGGTTCTGCACTGAGTTTCCTCATTCATAATCAGATGTTGAGGATGTGGTTTCCCTCATGCACTGCTGCCTTCATTAGTAAGTATGGATTTAGGACTGCTGTGAAAGGTTAGGCTAAATTGTCTATTGCAGTTCAGCAGCCTGAACAACCTTAGGAAATGAAGTCTTTTAACCTTAGTACAGCGGTGATATGACTTAATGGTGCTGTTATCACCTTATAATAATGCAACTGCATGTGAGGCAAGTTGTCCATAGGCCGTTGTTTCCTGCAGAGATGATGGCTCATGGTAACACAGCCCAACGGGAAATCTCGAGAGAAGCTGCCCGAGATCTTAAAAAAGGTTGGTCAATTAAATTCTTCCATCCCTGCAGGTCAGGAGAAAGATAAAATCACTGCTGTTTACAGCTGATCATCTCATATTAAATATAATTATTTTAAATGTTCACCTCTGTTGTCCATGTGGTGTGCTGGGGCTGGGCCACGTGCTTTCCACCAGCACCAGTTGGAGTTGGGAACATCAACTTTGCGGCGCACCGAAACCTTGCACCTGCGACTTGTAGGAATAAAACACCTTGCCCTTCCCTGGGTCTCACGTTATGGGATCCTGCATGTTCATCAGTTCCCATGCTGTTCTTTTTTCCTTCTGGTATTTTTCTCAATATCTTGCTGCTTACCCGCTCGCTGTTTTGTGCGCGGTTAGTGGTGGCGCTCCGATGGCTCGCGTTTTATGTCCATGCAGTTCTAGTGTTCCCTTACCATATGGTCATCCTGATGTTACCATTTGCCTCAATCATCCTTTTTGTAGCTGCTTGAACATCTTAATTGATCTCATGAGCTATGTTAAAGATTTATAACAGACGCCGGTGTAATTCATTTCACAAGCACGTAACTATGCCTTTCCGTCTGATTGGACGTCCACACCTCTCTCTCATAAAAATGTACACAAAGCATGGTCTTTTGTCTCTGTGGTGAAATAATGGTCGTCTTGAAGGATATTAGAAACCTTGTACCACTCTACCCCAGCCAAAAGAATAAGCTCTGGACTCTCAGTTGTTGCTAATAAGATGTTCTCTACTCTCTCTTAAATAATACCTCAATTGGAGGTATTATTACTTTTCCCTTCTTCACTAGTAATGGAGATGGTAAAACTTTTTTTTTTGAGTAAGATTCAAAACCATGTGTTGATAATATTGTTAAGCTGAAATGCATATATCAGAATGGCAATGGTGCCAGGAACTGCTTTTGGCCAGGCCTCTGTTTCTTAGTATATGCGACAGAGGCATGTGCAATTAATGATGTTGGCAAAAGGAGCACTGTAGAAAGAGCGCACAAAATGAGAGGTTTGATGGTTTCTGCGAAGTACTGTGCCCATCTTTTCATGCAGAAAATGAGTAAACCATTACTCTACATGTGATTGGAGCATAACAGCACTTTTTGATGGGGTTTGTCAGAGAGCGTTCAGAAGAAGCTGTATATTAGAAGATAAATTTCATCACACAGTGAAGAAAATATGTCTAAGGGTAGATAGGAGAAAGATAGGAAGCATCCTTCATGCCCTTAGAGGGGTGGATTCTTGAGTGTAAATGAGAGCCGAATCTGTCTTATGGAGAATTTTCTGCACCAGGATATCCAACTATGGTGTAATTGTTGAAAATTATCTTTGGCTAGAGACTTCTCAGGAGCTGTAGCCTTTGTGACTTTCTTTTTCACCTGTGTGACTGTACTCGAGCTAAAACAATCTTTATTTGTTTTCAGCTTTAGTTTTGATAAGAGGGTGAGTGGCAATGTGTTACCTGGGTCTGCATGCGCCTTCTTGGTAGGTCCTTTGTGTAACAGTACCTGGTCAAACTATAAGTGTGCACTGGCCAGACTGCTCATCAAAACAAGTTAGATGCAGAAATTGTCTTACAACAATCTGGAGGAAAAGATGGATGCATGCCATCCATTTACCTAGCTATCCCTTTGCTAATAGCCCTCCCCTGTCTTTGACTCCCTTCTCCTCTTTGTGGTAATAACATATTTGAACATTGCTTTGTGTCCATGAGGGCAGTTGGCATTTGTTCAAGTTTTTTTCTGTTCTCTGATGTCACCTATCTTCAGGTTACAGTTATCTAGCAGTAGTTTCTTTCTAATCTGTGGTATCTGTACTAGGCTGAACCACTTCTGGTCTCAAATGCCTTGTCTCTCTTTTTGGAAACTGAGGTCCCTTTAGTGAGAAGATCGAAGTACTCAAAAGCTTTGTGTTACATATGAGATCGGAATGAGTCTTTCCACAAACCTGTGCTTCAGTTCTGTCACTCGTAAAATGAAATAAAATGGTACCTATCAAAGAAATTATAAATAAAGTTAAACCTGGTTCTAAATTCAGCAAGTTCTGATTAATCTTCCTCACATAGTTGAATAGTCTTAAAATCTGTATAAAGTGTTTATTTTTTCCCTAAAAGATGGATTGAGTCTTTGGTCTCAGACCTTCATGTAACATGGCCATAGTTCACGGACAAGGTTGGAAAGAATTAGTTCTCTTCTTCTGGGGAGTACAGAGTAACTTAGGACTTATTTTTGAGATAAATGTAGCTATTTTTCTCCAGTTCCAAATACTTCAATTTTTAGATGTTTGTGGAGTCGAATAACGAGAGTGACATTATCAGACCTAAGTCATCCAATAAAAGATGATCTTTCTTAACTGTACAAAAGCCAAGATATTACTTTCGATTCTTCAGTCCTGCTCCTCCTCGTCTCCCCAGAACTTACACGCACTCTCCAAATAACTTTCCATAGCACATAGTCAGTCCTTTGGGGACAGAAACAATGACTTTGGTCCCTGGGTAGTCATATAAGAAAGGGCCCAATCTAACTAAAGGAAGGTGTTTCATAGGTGACCAAAGCCTTTATATAGTCTTCTATTCTGCTTGGAAAATACTGGAGGAAAAATCTTCCCAGTTTTTGTGTCAAATAAAACACATGAAGTAAATATGTAAAAAGAAAACAGACCAAACTTCCAGAATATCGATAAAATCACAGAAGAAAGCAAGCAATAAATGTGTGTTCACCTTGGCAATAAACTGTGATCGTGTATTGTCCATCACTGCAGCCTCCTCCAAGGAAACTGCATGCGGGACTGGCAGCTGAACACCAGTGCTTCGAAACAGAGTGAACCCGAGCACCAGACCTGTGTTTGTACATAACACTGAAACAGCTGGTTTGGATTTTAAAAATTCTCTTTTTATTAGAACACTGACTCTTGTTTATCGTTATTGATTTTATTGGGTTATTATTGACTGACTGCACCCCATGGGCCTATTAGCGAAGTGCTAGTAAAGCATTAAAGGAAGACTTAGGCTTTTCTGTGCTTTGTACTTACAATGTTTGCTTTTATCAGTGATTTTTAGCCAGCTGCCTAACTACAAACATGGGTAGTCTCACCCACCAGAGGTTGAAAGGGGGACAGGAAAGGAAAGAATTTTCTGGTTTTTTCAACTTATAGAAGAACAAAACAATGTTTTAAGGATAATTTACTGTTTTGTTGGACTAACTTTAATTCTCTGAGAAATGTTTGCGTCTTTCTCATCTCACTAAGACTTCTGGCTAGCATTAGAAATAGAGAAAACTCATCAGTCTTACAAAATAACAATAAAAAGAATCTGCTTTTATGTGCTATTTGATCTTTCTGGGTGGAAAGGGAAATTTATTTTCTTATTAATATGAATCAAATGATACATGATATTCAGTTAAAGCTAGATGAGAGGTGGGTGAACTCTGACTGGTGGTACATTTAAGTCTAGAGGCCATCTTGATGAAATTTTAGGCATGATTGATTACTCTGTCCTAAGATAGTGTGTCTTCTTATAACACTGTAGTCTCCTGATGGTCCTACTGATCCAAATAATCTTTCACCTTTCCCTTTGGTATTTTTTTCTCTTCCGTGCTCCATAGAAATGAAGTTGTCGTCTTTTTTCCATATACCCCAGTTGAGGGTTATGGGCTGGCATTAATGAACGGTAGCAGTATCAGTGGAAGAGGCACTGAGCAAGCAGTCAAAGCCATTGTCTCATTTGTGAAGATTTGCAAACTACTGGGAATGACCAACAAAACTAGAGGAAACATTATGAATGCATGCAGGGGACGGCTGTTGCCAAAGTGTCAGCCCATGAAGTTGCAAGAATTTAAAGTACTTCTTCCTTTTGGGTGGGGAGGAAAGGAAGGGAGAGTTGAAGAGCAGCACATGGGTCCTGAAGAAATGAAACAGTACAGAAGCTATGGGGAAGTGGTAGAAGTGTCCCAGCATCAGAGCACGATGAATGCCCATACTCCGAACAGAAGCAAGGAGAATTTAAATGTCCCCAAAACTGCAAGCAGACAAATAGATGGGGGTGGCAAAGAAGCCTCAAACAGGTCCCCTTTTCTATTAATGGTAGCCTGTTGCTGCTCCTGACTGCTAAGAATATCTGTTACGGGATAACAGTATTGGGATGAGAATAAAAGAGTCTTCTTCTCTGTAAGAGCGAGAAAGTCACCATACATTAATTATGAAAGTAATATTTTTCTCCATCAAACCTACTGCTGTGAGTAGTAATGGCTTCCCCTGAAAGCTATCATAAAGTAAAAACGTGACAAAGAGATGGCTCTACAGTGTAACGTCAAGCTGAACTAATGGGCAAACTTTATTCTGTTTTTGAACAGTATGGCTTTGGGGGAGTGATAAGGAAATACCACCGAGCATTGAATATACAGATACCCAAGGGTGAGCCATAGCAATGGTCATATGTCCATCAGTTTTAAAACTGCAAATTAAACAGATTTACTGCATTGTCTCTCCCAGAAGGTAGGTAAATAATTCACCAGAGATATTTGTATTTACTCACCTTTGGTGTGAACCCTGAGGGCAGAAAGGACAGTGTGATCACAACAGAAAAGTGGTGCTGAAAATCATCTGGGGGTCTGAACTATATGCAGAAGAAAAACATGCATTATAACTGCAAATCAAAAGTAAGTTTGTTTTTCAAAATGATCTTAGTGCAGGTTCAGTTCACAAAGGAGGCTGTTTTTCCACTTTCAGTCAATCTAATGTGTGAATGTGTCATTAAATGCAGGAAGTATACTGGTAACTTTGTTCAGATATGAACACCATTTTATTTTAAAAGCAATCTAATTTTGTCTTTGAATTTCACGATGGGTGCAGCAGATAGCAGCCAGGCATCAACAGTTACTATTTAATTTGCTAGTACAATCAAACAGCTAGACGCTCTTACAATTGACTGTGCCCACAATTTTGTGCTTGACTGCAGGTGCAAAATCGCGGATGCAAAATCAGAGCACAACTTGATGATCGCTTAAAAATTTGGTCCATTACCGTTTGAAAGCCTTTAACTTCTGTGTCTCATGTAAAATACAATTCTTTGGATTTTTTTCAGAATTGGAGCTGTTCACCAAAATTTACTCTCAGGAATAAATAATCCACCTGCAAGCAGATACTATATTTATACTCTAAAACTCAATGCAAGTAGAAAGTTATATTATTTTATATAAACTATTTTTATAGTGTTTATCTAGCCTCCCCAAAAACTAAAAATTAACTCATTGTTACACTTACCCCAGATAAGCTGGTGTATTTTTTCTTTTAAGTATTTTTTCTTTTAAAGTTTTTTAATACAGTATACAAATAGTATTTAAAACTTGTAATGGAAATAAACATTAAAAAATTTTTTTAATAATAACCCTAGAAAGCTATGAATATTATGCAAATTGGGTATTATATTTTTAATCTGACAAAATGCACATTAACAAATGTTGTGATGATGCTATTAGACACAGCGTATAAACCTGTGCATTGTTCAGTAGAAGCAATATTACAGAAAAGTCACTGACCTGTGTGCAATACTAAACTCTCAGACTTCTGACAAAGTCAGTGACTTATTTATATTTGGCCAAATTCAGCAAAACCATGCTCCTGTGCTAGCCAAGCAGTACAATTCAGTGACTGCTTACTTATTATTATTATTATTAAGTACTTAAATCATATATTAGATGAATGTCAAATAATCTAATTGCAGATCAAGCAGTCAGTATAATTTAGGTTTACAGCAGTTAATTAGTTATTTCTGGATAGTGATAAGTAGGATTTCCCAACTAGTCTACTTCAGAAAACCAGTACTTGGAGAAAGGCTTTTACTTTTATAAACTAAGATTCATGTTGTATTTTTGATAACTATAACAAAGCACAATATATTTCTCCAGCAATATTTTTCTTTCATTACTGAAGCAGAGGACCAATTTGTTGATCTAACTCTCTTCATTGGTATGCAATTCATAACCCCTTCTTTATGCTGAGGGACATTGTATGCTTGCACTGATGAAAGATAGACCAGAGATAGTTGGCGTACTTAATACTTAGCACAACACGGAGGCATTACAATACACATGGGATGATGTAGGACAACATTTGATCTGAGTTAAAAAACAGAAAGCAAAGATGGAGTTTTTTTGCTTGTGTTGTGCCTTGTTTCTTTTTTGTATCATTATTCCCAAAATAATTATTTTTATTTTTTCCTAAATTTGAGACTATTATTGTAGTGTCTCCACCCTTTTTACGTCATCTTCTAGTCTCACCATCCAAATATTCCTGGGAATGGGGAATGGACTATCAAAAGCAAGTCTAGACCTGTTGCTGTAAGGGTTTTCAGAAATGTGTCAGAGTGAAAATCGAATTTGTAGGCCATAGCCAGTGAAATGAAATACCTGCAAGAGTCCTCCAACCACTTCTGTTGTTTGCATATGCGTACGCATGGCCTTCCCAGGGTCCAGTATTGTTCTTCTTAATCCCCACTCTTCTGGAGGTTCCCTTCTGGAAGTAGCCAGTGCTGGAGATAAATTGTAGCTCTGGGGAGTTGTCTTACTCTCTTTAAGTTGCTCGTATTTTCCTCTGGTCCTCCTGTTACCTCCACAAGGACTGATGAAACTTTTAGTGGGCACTGAAAGCCTTTTTTTTTTTTTAATCGCTGCTCTTCAGTTGAAAGAACAGCCCAACAGAAGAGGTGCAGGGGAATTTGTGGGTTTTTTCTTTCTTCTTTTTCTAAAAAGTTTTTTTTTCTTTCCTCATATCATCACATTCCTTCTACTTTTCCCTCCCCATTTCCTTTACCCAGTGCCTTGCTCTCTTCTATTTTTTTTTCTCCCTGATCCTTTATTAATTCTTCTTTCTCACATTATTTTTCTACTCACTCCTCTCTAGTCCTTGCCAGTTTTAACAGTCCATGATTTCAGATGGAAACTCTGTCGCCAGAGCCCCTCCTCCACTAACATTAATGGCCACTCTAGAAAGCCTGCCCTGCCCTCCGTCATCTAATTTCAGACACTGAGGGGGCAGACGAAACAGATGGTTGGCACAGGGAAGGATGATTCACTGCTTGAAATCATGGTGCAACATTTCTGAAATTGGTGAGGGAGAAGGAGGTCTGACATTTGACAGAGCTGTGTAAAAATTGCCTGATCCAGACAAAGTTCAGACTAATCACTTGACTGTTATTTTCCAGATGTACTGATCATATGACTGTAATTGTAAAGATTATATAGACAATGCACCACTTCCCAAACATGCCGTACTCATTCTTAACAAAATGATTCTCCCTCAGGATGTTCAGGTCAGGCTGCTGTGGTGAATTGCGAGTGTGTTGCCACTTATTCATCCTTGAGTTTTTTGTTTGTTGCTTGGTTTTTTTTTTTGTTTTTTTTGAGTGGGTTCATTCATCTACTTTCCAGTTACTGAAGGCTGTAGGTTTTCAGGTACACAATCAATAAACCTGAGCGATAAATTTGAGCACTTACTTTCAGGAAGATTTCTTAATAAACTGGACTAAAGCGGCAAGTTTTTACACACACAAATAAAGAAGGAACAGAAATAAGCAAGGAAAATTACAGGGAATCAGCTTTTCAGCATGTATCTGATGAAAGTTAAATGGATTACTGCGGTCATGGAAATACACGTGCATGAAGATGGTCAGACCCCGGTATAATTGTGACAAATATAAGACTGTGCAGATTTTCTGGAAAATGTTCACAGTTCTCAAAATTATGCAAGTATCCGCAGCATCAAAGTCTCATTCATTCTTTACAAGTAGCTGCTTGCTGCTGTCCAGAACTTCTTGCTGCCGTTCACTTTGGACATCTCCTTCACAGCAGTCTTCAGTCATGCTTTACACTGAGCCATGTTGAAGCAGGGCGGTAGCTTTCATATAAAACCTTTTAATCAATGATGGGACAGTGATCTTGAGCACTGTGGTGGAAATGTCTGTAACCACCATAAAAGCCAGACTCCTAAGTGCATGATTTGAAAAATGGTTTAGGAGCTAGAATAAGTGGATGAATATTAGATGAGCAGTTAATTTTTTGGGTGCTCTTGAGAAATTCCAAATCCTTGCTCTCACCCCGATGTCAATTGAAATGTTTAAGCGTCAAGCTTAGTGAAGTTGCTTATAATTAGTCTTGTTAATTTTTATGAATTTCGGGGATAGGTTTCCAAATGTTCTCAGCCTTCTGCTGCTCCTATTGCTCTAAGCACGTCTGCAAATCTCACTACTTATTTAGATGTCAAAGTGGTATCTGAAATATTTTTAAATGTCAGTGCGGTTTCTGTTTAACACTCTTGAAAATTAGGTCCTTGTTCACTTTATCATACTAAAATTGATGCTGGAGGAGAGAAGAGGTGGAAGAATTTGATTTGCAGTTTTCAATTACTTGAGTTTAACTCCTTTGAATTCTATGGGTAAAAGTAATCCCTGGCTGATATGGCTAGGTATTATGTTAAAGAATGGACAAATCTAGATAATTTTCTGTTTTCTCAGCTGAAAGCCTGTTTTTATTATCCCAGATAAAATTAACACCCAGAGAGCTTCAAACATGAAGGATGTATTTCCCAAGGGGTTCAGATGTCTCAAACTCCTCGAGACAAGAGAACAGGTCTGAAAACATAATGAGCTGGAAAGTAGGAAGCTAGGTGAAAATACAACATCTTAAAGAAAAGCTTAGGAGTAGAGGACAGACTGTGAGCATCTCCAAACAGTGAAGAGCAGAAACATAGGGAAGACCTCAAATAAAGCTTTCATAAACAACGATTAAACTTGTGGGCTGATATCTTCTATGAAATAGAGATGATGGAGCCTTCCTTCTGCTCATGGACCTAAGAACCTTTTCCTCTGGAAAAGAGATAGTGATATTAGTCAGGAGAAACCTGGAAGACCATACAGGACCTGCTTATGGAAATACCCACACATACCAGACCTCATCACAGTTTGTGGCAGGTCCCCAGTATGGTTTAAAACTGTCTTACCTTTACTTTGGTGCTTACATATGTAGTTAAGACTCTGAGTCCATGTTGTTAGCTTAGAAAATGCTGGTCTCAGTGTCTTACTGAAGAGTTATAGAACTTAATGCAAGCAGCTTTCAGTCCACAACAGGCTGTGTGGGAAGGAATTCAGTAACCCTTACATAGTTAGGAGTGTTGATTTAAGGTAATACTGAAACAATTTAAAGAGAATATTTCTTGTACTCGTTTTCCAACTGAAAACCTGCATCCTCTCAGTTCATAAAGCTTTTTTTTTTTCCCTTTTTCTTTTGTCTTTTTTTCTAAATCTAACCGTCATAGTAGGGTTTTTCTAGCAAGCTAGTAGCTGGATTCTGCTCCAGACCAGGATACCTCATATGATTAGGTGTGTAAGGTCCTTCTATGGCAGTGAGATCTAGTCAATATAATAAATGGAGTTGAGAAGGCATTTCAGACTGACCTAAGCTAGATACCTGCGTTTGGCCTTCTGAATTGCTTTTTGCACTGCACGAACTCCATTGACTCACTCTTCTTTGACCATGGTGGACATGTGTGTACCCAGTGAACAGGCAGACATCAAAATATCAGTGCCTTCATCTGGAGATGAATTTCCACTTGTGTGTCTCAATCCTGAGTGTATTCGGTTCTCACTGGATTAAAAAACCTGGACCCTTGGCAGCAGGGAGAATTAACTTCGATGGGGCCAGGAATATGAGGACCTGCTCCAGGACAGGGACCAACTTCAGCACCTTGTAAGAAATTTCTTCTTTTTATTTAATTCTTTTTGGCTTGAAAATGTCTTTGGAATGAAGGTAATTGAAGTTGTAGAGTTGTAATAACAAACCCCCAAATTCCTCATTATTATAGTGTAATTGACGGGAAAGACTGAGAAGTAAAAAAAGAAAATATTGACTTTCATGCATTTATATTTTATTTTATGTGATGCTGGTCCAAAGTCACCAGAATAACTCATGATACTTGTATATATGCATACGTGTATATATAATGTGTGTGTGTATATAACTTGGGTCATTTTTAAAAAATGTAGGTTTCTTAGTCTCCCAAAAATGAGCCGTCTCACAGCTTATGGAAAGACGCAGACATACTTTTGTCCCTTCCCACCATTCTAAAACTTCAAAGGCCAGATAGGACTTTACATTAAACATAACTTGATGATTTTTATCTCATAGTGGATTCTGGGAACCTCTCCTATCTGATGCTACTGCATTTAATAAATAAAAGGAGTTTTTTTCCTTCCTAGCCCTTGCCTTTCTGAAAGTGATTCTGAATAACCACTCCTAATTTCATGGTCTCAGTAAAAAACAGAGGAAAGGAAGGCAAATGACAAGTTTGGATGAGAGAAACTGATACAATTTGGTTTGGCAACATTTAGCTGAGAATTTATGAAAGTCTGGTTTACTTTCTAGGAATAATCGCAACTGCATTTTTTCAAAAGACTGTTTTCCAGGGTATTGCTTGTGCTTTCACTTTTATGACTTGAAGAATAGGTATATTTATCACTATAGGCAACTGTTAGTACAAGTTTGGTTACATTTAAGCCTTTAAACTTAAATAAACTTAAAGGAACTGTCAAGAAATTATTGCTTGAATTAAAAAAGGTTCCATATTTTGCTGGGATTTTTGTTCATGCAGAGAATTTTACTCTATTCTGAGATATATATATTTTTTTTTGATACAGGTAGCCTTTTAATAACATTTCATATACCTTTCCATTCCTGAAAGTGTGTATTAGTTGACAGATTATGGAACCATACAGTTTACAGGAGTTGGCAAATATGACTATGCTGTTCTTGATCATCAGAAAACTGTTTAAATCTGAATTTCTGAATGATTGGTAAGCAAGAGATTTTTAAGAGAAGACGCAGAACTTGCAGAAAGTATGCATTGCAAGTAATTTATGCAGCTCAGATTAACCACAGTTGGGTTGAACACCTCTTTGTCAAAGAGCAAAATAAATCCAATATGGTTTGGAGAATACTTGTATTTCAGTAGAAAATCTTCTTACCTCTAGAAATTATCTATATGGTGTTTTTTCTTCAAGAACTTATACGAGGCAGTCATAACTAACTGGGGGAAAACAGGGCTTTATATTTCTCTCTTATGGCTGAATATGTACCAGGCATTTCATTTAAAAAATAGTAATGATGATGCTGCAGTAAAAGCAAAGAAAAGTGCAGGGGCAGAAATTAGATCACACATTGATAATAAAAGCAGTGAGTGTCCTGGATGGACTCTTTATCACAAGTAAGCAACATTTTATATTTGCTAGCTTTTTCCCAATTAATTTTAGACTTTACAACCTGAATAATTTGTTACCAAACTTGGTAATTTATTACCAAAATACCTACTCTTTTAGTATTAATTTAAAGATCAAAATCAGCTTCAACACCCAATAATGTTTAATATAGGAAAGATTATGAAGGGAGTTATAACTAGATCCTGGTTTTCTGAAAGGAAATCCAGACCTATGTGTAACTCGGAGACAAGAACTGGGGCTTTTACACAAGTTTTTCTTTTCTATTTACTTGTGGTTTCCTCTTCACCTTAACTTAGAAAAAGCAATTGCCAGGAAAAGAACGTGACCTCGTGTGCTGACTCTGGGGAAAATCCCTGTCCCCATGGGGTCATGGAAGAATGCACCATGGGGTTTTTAGGCATTGCAATGCCTAGCAGCAACTTCATTTTACAGCTCTGCCAAAAGATGTCGCCGGACACCCAGCACCCTGCCAGGGTATCTGCTCACTGGGCACGGCGAGCCCTGCCAAACTGCATGCGTCCTACCCGGCCAAAAGGCTTTTCCTCAAAAGCCGGTTGCTTGAGCACAGCACAGCCTGACCTTAGTTAGCTTCTGAGATCAGGCTTGTACCATGGTATGGCTGAAGCTCTCTTCCCATTTCATGAGCTATTCCTCGATCTCGTATAGGAGAACTTTGTCCGGGTTCAGGCTTTGATTTTGCTGTGCAACGAGCTGAAATGTCCACAGAAGTCTAACTAGAAAATACAGCAAAGAAATAGCAAGACAATAGGATGAGCTCACACTATTTATCTTTGTATTTAAGTATTTCCTCCTTTTTGAGTTAAATACCGTCTTGGATTTGTTCATCCCATTCACTGTGGAAAAGCCAAGTTAATAACCGGCCTACAAATAAGAAGAAAAAAAAAAAAAGCTGGGTTTTCCGCAATGAGCCCAGAAATCTGTTTTACATCCCTCGCCCAGGCAGGGTACTGCTGTTAGCTGTAAATGTGCTTTTTCCTCCATGTGAGCAATGAATCAGCAAATGCTATGGGAGTTCAGGGTGAAAAGTCAGGTGTTATTTCAACAGCTGGTCTTTCACAAGCACTAGGGTGGATTCTTGTAGAGGGTACAGACCCCTGAATTAGGGACCCGGTGGCAGTGTTAACGCCCTTATCTCTGCTCCTCTCTGAATGGGGGAAATAATGACTCCCAAAGATGTGCTGCCTATTTTGGTTAATTGACGCCTGACCACAAACTGCTTAATAAATAAATTCTGTCTGGAAAATATTATTCCCTGAAATCATGTCTGAATTACACAAAAGTCAAATTAAGTCAAATTAAGTAATTGAGAAAGCATCTGCTGTGTGGAAGGATGTTTGTTTGTTTGTTTGTCCTGTGATTGTCCTGGTAAACCAAAAACACAAAACACAATAGCATCTGTCTGGGACGAGGTTTATTTGCAGAACCACAGCACAAATCTTGAGATGAGGGTGTATTACAAAGAAATGGCATGCCTTTCAAATGAAGGCTACAAATAGGTTTGCAACTTTCTTCTGTCTTTGCTAAATTACCCAAGTGAGGCCAAATCACATTCCTAAAGACAGTCCCCTGGCATCCTTCAATAAACAGATTTTGCCCTGTGTATAAAATGTTTAGCTCAGTGCTTTATGAAGTAAAGGTCATCTGAACATAGATGTTGCAATAAAGGGCTGCCTGAAAGTGCTTCCACTGAGCGTGAATAGCAGCAATATTGCCTTGAAAACTCTGTGCTAATTGATTAAACTCCCAACAAACTAATTTTAATTAGCCATACTAAGTTAACTTTATTCTTCCTTTTTACGATTCCAAAGGTTTGTTAATGGTGCATGTACAGTTCCAGTTATTTATTACCAAAAATATTAAGGTATCAGAGAGAAATATGAATGCTATAGAAGCTCTGCCTTTTTTACATGTGAGCTTTCTGCTAATATGTACCTGCTCTCAGCTGGTAGGTCAAAGAAGAACCTTTTTTTTTTTTTTTCATTGTTGCTGGTCCTTAATATTCACACCCTTGCATCCTCAAATTGCTCCTAAATCTGGTATCATTCTTGGAGCTCTTAAGAAACAGTCACTGCACATACTGAAAGCACATGCAGTCCTCCCGCACTTCTCATGCATTCCCACTTTATGGCTGCTTGTAACAGTTCTTGAGGGTTATGAGCACCCTAAGGAATTTATGCAGCATGTATATTTTAAGTAGGGTTAAGCTGCCTGGTAATTAATTATTCACCCCACTGCTGATTATCCCCAAATCCTTAGTATCTTTTCATATCTTGCTGTAAAGCAAAAACTCTGGGTGCTTTGGCTCTTTCTATAACAGCTCTTCTTTTTTTCACCATTACAGAATTGAAATAAGTAAATAAAGACATACTTTTTGTCTCAGTGCATACTTATTGCTGGATTTTAGCTATAAAATGCCTGTGCAGTGGTTGGAAAGTTGTTATTTATTTTCTCCAACTTTTGATGGAGATATTAATGTTTGAGGCTCACACAGAAATGGGGTCTAGGCTTAACATAAGAGCGCTAGGGAAGGGAAGCAGGGTGAAGATACTACTACTAGTCTGCAATTTCAGTGTAACAGTACAGTGTGGTTCTCTTATGGTGTTTTAAATTTCTACAGACACAGATGCAATATCTATGTCTATAGAAAACCAAGCTCCTCTCCTGTAGCATGGTCTGCAAAACAGGCCCTGCCACTGCGACTGGAGGAAATGTACTATTTCTTTACCTTGGTTTCTGGAGGGTAGTGAAGAGGAGGCTGCATGTTGTCTCTGGAACATACCTCCTGTTTGGAACAACATGCCTTGTGATCTAGGACATGATGCTTCTACCTCTGATATTCACCTTGCAGGTGATCATGAGCATATCATCCTCTTCTGGGTATGTTTCTTCCCATGATGGGTTGGAGAAGTTGTACTTGTGTCTTCAATTCTAAAATTTTTTGACCTACTAATAAAACATGCTACAGAAGCAGCACATTGGTCTGTTTATGGTGATATGCCATGCTTTTTTTTTTTTTAAGCAATATATCCCCAGTTTTAGGCAAACAGATGCATCTCGAAGGGGTGTAGGAACGTGGCAGCTGCTATTAGTTTATGTAGATGTAAGAGGTGATGGATGTGCTCCTCCTGCAACAAGGTGGTGGGTCTGGCACTGGGTGTAGCCTTGTAATGCCAGGCACCTTGAGCTGTCTGTGAGCTTGGAGACTCTAATGCCTTGTGAAGAAGCAAGGTGCTAGTGCCCAGCTGATTGACCGTATCTTCATTCTGTATATAGTGGAAGCTTCGTGCTTCCCCTGAAAGTTCCTTGCTTCCTCTGAGTTTTTCAGGCCCAGAAACTGTGGTTCCATGAAAGAAAAAGAACAGGACTTGTTCCTGAGCAGAGCTGAACCTCCCATGATGAACTGATGCCTCATAGAATTTAGAATCATTTAGGTTGGAAAAGACCTTTAAGGTCATCAAGTCCAACCATTAACTGAGCACTGCCACGTCCACCGCTAAACCATGTCCCTAAGCACCGCATCTACATGTCTTTTAAATACCTCCAGGGATGGTCACTCAGCTGCTTCCCTGGGCGGCCTGTTGCAATGCTTGATAACCCTTTGGGTGAAGAAGTTTTTCCTAACATCCAATCTAAATCTCCCCTGGAGCAACTTGAGGCCATTTCATCTTGTCCTGTTGCTTGTTACTTGGGAGAAGAGACCGATACCCACCTCTCCACTACCTTCTTTCAGCCCTGTCCTGAACCTCCTTTTCTCCAGACCAAACCCCCCCAGCTCCCTCAGCCGCTCCCCATCACACTTGAGCTCCAGACCTTTCCCCAGCTCCGTTGCCCTTCTCTGGCCACGCTCCAGCACATCAATGTCCTTCTTGTCCCGAGGGGCCCAAAACTGAACACAGCATTCGAGGTGCGGCCTCACCAGTGCCGAGCACAGGGGCACCGTCCCTGCCCTGCTCCTGCTGGCCACACCATTGCTGAGACAAGCCAGGATGCTGTTGGCCTCCTTGGCCACCTGGGCACACTGCTGGCTCGTGTCCAGCCGGCTGTCAGCCAGCACCCCCAGGGCCCTCTCCGCCGGGCAGCTTTCCGGCCACTCTTCCCCCAGCCTGGAGTGTTGCATGGGGTTGTTGTGGCCCAAGTGCAGGACCCGGCCCTTGGCCTTGTTAAACCTCACACAATTGGCATCAGCCCATCCATCCAGCCTGTCCAGATCCCTCTGTAGAGCCTTCCTACCACAAGCAGATCAACGCTCCCGCCCTGTTTGGTGTCATCTGGAAACTTACTGAGGGTGCACTTGATGTCCTCATCCAGGTCACTGATAAAGACATTAAACAGAACTGGCCCCAACACTGAGCCCTGGGGAACACCGCTCGTGACCGGCTGTCAAATGGATTTAGCTCCATTCACCACAACTCTCTGGGCTCGGCCATCCAGCCAGTTTTTTGCCTGGCGAAGAGCACACCTGTCGAAGCCATGAGCTGCCAGCTTCTCTAGGAGAATGCTGTGGGAAATGAGGTAAAGGCTTTACTAAAGTCCAGGTAGACAACATCCACAGCCTTTCCATCATCCACTAAGCAGGTCACCTTGTCATAGAAGGAGATCAAGTTAGTCAAGCAGGACCTGCCTTTCATAAACCCATGCTGACTAGGCCTAATCACCCGGTTGTCCTGTACATGCCGCGTGAGCGCACTCAAGATGAACCGCTCCATAACCTTCCTGGCACTGAGGTCAGGCTGACTGGCCTATAGTTCCCCAGATCCTCCTTCTGGCCCTTCTTGTAGATGGGAGTCACATTTGCTAACCTCCAGTCCACTGGGACCTCCCTGGTTAGCCAAGACTGCTGATAAAGTTTTGAAAGCCCCCCTCATCCTGGGACTACAGTTGTAATCAACTTCCCATTACTTCTGTAGAAGGCAATGGCTGTTGCTGAGGTCAAAACCTTCATCTCCTTCCTTTGGGCATGGGAATCAAGGGGAAGGTAGCACAAGTATGACATCTCTCAAAGTGCTCCAAATGCATTGTGTGGAGTAAGGATAATAATGATGTCATGCACAAAATGGTGTCACGCCACAAACTCTGCCAAGTGCCCGCGTATGGTTCCTGTTTGTTTTGCAGAGCTCAAACCCATCTGGTTGGGAAGATGTGTTAACAAACTGCTTCCCCCTTCTAATAGGCGTTTGGGATTGGCATTTGTTGGTAGGCTCGAGACCTGCTGTCTGCGACCTGTGCAGGATTTCACGCCTCTGCTTGAGGGGGGGCAGCTCACCACTTCATGCCCCCACCAACGGCTCATCTGCCTGGTGCTCCAGATGGACCATAGGTCTGCGCATCAGCGCGCCGGTGCCAGCGAGTTTTCACTAGGCTTCTGGCTCTGGTTACCCACGAGTACATGCTGTAGACTGTCGAAACACTTTAGGGAATCTGTGTTACTAGCAGCAGAAAAAGAAACCTATTCTGGGACTGACACTTAATCTGAATTTCAAGGTAGTTGAAAGAAAAAGGGAGGTTGAGGAGAGAGGGAATCCTCCAATACCATGTTAGCTCTGCTTTGCTGTGGGCAGTGGGAATGCCAGCTCCGATGATGCTTAAAAGGACATTCAAAACATGACACGTGGACAAAATAACCTCCAAGTCTCTTCTACCTGCTTTGATTTCAAATATGTCCCCTATTTCTGCAATAGGGTAACAGCCAATTCGTTTCATGAGAGCTGGGCTGAGAAAATGTTTTGATCAACTAGAATAGCCCTGTTTATTTAGGTGTTGCAAATTTTGGGCAAAGGCCGCCAACTATCTTTAAATTAGACACTGTAATAGGTGATGATTGTGCAATATGGACTTGGAACTTTAGTATGTGAACATTAAATTTATTACAGTACCCTCTGAGCTTGGGTCTCACTTGCCAAATAGGCTAATCTACTAATTCACTTTGCTTCTAGCTGCTCTCAGAACAAAACCAACTTTCAAACATTTTCCATTTGCAATTGTAATCAAAGGACAAGCAGTGATACAAGAAATGAAGCAATGTGGGTGAAGTAGAACAAAATCATTTAGTGGGCTACTGGAGGAACAATTTAAAATGCTTAAACATGCCAAAAGGAAGGGGGGGGGTAGACCACAATTCCACTTCCATGAACAATCTATCAGAGAATAAGTGAAACTATAAAGTGCTGGCTAGAAATCTACAGTGATGGTGTTTTGGGGTTGTTTTTTTTTTTTTTTTTCTTCTTCCCTATTTTATGTATTTAATGATTTAATGCATCTGAAAACTTGGCAAGCAAGTTCCAGTATTGGAGGTATTCTCTGACATTATACACGTGGTTAATATGGTTCCTCAGTCCAAGGGGATATCAAGTTTGGATGGTACAGGGAATGAATAGGAGTTAAAACAGTGTTAACGGGGTTGAAGATCTGAGATCAAAAAAGTATTTTTTGGGTAGAAGTACTAAGGTGGTGAAGAGATTATATCACCTGATGGCTGGGTTAGGAAAGAGCATTATGGTGAGGACTGGGATTTTACAGGGCTAGTGTAATTTATGGGCTGTCTTCAAAAGCATGTTCTATTTTTTTTTAATAAAGTCTATAAAATGTTCCAAAACTAGCTTCTTTTTCTGTCTTCTTTTTAATTTTTATTTATTGACCCCTCCTTGCCCCCCGAAATGTCATACAAAACCCTCCAGCTCTCTTCTCCAGGCTCAATTAGTGCTTTCAGTTCGTATTAGGTTTCGGTATCCATCCAACCCTCCCTGCAGGGTTTCAAGGCCCTCTGCAGCCCTCCTGGCCACTGCCTTCCCACCAGCAGAACTGTGCTCCCTGCAGGTCTCTCCCAGGCACGCTGCCCACAAGGCATGGCCTGAGTCTCCTCTTGCTCTTTATCGCTGTTGATTAAAGTCAATTGCAAACTGCTTTTATATTTGGTGTAGAGACGTGTGACTACTACCTTATGTCCTCCAGCCCATAGATGCTGCAAACAATTCTCTGTCCAAGCATACCTGCTTTGTGGGGAATGGGACGTGGAAAGGGGTGGCAAAATATTCACGAGATCTTTTTCTGGTGAATATTACTGCTTGGTTGGTTTCATTTTTTTTTCTTTAGTTTTCTTATCTCTTGCTAAATATTTTCTACCAATTTGGGTGGGGTGTATGTCTTTGGTTTGTGGTTTGCTTGTTTTTTTGTTTTGTTTTGGGTTTGCTTTTTGGGGTTTTTGGGGTTTTTGTTTTGTTTTATTTTAATTTTCCTCCTGGATTTCTTTTACCTGGTAGAAGACCAACTTTCTGAACTGTGGTGTGGTCTAGAAAAATGAATTCAAATGAGAACAGAGGTAGAGAAAGGGAATGAAGTGGATATAAAAGTTTTTATTTTCTTCAGCCTACCACAGTGAGGGCTGAGAATTCATACTATGATTTTTATATGAACTTTGAGATATGGGCTTATCACTAGGGAAGTGAAAGACCTCTAAATTAGACAGCAGTGTTGGTGTCCATTCATCCTGTTCCTTTCCAACTGTTTTGTGTCTGTGTTTCACTAAAACAAGCAGTAATACTTACCTGCATGGCTTTTGCAAAGGCAAGAAGAAGAGAAAGGCTTTCTGAGCACACTTTTGTCTTTTCCAGACTAATTAAAAGCTGCAGTAGCCCATTAAAAACTATAACTACTTAGGACAGTCTCAAGATTGTTACAAGTTTTGTTGTGGATCCGAACTACAAATCACAAACCAGAAAGAGAAGGGGGAATACAAAAAAAAAAAAAAAAAAAAGAAGGCAAGCAAACAAAATAGTGTTGCCAAAATCTCTTTTTGTCCTCCCTGAATCTTGTTCTGCTCCCAGCCCAGGGAGTCTAGTCCAAAGTGTGGTAATAAGTATATACTGTTACTTGAAACAACTAGATGAATGTTTAACTGCCCAGGAGCTTTTCTTATCTCTGAAGTGTTACAAAGGTATAAAGCCCCTTATTAGCACCCTTTAATGATGAGTTGGAGTTAATGGCCCTGAGCTACACTTTGAGCCATCACCTCCTCCCAGGTGGTCATTAAACCTCAGGAGATGCCTTGTACATTGCTCATTATTGCTTGTAGGTTTTAAAAAAGACCTGTTGTGCCACTCTTCCTTTAGCACACTTGTTATTCCGCTTCCAAGAAGGTGTACAGCATGGCAAATATTGTGCTTTATTGCACCCTTGTAAGCCCCTCTGACTATCAGACTGGAGTGGAGGTTTACAAAGCTGGACAGTTTTCAGTTTTTAAAAAACACCTAATTACCTAATTAATTACCCTTTTTTTACCCTAATTACCCTTGTAAGCCCCTCTGACTATCAGACTGGAGTGGAGGTTTACAAAGCTGGACAGTTTTCAGTTTTTAAAAAACACCTAATTACCTAATTAATACAATCTGTAATAATTAAAAATCCTTTGGAGAATTTGTAAAAACATTTTACTATGCATGTGTCGTAGATAATTTTTAGACTCGGTGTCTCAGCTGTTTGCTTTTTTTGTTGTTTTTAATTTGGTCTTTCAAAGTGCCAACAGTCTTATTGCTGCTTTGTGGCCCAGGCACTTAACAAATTTCATTTTTCAAATGGAAGGGACCGAATTTTCTCCCCAGAAGTGCAGTTCACAGGCAAGGGCAACATTCAGTGCTAACTTTTCTTTCACAAAGACAAACACAAAAGACAGGTTTACATAAGTATATTTCAAGGGCTTTTTCAACTGTTGGAGAGTCTTAATAAAGAAAAATAAAAATTTCAGTGTAACAAAAATTGCTTTGGGCTACGCTTTTAAATCAAGATACAAAAATCAATTTTGCAGATGCATTATAACCCCACTCATCTCAAAATGGTCCTACAGTGCAATTGTATTAGCAGTACTTATTTACTCTAGCAGATATTCTGGAGCATTATATAAAGCTCTATTTCTGTAAGTGTCAGCTATGTGGCCTGTAGTGACGCCTATTTGTATGTTTGAGATGTACAGGCAGGACGTGAGGTGCTGCCCCAAAATTGCTTTTACCTGGCGATGAAGGTGCAGTGCTCTCGTGCAGCCGGTGGCGCTCAGTCTCTGGTTATAGCACACCTTTTCTAAGGAAAGGGAAAGCCAGTTGACGGCAAACTGCTTAGCAAAGTGGTGCATGTAGTTTCCGCAGAGATAAGAGGAGACACTTATTTAACAGTTGGACAACCCCAGTCCTCTGCGCTTGTACCTGGATCTCTTGCAGTTATATTTAGCAGAGCAGCCCTGCAACCGAGCACAGAAGCAGTATTAACCCCACAGGTGCACCATTTCAGGTCAGTTCTCCTTTCTCTGCCTCTAAGATAGCATGGGAAAGCTTTTTATTTCCCTTTCCATTTCCCTTTTTTTAAAAACCCAGACAGGCACCACAAGCAAAAGGGTAATGGTGAAATCTGCACTGTCCTGGACAACCCCACTGACTGCAGCTGATGCCAGTGCTGCAAGCAGAAGCTTTTTCGTCATTTTTCTCCCTCTGTGATACCTAAAATAAAATGCTTTTGATTTGTTAAACGCAGTTGAAAAGATTCTGTCTACTAACACTTTAATATCAGGTAATTAGTTAAAATTGGGGCATCCTGAGATCTGTAACCTTGACTTTGCTGTTACCAAATTATCAGCAGTTCAAAAGCCAGACAGCAAACTCTGCAGAAACAAGACTCATCATTAAAACTGACACTGCTTCCTTGTCAGTGAGAGAAATTTTCTTTGAATGAATGATTACGCATAGTGGACGGCATTAAGTGTGTGGTCAATGCAGGAGATGCTCAATGAAAAATTATTAGAAAATAAAGGATTTTTGCTTTATTGAAGTGTGGGATTGCATCAAATTGATTCTTAATTGTGGAATCCATTTTTCACCTCGAAAGAGCCACTTAATAGTTTTGTCAGCTTAGTCTGTTATTTAACTTTTCAGCAACCTGAGTTACTGAAAAAAGAGTCTATAGTACCTGAAATGAAAATGCTCACCGTCCCATACTTCTGGTTTTTAGAAAGCCAGCAGAACTAATTCATTTGCCAGTGGAAGCAGACTGGATAGTTTGGTCTTTTGGGCTTATTACTGATCATTGCACACCAGCTGATGGAAAAAAATCCCAGTATAAAAAAGTAGAGAGCGAGGGCCACATCCAAAACCACCATCTTCTACATCACAGCAGCAAGAAGACAGTGAATGATGCAGACTGAGCGTGGCGTTGTGAATGACACTGTTGGTTTTATTTAACGTTAGTAAAACTGTGGTGGGAGAATGCTGAAGGGGAGGTTATGAAGTATGGTCTTCTGGAAAAGTTTTTGGGTTTATTTTTGCTTTCTGGAGGCTGTTTGAGGCATGCCCAGCAGTGCGGAAGCTTTGCCTGGGTACTGGCTGGGATGAGGGCTGTGGGGGGCTACCTTTGGCTTGCTGACCTGTTTCCATGTTATTGCTCTTCATCAGTGATGCCCAGCACGTCATGCTAGAGTAGAAAGTCACTTTTCCTTTCCAGAGAGCACCTGTAACTCAGAGGCATAACTTAATTTGGGCTTTTTCTGATGTAATTGTCTTTCCATAACAAAGCAGTATTTTCCAACCTTCTTGTTATAAAAGCGCGAACATCTGTTTTGGACTCAAAGTCAGTAAACAAGGACTGAAGATCAGCTCAAACATTCAGTGACATTCAGTCTCCAAACCACGGGATTGCAGTTCACTGGCCACCTCTTCCCTGCACGAGTGCTGTGAGAAATTCCCCCTCGCTCAGCACCACTGTAAATCTTCCAATGACAAACTCAGATCAAACTTTTGGCAGCAAGTTTCAGGCAAGTTAAGGAGCTCCCTCGATACATTGTGTACCTAAGATATTTAATTCTGTCTGCAGATGTTAAGTAACTTCTTGATTTTTCATAACGCAGGCGACAAAAATACTTCTTTTTTTTAATCTCTGTTTTGCAATCACTGTGAAGCATATGATCAGCCTAAGGATATATATTTTGCAAATGAAACCAGATTATTATTAGTCTTAGCTATTTCAGCATGAGGAAGAAAGAAGAAAAAAAAATTCTGTGTACAGTTTGCAGAGCAGTTGCACTTTGTTTTAACTTCTTGAATACACACCACCAAGGAAGGTAATGACTATACGAAATACTTTCACGTGCACAGGGTGGCTTGTGTAAGTGATAACTGAGAAACCTAGAATGCCGCTTTTGGTCCACAAAATAAAATAAAAAACAAACAAACAAAAAAAAAAAAAAAAAACCCAAACCATATTTGGGTTTTAAATGAAAAGGAACACACATATTTCTATGATCTTGTTATTTTTTTTTCCCCACTGGCAGGAGATTTCTTGAGAGAAATTGTGCCAGCAAATTAGCATTTCCAGTCCTTTAATATACATTCCTGGAGGTATTCTTTTCCAAAGAGAGCACTTCTGGGAATGACAGCAACATGCTTGGTATTGCTCCAGCTGTCTGGCAGTGAGGTGTGCTCAGCATCACTTGCCTTTCAGTGGTTGTTGTAGGGCACCTGTGTTTTATTTGCTGTGTTATACCTTTGAAGTTTTGTCTCTTTGACTCTTTAAAAAGATAACATGCCTGCCCGGTGTTTCTTGGTAGCCTGCCGCAACTCAAATGCTAACCTGTAACTTCTCCTGAAGTCACTACTTAGGTATCACATATCGCTTTCAGTAATTTTTTTTGATAGCCGTAATATGGCCATGACTAATGTCATTCTTAGTATACTCCTGTTTTTATTTTCATGTGTCTTTGCAAACAGTTACGCTAATTCAAAATGAACAGCGGTTGTTTAAATCACTTGTGACCTAGTGGTGTAAGAGGATGTAGCACATCATCTGAAAGGCTACAGTATGTTTTGTGACATCATCGTGACATGATGCAAAACATCATGTGACAGCTCTTATTGCACAGGTGTCATTACATTTTTGCATCCAAATGCTGAAAATACCTTTTGTCAGTTTGCTAATTGCCTTGTATTCCTGTCTGGTAACCTCCAGTGCCATCACCTTGTTGAAATGGAGAGGGACGAATGCAATAGTTCTTCCACCCTCATGCCCAATGGTACCCTGTCCCGTACCAGCTAAGGCTGCAGCTCACAGCAGGCACAACTCCTACTCTGTTTTGTGGCATTCTGTTGGCTGCTTTTGCCTCTACAGTGATTTTATAAGGATTTATTTAAAGGCTTGAAGACTACTCTTTGGTCTAGAAAGATTTCTACTAATCCCAGCTTCAGCCAGCATCAACTCTGACTTCATGAAATTGAGTCAGATTTTGAAAATTGAACAAAAGTAACTAATGTGAGGGATTTTAAGGTCTTGGACCCAGTGATCAACATGTCCAGTGGGGAGGGGAATAACCTCCATCTGGACTGGAGGGGTGGCGTGGCAGGACCTCTTGTGGCCCTTTCTCTGGGAAACTGCTGGTAAAGTTGTCAAAGCTCTTCCAGCAAATCTGAGAAAATGAGGATCTGGATAATAACACCTTGGCATGCAAGGAAAGAAGAGAGGTGGATGTTAATAGTCATGATAAAGTTGTTTGGTTTTGGGGTTTTGTTTTGGTTTGGTTTGGTTTTGTTTTTTTTTTTTAAAAAAAAGGCCCAAAGACATTGTTGTGCTAAGGAAGCTGTAGATCTGATTATATTTCCTAGTTGTTTTTTCCCATTGCCTTCAACTGAACCAGGATTTCACTTCTTAAATTTTAGAGTTTATCTGAACATTTAGATCACGCTGACTGCTTGAGCTGTACCATATTTTTTTTAAAGGTCAATGTCTGCTGCTGCCTAGAAATGCAGTTTTACTTGTTGCACAGAGTTTAGCCTACAAAATGCTTGGCAGCGCCGCACGATTTTTCATTTACACTCAGTCCTGTTGCATGTCATGTTATACTCAATTGGATGGGTCTGCGAGTGGGAGCCCCTGCTCCTTGCTCTGGGACAGCTAGGAGAGCTGTCTTCTGCCTTCCTTAAGTAAGATAGACACACAAAAAGCTATGAAAGTACTTTTCTCTGCAGCATACATTGCATCAGCTAAGGGAAGTGCATCTACAATATACAAAGCAAGACCCACGCCCCCCCCAAAAGACCTATCCCTCAATTTCTAACTTTGTGTAAAGTTGAAATACTTGGCCTGTTGTAAGCTTTAAAAGAATAAAGTCCAACATCACTCATTATGATTTATTGTTTCTGGGATGTAAATCTTTCGCATCTAAAATCAGTCTGGGCTATTACTAACTCAAATTGAAGCAACTGGAGTGTTACATATGGATCAAATGTAGCCCATAATTAACCAATGCCAGCATTACGTTATTACCAACAATTTACAATTACAGTCCATTTACACAGTGCTTTATTCTTGGATTATCCCATGGAAATTCATGATAACTATCAGTGCAATCAGTAAAGCTTACATTTAAACTTTTTTAAACAACCGAGCATGAGAAATAAGATAAGCTATTGGAGAATTTTACAGGTGTTAGAAAAATTGGTCAAGGAATTATCATTGGTATACTTATGATTCATGTTGTTACTCACTCTTTTTCTTTCTGTAGGAGCTGATACCTTTTGATAAGAGTTTGCAAGTAATTAGTAAGCTATGACGCCTTGCACTTTTTCCTTTAACTCTAAAGACATGCACATTTAGGACAGTTTAGTTATTTGGATTGTATTAAACATGGAGCTTTGTGGAAATCACTGTTTTGGGATTGAACCCTCTGATTCAAGCTTGAATCAGAAGTTTCTTATGCTTCTGCACAAATCCTCTTTGGTGACTTTTCTTAATTTTCTCCTCTCAGTCCTCCCTGATTACACAAAAATGTTTTAAGGAAAAACTTCGAGCTGGTGTTTTCTCTCTTCCATACATGGTGTGATGAAGCAGAAACTTAAGGAGAAAATTAAGTCTTGAAACCTCAGTCAACTGCAAGCAAAAATAAATGACCAAAACAGAAGTGAGTTGTGAAGTTGGTAAATTTTTGGTAGCTCTGGAATACAGATTCCTGGTAAATTTGTTGCAGATGACATGATTCATATAGTTTTACTGCATACAAAGTTTATTTTGCAAATTATGGATCCTTTGATATCACCGTGATGGGTGCTTTAGGAATCCGTGAGATACTAGATAGATATAAGTATGCAAACCAGGCAGTGAATACCAATGCCAGAGGATGCACTGAAGGGTTTTATGTTGGTCAGGGACTAGACTTTATCTGCAATTTTAGAAGGAGATATTTATTACAAGAAAATCTTTCTGATAATTTTTTATTGGTGTGCAATGGAGTATTATTTAATGAAATGCCATATAAGCTGGACAAGGAGAAGTTTGGCAGGGCAACTGCACTTGGGATGCTTTATAATTTGTTCTTTAACTATTAGTTAGGCAGCTGTACTCAGTATGCCAGCTTTCCTAAATGAAGAATCACTGCCTCTGAATACATGAAGAGATGTGATTTCAGGCAACCCATAGCTCCAAAGAAACTAGGCATAGATTTTCAGCAGGGTATCTTCTCCCTTAGATATATGCAAAGGCTGAGAGAAAGGTTGTACTTAAGGAAAAAATGAAATGAGCCTAAAGTAAGTGACACAACGTTGAGTCTGGGGACATCAGGATTGCTAAGGGGAAGGGGGGGAGGTGCAGAGGGGAAAAAACCAAAAGCCAAAGCTCATTATAACAACAACAACGGGCTAAAAGGTGAGAAAAAGATAGTCATTTAACCAAAGATTCCAATAAAATGTGTCCAGTTTTGTTTACTTTAGGTCTGGCAGTATCAATTTGAATATTGCTATTTAACCTGTAATCTGTATATTCAGTGAAGGATGCCTTCTAACATTTTTATGGGAGCCTCACTAACAGAGACAGTTAACGATCCGTTGCTTCTCAAAAAAACGCCAAACCAAACAAAAAAAAATCCCCACCCTGCCCACTACAAAAAATGAAAGCCCAATATGCTCAAAAACGCTGTCTGAGTGGTCGCCTATTAATCTGAAAAAGTCAGTGAGACGTGCTGTAACCAAAATTTGTAGTGAAGCTCACAGAGTAATTTGGACAAATGTACTGGACAAATATTTGCATTTAAACCAGGAGCTGAGAAAAGGCTCGTCACAGCTAAACAGGTCAGAGAGCCTCTGGCTTTTGGGCAGTTTGATGTCCAGAATGTTATATGGTAAACTTCTGTAAGCTAAGTTTAATTTAAGATATAGTTCTCTGTGAAAATGAACGCTTTACTTGCAACATTTAGGGGGAGGTGTTTTTCATGTATGCTCATTCATATGTGTCTAATTTCATTCCACATAAATTTGCTGGGAATTTAACCACAGCCATCAGTTGGAGTTGAGTTAGGCCAGTGCTGATCACTTCAATTGTCTGATCAAAATGCCTTTGATGCCTTTATTGAAAACATTAAGAGAATTAATACCTCCCAGAACCTCAAGGAGAGAGAAACTGATGGGGATGGAAATAGTAAGAAAATCAGGGATATGTCAGAAGACTGAGAGATCTGACAGAGAAACCTTAGGGAAATTGCACACCTTTGGACTGCTTTCCTTAGGGAAAAGCAGTTATGTAGCAAAAGCATTTTTATTAGGGAAATTATAACGTCTTTCACCTGATAAACATATTGAAGCTACATTTTACCCCTTACACACACACAGACACCTTGCACCCTCCCTCAAGACTTCCTTTCTCTCCGCTTTCCCACTGATGAAATACCCCTCCATCTCTTTCTCATGCCCTTCTCCCACCACCCTGAAGTTACCCAGCATCTCTGGGACATCCCCACCCACATCAGAAGATCCTGCCCATGTACCCAGTAATGAGTTTCATTCTTAAAAAACAAACCATTTAAGGGTTACATATCAACGAACAGGGAAGCAGTGCAAAGAATAATGCATATAATAGAAAACAGGATTTTTATTGTCAGCACTTTTAGGCAGTGGCAGAAGTTTTGCTGAACCACTGAAAGGAACTAACACTAACAAGAGGAAGACGAGCAGAAAGACACGTTGCAGTAATTAAATCTGATTGTAATAAAAACATTAAAAAGAATCTCTGTGTCAGTTAAGCAAGAAATTGTCCTTTTCTGGAAACACTGTTTAGATGAGGAAATACTGAAGTGCTAGTAGTGTGCTCAGATGTGGAAAGCCTAGTGTCAAAAATGATCCCAGATTTGCTAAAATATCCCGATAGCAAGATATTTGTTGTTGCAACACAAATAAGGAGTATTGCTCCTTGTCACAACCATATTTCTACGTTCTGTTCATCACTAGTGATCCATTCTTTTTTGGATTTGGACAAGCCCTAATAAAAGTTTTCTGAGCTTAAATTTCAAACCATTTGAAAACTAGAAGATTGCCATACCAGAATTTGATGGAAAAATTATAAATAGATCATCTATTCAATGAAGAAAACACCCTCTCTAATGGCGCTGGAGTAGGAAATGCAGTATTTAAGGAATAGTGGTGGAACTGGAACAAAACCCAGCAGAATAACACACGATTTCAGTGTGGCTGGAGGTATGTTAAAGGAACAAACAAGGTCCTGTTGCCAGATAGGACAGAAACCAAACACTTAGATAGTCCAGCACAGGACATTAGGCAGTCCAATAAAACTACATGGTTCACAGAACTGAAGGCAGCTGCAATCTCTAATAACATGAGTACAGTCAAGGACCCTGCAACAGAGTTAATAAGCAGATCATTACAGACTCTGACCAAGGCAGTCTCCATACTGACCTAATCGAAATCCAGAATGAAAATTATCGTAACGTGCATGATGAACCAATTAGCCTGGAGCTGGTTTGCTTCCACCTGCTCTAGTATCTCAATTTAGAATGGTAAATTAAAACCAAAAAGAGATAAGAGAACACGTCAGAAGAAGAAAATGTGGTTCTTTAACATGGGAAGATGGCACAGACCTTAAGAAAAGTGGGCTCCTCTGTCTGGCAACAGTTTATTGTTGCCAAGTAGACCAGTTTTAAATGGATCTCCATGCTCCCATGGATGGCCAGCCCCCAAAATAAAAAATTACTTCTCTGTCTAAGACAGTCTGGGCTGGCTGCAGGGATGTAGATTAAAAATGGTGATGCCTGAAGGCTCTGCTCTATGGACCTCTGAATTTTTTCTTTTTTCTCAGTGTCCCTGGCACTTTGCAGTGGGGTGGCCTGCCCTGCATTGCCCGGGCTTGGGTGTCAGCCCCACACTGGTGGCCCGGCTCCCACATCGGCACCCACTGAGGACAGGTCCACATGAACAGGGGAGGAGGTGGCAGTTCTTCTGCAGGCAGCTGCCAGGTGGTGGCTCTCTTCCCCACCCCTCGCACAAGAACATTGTGACTGGAGCTCTGGAGCCCTCACCAAGACTGTGGAGATGAGGGGAAAGCTTTCTTCCCTCCTTCCTGAGGATGTTTTCCATATCCCTTCTCTAGGGGCTATTGTGACCATCCAGATCTAGAAGAAAGCTCACAAAGGGTTTGATCAAACTGGGCCACTGTGCACCGATGAGCAGAGGACTCACGGGAGAAGCAGGAGGCTGACTCTGCCCTGCTGCTGTGAGTACCCACCAAGCAGGGGCAAGGTTTGAATGCATTTTCCACAGCATTGGCGTTCAATTAGGAAAGAGACTGTGAATGATCTGGAATGCAATATTTCTGGTTTGCTTTCTTGACTCATGTCCTGGCTACGCTGTGGTATGGTTTCAGTAAAAGAAGTGCAACTTACTCTTGCTAATTCCTAGTAGGTTGTTAGCCAATGCATCATATAAGGAAATGTGAGATAGTGGAAACGTGTTGCCCAGGGATTTACCATGCAAAATAAGTTAAGAGTTGGCCTTTGCTACTTGAAATAGCATTTGGGTCCTTCCAGCTGTTTGTGGACCCGCCAATGAGTACCAGAGTTGTATATAGCAGGTTTGAAGAGTTCGGAGATGGGCAATTAGCACAACTCCTATATGCAGATAGATTTATAAGGTCATGACAGCTTAGTGCAGAAAGTAAATACACAAGAATGTGGCAGAAGTAGACCTAGACAAAATAGAGGTGATTCTTCTTACTTTGTTTTAGACAAAAAGTCAATCAGAAGGAAAAATAATCACACATACTAGAACTGGCCTGGGAAATTCAGCTACCAGATAATCCTTTCAGAGCCTAAAATATCTACTAAATGAGATATCTCTGGGTGCATTCTTTTAATATAATCCAGTAAAGGGCAATTTCTTATGTCTTTCTTAAAGGTGTTTGGTATCTTTTGCTAAAAGAATAACTAGATTATTTGACTGTTCTTATCATCTGGGTTGGCATTTTTCGTTCCTAATATTTCACCTTTCTTTAGTTCTGATTCCAGATTCATCTGGTAAACCTTTTAATCAAATACTTAAGGATTTGTGCCTGTTGCACGAGTTCCCATTCAACAGAATTTAGATTAATGGTGTCCCAGCTCACCTTGCATGCACTATGGCTGCAACCAAGCAAAATTGATGGCACATGTGGATGCATGTGCTTGATATTTGGTAACAATGAATAATCTACCGGTAGATTTTGCAAAGCTCAAACTTCCTTTGTTTGTAGATTTTTCTAGTGGCTGGGGAAAATAAAGGCATGAATGGCTGCAAACAAAAGTATAATTGCTCAAAATCTCATTCTTTGAATGTTGTTCTACATTTGAAGGGCAGATGTTCCCTCCTCTGCAGACTGCCCATACCAACAGACTCTTGCATCACACAGTGCTGCTGACTTTTGTGATTTAGTGAGAGCCTCATGATTTTGCATGTTTTTTCCCTTGTGGTTTTGGAGGAGAGTTTGCGAATAAGATCTGTAAGATTAAATAACAACAACAAGAAGTAGGAAAATGAAAGTCCATAACATATCACTTCAGAGGAAGTCTCGTGCTCTGCAATGTAAGCTTGTGGTCTGGGGTGAGGGCTGGAGGGTGGACATGGGCTCCCTGAGCACTCATGGCACTCGCAGCACCAAGCACTGTGTGCAGGTGAATCTGTGTTGCCTTGTGCCGCTGTCATTGAGAGTACGACAAAGGATGCGAGTACCACGATGCCTGTAGAGGGCTGACATGTGAAATAGGTGGTGAGGAACAAGGAGCACAAAGAAAGACTCCAGGCTCCTGTGTACACATAGGTATCCTAGAGTCCTGGCTTTAGCTGGGAAGTGGGAAAGGTTTTAATTTAAAATTTGATTTAAGGGAGAGAGACTTTTTCATTAGCGTAGCAGTTACTCACTCAGTTGGGAGCTATTGGAAGAAATTAAAGTACATTTGGCAATCTATATGCTTCATGCAGGAATGGGATCTATCTATCTATTCATCCACCTTGCTGCCTAATCACATAAATTCCATAGTATCCAGCATTACGTTTTTCCTTTCCTGAACTGCTGCAAAATCTGACTGTATGAAACTCCACTGAAAGGAGAAAGTTATTTTTTTAATAGAATCAATGTCAGCTGGTCTCCTTAAAGTTTTTGTTTTACTATTTTTTTTTTTTCTGTTAACATAGGATTGTTTTTCTTGCAATCAGCTGTAAAAACACACTAGAAAACATTTTCTTATTGTCTTTTTATTCTTTCCAAAGACATTTTTCAGGGGGGAAAAAAGGGAAAGCAGGTAAAAAGAAAGATATTTAAGTCGAACAAACCTTGACAAAAAAGAGGGGAGGGTGGTTAAGGGAAGAGTGTGTTGTGTACATAGCCCTGTTTTGATATGCAGTTATCTCCTTTCTCATAGAGCTTAGCATAAAGTTTTGTAAGTTGTGGGTTTTTTTTTCCCTTTTGTCAAAAAAAATTATGAAAGTGTCACTTTTCCTTTGCGGTTAATTCAGGAGAGATCCTCAATTCGAGCAGGGCACATTTTCATGCAAATACAGCAGCACAGTTTCCAGCCCCCTAATAGCTTCTTACAAATGATGTGCCATTACAACGAGGTTTATTTAAACAAATTTAATACATCTTTAATCAAGCTGGAGAGCATTTTCAAAGGTCACGCTCCAAATCAGGATCACTGTTCAGAGCTTATCAAAGTATTAGCTTAAGGGGGAGGGAGAATTATTTCTTGGACAAGTAATTTTAGGCAAATCTTTATTTACATTTTTATTCAGTTATTAAATTTTATTCCTTTCCCTCCTCCTCCTAGTCTCCATTTATGAACCTATAAGAAAGTCTGTAAATGGAGCCATAAGCATATCACAGCAGTTACTATTTCCAGGGGCTATTCCTTTGAATCTAGTGGGCCTATAAAAGCACGGATGAAGTCACATTTTTTTAAAACACAAGTTATGTGCATCCATTTCATACCACAAACTCTTGCCTGAGGATCTAATATTAGGATAAATACATGATTAGATATATTGTAAATTAACAAAAGAAGTTAAAAAACAATTTTGGGCATAATGGATATTTAAAGGTGTTTGCTTGCTTCTGCTGCGAGAGGACAATTGTTCATGTTAAGTCCTATTAAAACTAATGGGATCTGCAATAATGTACTGAGGGAATCTACCCCAGTTCACACCTCTGGTATCATTCATTGGGCATATATCTTCACGTAGGTCGCAAATGTTTTAACTTCTATGTAACAAGTCTTCTGCGCGTTAGAACTGTTGGTGTCTCTGGTGACAGCACCTCGCCCTCTGTTTTGCCATGTGATCTAAAGTTAGTGCTCTCAGAGCTCACGCTTGTGTTCGTAAAACTCAATCCTTTGGCCTTTGCTTTACAGAAGTAACTAATGAGGCACCAGGATTAAAGGAGGAGTGAACACTATAAGTGCGCAGACAGAAATGCTCCTGAGATTTTGATGCTCGTTAGACTGAGGAGGCTTCAAACTTCTCAATATGGAGAAGTAAAACCAGGCATCTGAGAAGAAAATGAAAAGAGCTTGTGCAGGCTCTGTTAATTCTCTTTTTAAGGCTCACCTTGCAGTGAGCATTTGGTAATAGGGTTTAAAAGGAACTACAGTGAAGTAATGAAAAGTCACTCCTGGGAAGACGGTTTTGCAGGCCACTGACTTGGTTCGTTGACGTGAAGAATCATTTTGTACCCAAGCCTTCAATCCTCACCAAGAAATCTTTGCAACTAGCACCTATGGCATCCACATGGCTTCCAGCTCGAGAGGCAAGGGAGTACGCAAAATAAATAAAGCGTACTCATATCACCCGGTTTTCACTGATTTATTAACCCGTCGATGTCCCTTGATGCTTTTGACAGAACAACGATGCAGATGCAGCTTCCTAAGTGCCAGCCTGGGTGCATTCACTCTTTGCTTCTTGACAAGGACTTTGGTGACTCGCAGAAAAATGTTGGTTATCATTTGCCTTTCTGAATTGCACTGACTCAAAGGTCTTTATGAAAATGGGCAAAGAAATAACTGTCCAGATGTTCAGCTGCAACTAAGCATCACAAAATACAAATGTTGCTTCAGTACTGGACCCAGGTTTGTTGCTGAAAACTATAGGCATCTTGAAGCTTCCGTGATCCGAGAAAGGAAATGATGCTATGGGATATTTATGACAATAAAAATCCCACTGATTCAGGGTAAAAAAGGCAGCAGTTGACCTGGTGGGGGTCAGCGCTGCAATAGCCAAATTTCAGCATTGAACAGTTAGTGGTACACCGTACACAGCCATCTGCTGAACAACAGAATCAAAACACAAGTTTGTTCAGCCTAGGGTGAGGAAATGTGTGGTAGTATCCCAAAAACAAGTCTGTGAGAAATACAGCAAGCTCATGACTTTTTTTTTCTTTTTTTTTTTTTCTTTTTCCTTTGAGGTCTCCCATATGATTATTTGCCCTTCTTTGCTTGGTTATGCAAATTCTGTATCTACATACAGCTGGCAAGTCAGTGCTAAGCACTGGTGTGAGTCTGCGCTGGTTCAGTGCAGTCATATATGTTCCAATCAATAGACACTAATTCTATGCTCTGCACTTGCAGGATAGCATGGCAGGTACCATATTGGCTTATGCTGTTGTGAAGTAACACAAAAAAGTGCAACATCCCATTTCTAGAGAGCTGCCTTAATATGAAGGGAATGCGAATATTTTTATCTGGGAAAAAAAAAAAAAAATCACACGCTAATTTACCCATCAATTTTCTGTATTATTTTCAACTTCCAAATGATACTTTTCCATAGTGGTTATGGATTTTTTTTTTTTTTTTTTTTTTGGTTTTTAAGTAGTCATGAATGGTTTTTCAGTGATAGTTAGTATTTGACGTCCACACTTTGTTGCTGGTGACATAAAGGACATGATATTGTTTCCTTTCATTGCTTAGAAGAGCCATTTAAGAAGGAGGACTTGAAGAAACTTTGAGCTTCCGAGCAAGTTTATAGAGCAATACCAGATCAGTAGAATTAGGGAGCATCAAAGGACATTTAAGTGCCTGAAAGGTCTGGACTTCCACTTTCTTTGTTGTTAATGGGACTGCGGATTCAAATCCTTTGGTTTCTGAGACTCTTTCTTCATCTTTAGTTTTTTTGCCTGTATAAAGCATTCCTTAGAGAAAAAAAAACAATGAAAAAAGTGGATACTCCATGAAATGTAATAATTATGCACAGACTTTAGGTTTTTTATCATAGTCATGTAGCATCATATTTGCTTGTTTGGGGATAGCTTTACTTGTGCAATCAGCTGCCAATGCAGTGTATTCAGTAGCCCCTGGGCTGAACACTAGTACCCAGAGCCCGAGCCCCAGCCCATGACCCTTCTATGGCAGGGGCTGCATAAGCACAGGGTAAAAGGACTCCTCCCAGTCCAAAGGCAGTGACATAGATGGGGATGGAGACTGCCAGAGGGAGTGTAGAAAAGTTAATAAACTTTGGTAGACCTTAGGATGGACTAAGTATGCCGGCTCCAAGCTAGAAAAAAATGTGAAGGAAGAAAGGATGAGGGGAAATAGCTGCAGGAAGCCTAAATTTTTCAGCTGTATAGCTAGAAGTGAGCATACAAGGGCATCAGACCATTATAGATAATCTCAAGGTGTGGACGTTGGGCTGAAGGTTAAATGAAATACCATTTGTCATATTTGTAACAGCGCATCTCCACCCTGATGAACAGATGATAAAGGAACACTTCAAAGCTCCTATAATTTTCCTTTCCACTGGAATTACGTTGCTGGTGATCCTCTTGTCTACAGGTGCAGTAAGATTCCACTTCCTTGTAAATTCACATGTGACAGTTGAGCAATAGTTATTCCTACCATGTTATCTATCTATTTATTTTCCTCAGTATCTAGAAGTTCATAAGAATTTCAGTATTAAGACTGTCTTTTCTCTGATGCTTTCTAAATTACACTATTGGCATGGTTGTTTTCATTCCTTATTTGTATTATATTAGTTTTAGTTCCTTTTCTGTTTTCAACAGTTTACATGTCAGTTATTTGAAAATCAATTCTTTGGAATATTTTGTTTGACTGTAATGGGTTCCTTGACCTCTTTTCATTCCCAGCTCACAACAGGGAGACAGTGCTTGCGCTCATAGCATGAGTTTTTATTCCCCTGGTTTGACAGGCAGTGACTCTTCCCAGTACGTACTTGGGTGTATACAGGAAAATACTCCTGCTGCAAATCTTAATGCATGTGAAACTCTCACTACTATTTACAAAACATGATGATGAGAAAATATAAACTTAGTCTTGAAGTGAATAGATTTTAATTCTAACCTCATCCTTAAGGATGTATAGAAAAGAGGTAGTGATCAAACTCTAACCTGAACATATACCTATGAAAATAAAATTAAAAAAAAAAAGAAAAATAAAAAAAGCGACCACTGTTGGTTTACTCCAAGTTTCTCTTGAAGTCAAACAGCAGAAATGTATTTGTTAAATGACTGGAAATATTCAGTTTGAAGCTGCTTACTGGTGTGTTATTGTCTGTTAAATTATATATTTAAAAATAAACAGGATTAGGAAGTTTGGTGTTATATGGAATGTTCTGTTCTGAAATTATCTAAATGCAGTGGAGTGATTGGAACAATATGATTTTTTTCTCATGTTATGTGTTCAAGAAAATGTGTTTAAGAAAATGTGTCCAGCTTGGGATAGGACTTCTTTCTTTCACAGCTCAACATTTCAGGATAAGATGAGAGAACTTAATTTCTTTCTTTTTTTCTTTTGTTTCTCTTCTGTTATTAGAAATACCTAATTATAATGGTTTTATTCAGCTAAAGGTAATTGTCAACTGGTTAGCTGTTAGGCTCCTATTCTTTGAAGTTGCAAAAAACTTCATCCATCAGTGATATTTTTCTTTTTTTTTGCATGAGCAGTGTTACAATTCTTTGATTTGGGTTTGAAGGTAGAATATATAATGGCTAAAATGGCATTGTGGGCACACACTTGATGCATATGAATTGCATCTTCCAGTGGGTATGTACAAGTCTGACAATATTGCTAAAATTCTCAGTCTTTTTTATGCTTTGTGACAAAATTTGATATGAATTAATTAAGTGCCCTTTTGATCTCTTATTTTGCTTCTGTTTAATAAGTAGTGGTTTGAGAAGAAAAACAAACAAAACAGGACTGTTGACACTGTAAACCCTAAGGGTTTCTTTAGAGATATACTTAGTCGAATCAGAGCAAATAGGTCAGCCGCTACACAAACTGCATTTAAGGCCTTCCAGTACTGTATGACCCATCAGGCAGTCGATAATTTTGGCCAGATAGTGCCTTAATATGCTCTGGTAGAGCCAAGACGACTCATTCCCAAGAAATAACCAAAACAGCAGAAATATAATCACCCATATTTGTGCTCTGAGGGTAGTGTTCTGTCATGTCCTGTGATAAATGCTTAACACATATATGCTGTAATGCCGTCATTTATTCATTGTAATAATCTGAAGAAGCGATGGTTTTTATTAACTGGAAGCATTGAGTATTATAGCTGAGAATTTTTTTAATGTAATCTAAAAAATTGCAAAAGAGGAAAATATAAAGAGCAGGCATTCTTCATTATTGTGATGTTAAATTTACACAGCTGGAAATTTTAAAATTTAAAGAACAAAAATTAATTTATCAGTGCTAACAAAGTACATTGCACAACATGAAAAATAAAATATTTAACCAGAAAGAAAGGAACAGGAAATGGATATACTAGATAAGATGTGAATATATAAGTTTTGATCAACGTACTAATCACAGGCATATCCAAAAATAATGATGACCTGCTGAAAACAAGAAAAGCACCTCTGTAATATGATATTGATCTTGTAACAACTTTTTTTTTTATATTATTAGTGCCCTCATATATTTCTCATGAAGTTCAAGTTTATAGCCCATGTTATAATGGAAATTTCAGGACTTTCACCTACTTTTCGTACACTTTATTGTGAAAAGACTGTAATCATTTTCCTTTTTCAGCATACAGCTCCAGAATTGAGGTAGAGGGAGATAAGGATGTATGAGTGAGTTTTAGCACGTGAAAATAAAGGCTACATGTCATTTTACAAAACAAACAAGCAGGCAAACAACCTTTATCGTAATTATAGTATTCAAGAATAGTTTTTTGGAGGTTTTTGTCTGGCAGGTCAGAGAGCAGTTGTGGCTGAATGCTGGGTTTGTCATGGAGGTCCATGATGTCCCTTGAGGTCCTAATGTTGGGATACCGACAGTCACATCTTTGTAGAAAATGTTTCACAACTTGCAGGAGGCAGTGTTTACTCTTTAATTTGTAGCTTTGGGCCCGGTTCTGAATTCCCACTTCACCTTCATGGGAAATTATGATAACGTTTACCATACATATATGAACATCTGTCCCTCAAAAAAGGGCATTTCTGCTTTTCTTCAAATCTCTTCTCCTTCCTGAAGGACACAAACCAGCGTGGGTATACTTTCTACCATACACTGATTATGATGACATGAAAGAAGTACTTTTTCATCTGATATATGTGGTCCTACAGAGAAGTGCTGGTCCAAATGAAATACAATTTTTATTTCTGTAGCCCCACCAATGATCTGGTGCCACTTTCCCTGGTCCAAGCCCAATTTTACACTAATCCACTGTGTCCATGCTTTCTGTGCCAGCACTAAGATCCAACCTCCACACTTAACCCAGGTTGTATTTCAGTCTCTTTGCCTGTAGTTGCACAATGGTTTGGGGAAAAGGTTCAGTTTACCATAAGCTTTTCCATACAGAGCTGCCCTACACTTCCTTACTGTTTTAAGTCTCTGGGGAGATCAGGTCTCTGCCCAAAGTTTAATTGACACAGTTCCTGCAGTATTTTCTTCAGAAAGCTGCTGCTTATTTTTCCTCTCTGTTTTCCCTCTAAATTAATCTTGAGTTACTTGGTGTTTTTATTTTAATCTCTGGGCTTGGAAACATAGGCCAGTTGCCTGTCTAGTGATAAGTATTGCATTTTCAACATTATGTCATGAATAATTATTTCTTAAGAGCCTTTTATTTCCTTGCAAATCTCTCTTGCATTATTTTCTCTCCCACTTGCACCTTCTAACATTGTGTGTTTAACATTTGTTCTGTGCCAAGCTGCCAACAGGATAGTGTATACCTTCTCCCATCCTTCAGCTGAAAATCATTTCCTTGGCAGGGTTGTGAAGTCCCATGGGTGGGCTGTACAACTGGTCTGCAACTGGTGGGAGAAAGGAGACACAGGGAGGAAAAAATAAACCAAAACTAAACCCTGTATGCATTGCATCAGCAGTGATTGCAGAAAAGAGGTATTGACAAGTGCTTAGGTACTTGGTGCATAGTCCGAAAGGAAATACTCCTGAATTTATAGACCAAAAAGGCTATAGTAGTGCCAGCCTGAATAGGAGATGAGGAAGAAATGGCTCTGAACCCCCTTGAGTTGCCAGGGTGGGAGCTATAGACGTGGAGGAAGCAGAGCCAGGAGAAGAGATAATCAGTTAATATCCTTATGGCCTTCAAGTCAGTAGCAAAATGCTCTCTCAGCATGAACCAAGGAGTTCAAGATCGCTCACTGAGACAGAAGATGCTAATAGACACTAGCAGGCCCACTCATAAAGTCTATCTTCAGGCACCAGTAATTACGTAGGGGAAAATTTGTCCTGAAATGCCTGGAAACCGGCTGGCTAAAGCCTTCAAGAATTAGTTGACAGCGGAAAAAATACCCTTTGCTGTAACCATTCCTCCCACCTGAGGTTCCTGGAGTGTCTCACGAATGCAGGCGGAGGTTCAGGAGACCTTTGAATGGTTGTTGATGGTTTGTTGATGGAAGGAAGAAGTCAAAAGCTGGCTTCCCAGCCGAGAGAGTGTGAGAGGGACCTCAGCAGTGTGAAAACAAGTGAGGCTGCAGAGGGAAATGAGGTGATATGCAACAAGAGTAATTATTTTGAAAAAAACCCCTCTCATTCACTCATGTTTTTTATCATGGGGAGATTGGAGAAGACAGCCCAGAAGAGAGGAGTGAACAGTCTGCCGTTGCCCTCTCTCCAAGCTGGCGTCCGAGCTGGGGTGACTCACTCCGTGCTCCTTCAGGGAAACGATCCTCGTTCTTACTGTATATGGAGAAACATCTTGGTTTCCCACATTTTAAATCAATCTCAGGTTTAAGTGAAGGTGCAGGCTTAAAAGTTATTACAGTTCCACTGTTTCCCCTGATAAATTACATGAATAACATTTGAGACAATGCATTGTTAAATATTTATGTCTAGTACTATAGAACCAGAAAAAGCACAAGAACCCCTAGAAGAATAAATATATTTACCTAAATAAATTACTAAGACAAATATACTCCTATGTGCTCTGTACCAATAAACAGTAGGTATTCACTAAATTGTGGAATATAAATGGCTCATTTCCTCTAAATGTACACTGAAAGATCTATAACATGTTACACATTTCCTGTGCTTTGCATATATATTTCAATATTCATCATGAAAAGGCTTGCTTATGTGTCAATATACATTACTTTGCATACATTAAGAAAATATTTTTTTAATTTTACCATTACAGATGTGCTTTGCTATTGGGGGGGTGGTGAAACCGAAGACCTTATTTCATGATTAACCCTTTCATGGCTCGTCCTTTTTTATCAACATGACATTTGCACAAAATGAATTGCTTGCTTAGACACAGCTAACTAAATAAAAGCAGGCCAGAGCTGATAGTATGAAAAATGGATTTTCATTACTGTTTCATTGATTCTTGTAAATAAGGGCCTGAGGCCTGCTCCAAAAAGGCTGCAAACAGTAATAATTTAATCTGAGGTGACATAGACCAAAATGTATGTGGACAAAAATCATCCTTGAATATTAAACAACAGCCTCAAGACAGAGAAAAGTGTTGCAGGCGAATTTAAATGTATGCAGATCAGTGGGTAACATATTTAAAAACAGAAATTAAAGATTCCTGTCATAAATCACATTTGCTGCCATGGATATGCCTTGTTATGGTGGCGTTTAAGAAAACCTGAAAGGTTAAGGCAGTTGGTGCATTAAATCGTACAAGGATAATTAATACTTTTCTTGTGGCTATTTATAAGAAATGGAAAATATAGTTAGATCAGCTGCAGCACTGTAGTAATTTGAGGGGGAAGAAATGAAAGTGTGAGTCAATAGTTTTAACTGGACAAATGTCAAAAGCTTAATGAAGCAGTATCCTAATTTGGAGGCCTTTTGAAAGTTATATATGAAAAAAATAGATAAAATAGTTCATTCTTCTATTGCACATATGATTTGTTTGCCTTTCAAACCTTATAACCTGTTTAATAAAAATAATTAAAAATAATTTCTCCAATTGCAGGTTAAAAAAAACAAAAATATTGAATCTGTTCCATGGAAGCAAAGTGTAAATCAGCTCTCAACTCTAGAATCATGAACTTTGTTTTTTCTTATACATCTTCTAATTAAAAAGACCACTATATTTCGCTATAAATTAGCCTGAAACTATGTGTAAGAACATTTTTTCAGTTGTAGTACTTTGACTTATTACAATAGTACTTAATGCTCAGGATGGCTCATAGCAAGACTAATGTAGAAAATAATTTTCCCCTTCAACCTGCTGAAACATTAATTCTTTTTTTTTCTTTTTCTTTCCTTTTTTTTTTTTTTTTTTTCTTTTAACTCGGGGTTACATTCAAACAAACCCTTCCAACTACTATAATTCCCTAGAGGAAAATACTCCTTCATCACTCATTGAGCTCAGGTTTATGGTTGGCCTATTATTTAAAATTCTTATTTTTCTTTTTTCTTTGCTTTCATGAATAAAAACAATAAACTTTAGTGGTATCAAACATTATTAAAGGGTCTCAAAGCAACAAGACAGAAGGTTTATATGACCAAACTCTCTTAATATAAAGGAGTTGTATATTTTCAGATGTCACTACCATTCATCTCTTCTCTCTTTCTCTCTCTCTGCCCCCCTTAAGCTAGGAATAAAGATCCTATTTAAAAAATCTCACCAACATGTAATAACTTTTCACCTGTTTCATGAAAAGTTAAACATTTGGAATATAATTTGCCTCACTATTATTTTTATTCTAAATGAAAACAGGAAGTATTTCTTTCTTCAGAAGGGATAAAAGAAAAAAAAGGCAAGTCATCTAAGAACGCTATTTCAATCTGAAAATGACTGTTGCTGTGGGGGAATGTATTTCTCAGACGTCGTTGAATTTCTGATCTGTTTGGAGAACATTTAATCTGTCATTATACAAAAAATTAGAGTTTTGAAATTTTAGCCCAGGTTTGATTTGCAAATATTCATAAAAATTGCCAAGGCTGCATGCAGATCTTTGGAAACAAAGATTAGCAATTTTTTTCACAGCTCTAGCTAGAACACACTGTTTTTGGCAAGTTCTGTTTGCAACAAACAAAATATGATACTTTATAGGTTATAATATTCATCATTGCCCTGATGTGTCATTGGTATGCGGTGTCACACCCTGATACTTTCTGGACAGTGTTTCCGATTTGATTATGACAAACCTTTTCTTAAAAACTGCATTTTTAAGAAAAAAAAACCGTAAGAAATTAACCTAATCAAAAATAAAGAAAAATCCCTATTTCCTTTCAGAGGATTACTTACAAATGAAAGATTGGATGTGAAGTACATTCAGCATGCTGACTTCCCAAGAATTATCTGGAAAATAATCCAAGTTCAAAGGAAAAAAAAAGGTGTGAAATCAGAAATTTCACAATCCAAAACCAACAGCTTTAAAAAGCTTCCATCAAAATGGAGAGATGGAGAAACATCCCTTTGTAGTATTCCTTAGACAGCAACATGGATTTAACAAATATAGTGATTTTGGTGATACCAGTATTCTTTCTGTTTTAACATAAGATATCTTCCTTCTGCAGTGATATAAATGTCTGAATATGAGAAGTTGAGATGGATATGGACTTTTCTGGTTAATACATTAAAAAAAAAAGAATAGTATAATGATCTGTTAAATGTAAAACACTTATATTCAGTCACACCCTACTAATTCATGAACCATATCTCCATAGTTGAACAATCCCCTACATTATAGACAGTCAACAATTGGTTGTGTAGGTCAGAGCCTTGAGGATTTCTTTTTTTTTTTTTTTTTAAATAAAAGCAAATGGTTTCACAGCCACTCTATCAATAGAAGAAGTATTACATTTTATCTCTGGTACAAAGCACACTTTACATACAATAACTATAAACTGTGTGCAAAGTTATTCTGACAGTGGTATGTTCAGCAGAAGGAAAATGTCTCAAACATTATATTTTGATCTGAACAAGCATGTGAACTGAAAAGAAAGATGTTAAGGCTTGCATTCACAGAGCAAACAATTTTTTTTTTCTTTTAAAATTTTTAAACTACTAAACAAACAGTGAAAAGTCACAACATCCAAAAAGCCTGTAAATCTCACCCTAGAATTTTAAGAAGTGATTTGAACGCAACTGTGTTTATCTTTATTTTGCCTAGACATCTGCCAGTATATTTTAGGCTGCTGCTGATCGGTAGGGCTGAGCAAATAACTTGTAATTATTAATGTTTTCCTTGAATTTATACTTCATTTTCTGTTTATGAAATATGTGAAGAAGATATGACATTTTCAAATGTCTTTGTTATTCAAAGTTATTTATGAATTTTTCCATGGCATATTTTTCCCTGTGGGTGGTATTCACTCTTGTGCATGCACAAGGACTAAGTAGTACTTAGACCCCACTTAAATCTTCAAAATATGTCTTCTACAGAGGATTGATTTTCATGCAGAGAGACTTGTATATTTGATCAGATTGATATTAATTTTCCTATTCAAACAGATATTACAGGAGATAAGTTGTAATGTAGCAGTGCCATGTAAACGGCTGGATATGCAGTCCAGCAGTTGTAAAGGGACAGCATGTAAATCAGGTTATTTCTATAAATAATGTACAGTTCTTAGAAGTAAAACTTAAAAATGCAGAGCAGGAAATTATACTGTTGTTGTTAATATGTTAACTCTCAGCAAACACAAAGCTACCCATGAGCTACAAGTTTTTATATCTAAGAGCTACACATTTTTTTCCCCCTTCAAGTGCAAACAGCAGTTTTCGCTGTGTCATTGGTGGTTGCATTAGGAAGTCAACACTGTAATGCATATTTTTTGTTTTTAATATGAATGCTTCTTTTCATCATATGGCTGGAAGACCTCCAGATTAATTGGCAGACTACAACTTTCAGGCTAGGAAAATAACAAAACCAGACGGTGCTTTGAACCTATCTTTTATGAGAACATGGGCTGCGTGAGTGATATGCAGGAGACCACAGTACTACAAAAGCAAAAGCCCTACGTGCATAACCCTTTCCAAAGCCAGAGCCACCAGGGAGGAGGCACAGAAACAAGGGAGAACTCGTAACCCCAACTTCCACATCACAAATCCCCAAATCACACCACAAAGGGGCTGCAGCTGCTGGTTATGGTGGGTTCGTTCAGGTGTGAAGGGCTAAAGGGATGCACAGAACAGGAAAAATTGCTCTTGGCTGAAAGACTTGAGGTCAAGCATGACTTTGACCATGTTCATTTCTGTCTTCGCTTAGCCTAACTCAGGCCTCAGCTTTTTCATGCCAAATCACCAAGGCCTACACCTCTCCCTTTAATCCTTTTTGGCAGTTTCTCCCTCTTATGAGAGGCCTTCCTAATTGGTTTCTTCTTCCTCAGGCCAAATGTTGTGAGCTTTCTCTGTTCCCCTAAGCACCAGGGATGTTTCTTTAATGTCCACTCCCATTAGATGACTCCCATTACCAGTTCCACCTCAAGCATGATTCATAAAGTTTAAAGCCAAAGGGAATGATTAGATCATCTAGTCTGACCTCCTGTATATCACAGGCCATTAAATTTCACTGAGTTACCTCTGGATTGATCCCAATAAGTTTTGTTTTTCTGAGGAATATCTTGCAAAAATCACCCAATCGTTGTTTGGAGTGATCAGGGACTGGATTGTCCCTGTTTCCTCTCAGTGGATTATTCCTGTGGTGAATTACAATCAGTTGTGACAAAAGGACTCAGAAAAGCATTTAAAAAGTCATTGTTAATTTCCAAAGATTAAGTAGCACCCAGCACCTAACAGATGGCTAATAATCTTTTGTAGTGCGTGTCCCATTTCTCAGAATCTCCATAGAAGTATGATACATTGTATGTTAAAGAGTGGTTTTGTCTCAGAAATGGCTTTTTCCCCCCCCAATATTCATACAGTAATATTTTTTCAAGTGGCATAATAGACCAAATCCAAGAAACTATGTCAGTTTTATGATTACATTACATGTACAGGTGAGTATATTGTTTCACTTCTCAGTAAGATGTGACTCTACAAAGATTAACCCAAAAGTTGATCAGTAACCTATGTCCAACAGTGGACGATAGTAGATTGTTATTGAAAAGTGTAAGAACAGGCCAGAGAGAGAGAGAGGGAGTCTCCTTTGCATATCCTCACTGATCCTCAGTCAGTGGATTAGAGACCTCTTGAAGCAGAGGTGATGTGAATATCACTGTATCATTGCATCTTGTTTACTTAATTGTTACTGCTTATTGGATAAATACTCCAGTAATTCATCTAATCCTATTTAAAACTTGTGTTTTGGCCTCCACATCTTCCTGATGAGTTCCACAGCTCAGTTATGCACTGTGTGTCTAAAGTACTTGATTTTGTTAGCTTGCAACTTGGTACCTGCTTGTCTGATTGTTGCCAACTTGTTGATTTATTAGCCAGTGTTGGGGTTGGTGTTTTGTGAGAACTTGTTGAACCATACACACTTCAGTATGATTTTATCATACTCTTCTCGAATCTTTCCGATGTTGGCTGACTTGTTTTTTTTTCTTTCTTTTTGACAAGTGAGTCTAAACTCTGATTATCCTCATTGCCCTTTTTTTTTTTTCTGTTTCTGTGTTTTACATACTTTTCAAAGTGAGAATGATCAGAATACTAGGACTTCAATATTCAAGATATGGGCACACCGTAGACTTAAAAAGTGTTGTGAATGAGGTTTTCGCTTGCTTTCTATTCCTTTCCTAATAATTCCTAGCCTTATTTTATCTTCGGAATGCAACTGATCACTGACATGCCACCTCTTTGCCACCCATTAGTGACTTAATAACTCCAAAACTTTTCTCTAGTGCGTGAACCTGTGATATTAACCAAATGCATCCTATCCTGTAGAGAAAGCCATTGTATGTATTTGAAATTGTTTCATTCAGGAAATAAAATAGTGACTAGTTGTTCTAACTGAGTTATCTTGAGGATGCTTTTGACACTACTGTGATCTGGCTGTTCACTAATCTTTTAGTTAACCACATATTATCCCTATCCTGGATTTCATCCAAGGAAGGCTGCAACAGATGACCAAAAAATTCTCTTAACTGTTACTCTTACTGTTGCCATTGTGTTTGAAATGAAGCACTTCAGCATTTAAAGCACAAAGATGTTCCAAATAAAACCCCCAGAACAAAGCTAGAAAAATATTTAATTCTCATCTATAAATAGACCAGTTAGCCCTGAAGAGCAGTATAATACATTTGGTTTTACACAGGAAGAAGGAGCTCGTTATACATTGGTCCAACTCCTCATTCTAGACCCTTATGATATTAGTTGAAAGACATGTGTCAAATAACCCACCACAGCAGCAATATACTCTATTTATATTTTATATAAAATAATATTCTGGTCCATGGTACTCTGAATGGTTCACAGAAGCACAAGAAGTCATTAACCTAATCCACAGCATAGCATGATGTAAATCATATAAGATGTCATGCATTTTTAGAGGAAGTATTATTTTGAGTGAATACAGACATAGCTATTTGGCATGATTTCTTGAAGGGGATGGGAGTGTTATGACCCAGAAAATGTGCTGCATTTATTGCTTTGACTCAGGATGTCATGAAGCTCCACATAAAAATGGAAGTTTCAAAACAACTTAAAAAAAAAGTTAAATACCAGGAATGTCTTTGTCTAGCTCTAGATTTGGGCTGTGCTGAAGTGAGCATTCCAGCCCCTCACATTCATGCCTTTACAGAGAGTCATATCATAGAAGACTTACACAAAACAGAAATTTCTTCTCCATAGAGGAAAAAAATGAATTAGCGGTAGCACTTCTAGTGTCATTAGATTTTTTTTTTTTCTCTTAAGAATGAGAAAAGGAAAATCTGAGCACTTACTTAAAGGACAGTATATGTGATTCATTTTTTGTCATCACAGCTGTCTACACCAGGTCTTAGAAGTGTACCTACTCTTGTACATGCTTAGGTAATGAAGATACAGCCCATATAAAACCAGATCCAGAACTTGTTGAAATCATGGGGAGGCTTTGTAAGTATTCTTGGATGCAATCTATAGACTTAGTCCTACAAATAAGGATGTAGTAATATCTTTGATATGAGTAAATCAAGTAATATTTTTCATAGAAAGTGAAGTATGTGCATAGATGCTGCATGCTTGGAGTATTAGTTCAGAGAAATGGAGTAATCACAAACAAGTTCCTGGCTGTGTCCCATATGGAAGCAGAATACTTGCAACCTCAAAATGGTAAATGACACTCATTACAATTTCCCTTGGAAGAGTTACAAATCATCGCTTTTGAGCTTACCTGGTTGCTCCACAAACACAACCTTAGAAGATTTTTATATTCAGTGAAAAAAGTTCTGATAGACCTCCATGAGTTTTATACTTGCCCCTTCTGCTTGTTCCTGGGCTGTAGTAATATAGGAAATCAGGGTTGTATGGTGATAGCATGAAGAAAATAGGATCATTGCTCCACAATGATAGCAACACAGTAGTGGAAAACCACATCCCCTAAAGGACTCCTCATGCATACATTATGAGTTGCACTAGAAATATCTGTCATTCTGCATAGCTTAAGTTGTAAATGACAGATCAATACAATAACAACTGACCTGAGTTTCTTCCAGTCTCCCTAATTAATTTTTTTTGTTTGTTTAGAGGTAGTTCTTAAAATCCTGATATAGCTGGACTTGTGACACCGAGAGAAAAGTTAATGCCCTGTTATTCTAACCTAAACTCAGACAGGAGCAGTGGAGATGTAGTTCTCACATCAGTTTGCAGTCCACTTCTGCAGTCTGAAGTGGTTTATGTAGTTAGGGCTCTCAGCCCAATGCGTGAGCGCTCAGCTAAATGGAACCTATGATCTCCTTTGAGGTTCATCCATCATTATTCAGAACTTCTGCTTTGTGCCGTCATGCGGGCAAATGCTTTCATGTATTTATTCATCTCATTGTAAGAATTTCTGCAAGCATATGCAGACCACTAAGGCTAGCAGTGATTAAAGCCATGCAGTCTTGAGCAGATGTAGACACTTTAGTTCACCCTATTCATTCTGCTGAAAGAGTATAAATCAAGTATTTTCGGCACCAGGAAGAGAGCTCATCTGTTGCTGAAGATCCCTGCTCTCCCCAAAATGTCTTTCTTAGTTGTTGTCTTTTTGTAATATTTGCCTGTTTCATGACTCCTTTTGTACATAACGGAGCAGTAAAATGGATGCTGAACTTTTTTCACATACCCCGTCTTCAGATGACGACGGTAAAAGCCTGCTTATACGGAGGTAATGGGAAGGAGCTGTGATTCCTGGAAAGGGGAAGAAATCATATCAGTTTAATAATTTGTTACCTTTCCAAAACAGCGAAGCTGTGGAGGGAGAATGTGAGAGGAAGCATCAGCCATGGAGAGAAAGGATTCAGCCAAAATAATTTTAATTTTAATAGGTGATAAAATCCAAGCTGAAACTAGCCTGTAACATGCACAGCCGCTATTTACAGCAGCACACTTTTAACCACAGCTATAAAATATATTTTTTGTCTAAGGAGCATTTCTCTACTTGGTTAATTTTTGTGAGTCTTTCATTTATACAGTAGGTCATCCTCCCAGACAAGCTTTCTGCTGGCCCCGGAGCTCCAAAGGAGCATTTGATTCTCTGCTTGGACCCTGTCCTCTACCTCTGTTCCTTACTGGCCCAATTAGCCTTATACTACAGACTTGTCAGTAACCTAACTACCTTGGAGCCATCAGATAAAAGTTTCTCTTTCCCAGCTACTCTATTCATCAGGAATCCAGCACAGCCAAGGTTTGTATAACCTGCTATGATGAACCCTCCCACTCAATTGATTTCTGGTCCCTAATGAACCATAGGCTGATGGACAATTACTCATATTCCTGAGACATGTGGGGACTTTTAAAGGCAGGGTACTTCGGAACTTGTAAAACTATATGCTTTTTTATTTATCATTAGCTATAATTTTTGACACAGGAAGGATTATATCAGTAACTGTTAAACGTCAACTAGACTATGTCGGTATAGGCAAAAGTTGTTTTTTAAAGCTCTCAGACCCTTCGTTATTTACCTGCAGATAAACATGTAACAATGAGTTTTAACAGTCTGGTACATTTAGAAAAAGTTATAAGCCCCCTGAAATACACTACTGTACAATTTGACGTTAATAGCTCAAAGCAGTTCAGTGCCGCTATTGTAAACTGTACTGTGTTGGACTATAACTCAGATGGATACAATTAAAAAAAGAGTATGATTATTGCTGTTATTGTACTGTGTTATGACTGCTGTGAAGTGCTTCAGCAACCTCAGTTAGTGCTTTTAAGCAGAGGTTTGCCATGCTGAGTGCGTTAAATCTTAGCACTGATGTGTTGATGAGGATACCGACTGGAATATTAGAAAAATAATCTATTCCTATAGTTAAGCATGCTAATAATTAGACAGCTAAATTTGTTATCCCCAGGGTCATAAAACTCCACTGGGAAATAAATTATTAAAGCCTCTTGGTTTGTAAAGCGTAAGGTATGCAGTACGTGCTGCTTTCTAAAGAAATAACTTGAAAAATGGCTGTCTGATTTTTAACTCAACTTAGCTTGTTGATCATTTAGAACACATTAACGTGATTAGAAAATACACCACTCATACCAGTGATTTCAATTCTAGTCTAAGCAATTGGCCTAGAAAGCATTGACAGAATGGGTAAACAAATATATAACTACAGAAGTAGCTGTGCTGTAAACTGATTAAAATAATGACAACAACAACAAAAACCTAGGAAGGTAGTTCATCAGCTCACTTTTGAATCTGCCATGTGAATAGAAATATTTGCCCAGCTTATCTTCTGAGAATTGGATCAGATGATCTGATATATAAGTAATTATTCATCTGTGTAGATGGTAGGGACACATGGGAAAGTGTTTTTTCTTTCGTTTTCCAATTTCTGTCCCATTTTTATCTTCCAACCGTCTGTCACACTTCCTATAGAGTCTGAAATGGTTTGCCTCATAGCCTCACTCTCCTCCTTGAAATCTCCTATGTTCTTTTTCCCATTTTCCTTTAATGACACTCTTGCAGAGCTGAAAAAGTCCAATACCTAAGACTGGGTGCATTGTTCTTATATAGAGTGCATGGTCTTTAAGACTCTGATGTGTCTTCATTTATGCTCTTAAAAAGCCATTATGGCTATTTCTATTTTTTAATTATTTATAGGACCCCCTATAGATGGGTACTGTAAAAGGTAAATAGATAAGTTGATGACCCTTCCCCAACAACACTGATTTTAAACTAAGCTATGAGTTAATGAGAAATGTAGCAGTTAACGGAAGCAAAAAGGAATGGAAGGGGGGAACAACAAACCCAATACTTTTCTTTGGGTTAATATTGAACATATCTTGGAAATATGCATGAAAAAAATTCCTGAGCTGTCTTTTCAACTACCTGTTCTTATCCATTTTCCAGGTGTATCAAAACCTGTCTTAAAACTACTGAATTAAAACCTAAAACTGGAACTAGTTGTTCCAGCCTTTTACACCTCTAATATGCAACCTTATGTTTATTTTGCATCTGAACTTCTCCATGGCAAATTGTGCTTATCCCATTTGTCCTTGTGCTGACATCATCCTTTAGTGGATGATCGCTATTTTTGGTGCTGTATCCTCAGCATAGCTGTGTCATAGCCCCCAGCATGCTCTTTTGCCAAAATCATCATCTGCTAGTCCTTCTCTGAAGAGGAGTACTCACTCTTCCAGGTGAATTAATACTTCTACACCTGTCAGAGATGCTTTTTCTGAAGCAAACACTTTAAATCTTGACTTTGCCTGGTAGTCAAAAGAAGCACTCCCCTTACCCCTCACCGTTATTTCTCATTCCTCCCTCTTAGATCACGTACATGAGTGGGCTGGCACAGACCCAGATGTGGCCACACACGGGCAAGAAGGTGGCTCTGTTTGGGCTGAAAACTACAAAATTGTATGAGGAAAGGGCAAACTGTCTCGCACAAAAAAAGGAAGAAAGCAAAAACTGTGTCCAGAATGCAAACTAATTTTTTAGGTATTTGGAAAGTGTCGTTAATACGTATAAAGGATTTTGATGTGGGGTATTTTTTTTTTCCCATCCTGACCTCAATATTTTTTCAAGAGCTTTTACAGTTCTGTCTTTTTTCTGGCCTCTGAAATCAAAGTGCTGAAATGGCAAGGCAGAAAGCAAGAGAAACATCGCTTTCAGAAAATGGAAATTTCTCTTCAAAATTTTCAAGATCAGGCCTCAAAAGTTTGAAAACATAATTCAAAAACAGGCTGCTGTTCGTATAAGCTCTTCCAGCTTTTTGCAGTGCACCACTCACTGGTTTGTCCCTTTAAAACAGACTCTTTTTTTTTTTTTTTTTTAATTATTTTATTGGGACTGCAGGGTAAATGGCAATTGCAATTCCAGTAGTCACTGGTGTACTCCCTAATATTCCCAGAAGATCGTGTTGTACCATGAGAAATAACTGGCGGGTGTCCTGAATGACATGGTGTCTAGCCTTTTGTGTATGACAACTTCCATCCAGTAATCTCTGCCTGTGTGGGGTATAAATATGTTGTCAGCTCTAACCCTCAGACAGAGATCAAGCTGTGCTACTCAACTCATCACTTTTTTGTTTTGAATCCTTCTGATTCTGACGATTCTGAAAACTGGAGGGATTTTAGCAACTAGTTTGTCACAGGTGAAACAGGGTTTCTTCTAATTTTAGGATTGTTTAATGTTTTTAACTCTGTCAAGAAGTGTAGGAAAGTAATAGCAAAAAGCCTGCTTGTTTTTCACCTCTGAGGATGTCGCTAGCACTGAAGGTCAGGAGTTATAAGGAGAGATCAGGATACTCCTGGTAATCAGAGCCAGATTTAAAGAAAATATTTAGGTGTCTAAAAGCGCTCTTGAAATGTAATGCTGATCTGTGTCCTTAAGCACCTAACTTACCATTAAAAGTCTGGCCATAAACCTCATAATGGCCCTTTTAAGACAAAAATAGCTTGTATTCACTCATGGTGTGAGACAGAAAACATCCATTTGGGTTGTGAATATTTTGTAGAGCAGCATCACGGACTTGGATGCTCTGCACAAGCTACTGCTTCCTGAGTTTCCCAAATGTGCTTCCCTGCATCGCTTTTTTCACAAGATCTCAGCCTGTAAGATCATACTATTTGTGTTATTCTCCTTTTTGTTGCTGCATGACAGCCTGCTCCCTGACGAAGCCAGGCCAGCTCTCACCACCAGACTCTGGTGGGTGGAAATGAGGACAGCTTCTGTCACTTTGATCTCACGCTTAATAGCAGAGACTGTGGCATTATTGACAGCTGCGATACCTTTAGCTTCTGCTGGGATATGCTGAGGCGGATTGCACAGTCTGAAATAGCGCAAGGAAATCTGTACCTGGCCCTTGAGAGCATTTGTTGCCAGCAGCAGGATTTTGGCTCTTCCTTGCCCACCGCTTGGCACCAGGTGGGGGGTGGAAAATGTGAGAAAGGGGAGTGGGGAGTATCTTGGCATCAGAAACCTGATTGCGCTTTTTGGGCATTGCCAGTTGGTGGGGAACACAAGGATTTCTGCTCGTGGGGGAAAACTGAGCAGCCCCAAGGCTGCTCTCGTCTGCACCAACACTCGTGTATTTGGGGGTGAGGGGTTGTCTTTGCTTCTCCTCTCCAGCTGCTCGGTTTGGCCCTGCATACAGACTAGGGTTTCAAAAATATGATGCTCTTTAAAAGGGAATGTCTTTCAGTGAAGTCAGGCTTATAGATTTGCTGAAAATAGAAAATGGACAAGCAGACGTATTTTTTTTTAAATACAAGCAATAATAGCCTTTTATTTATTTTTTGGTTTTCCTTCTCTTTTTAAAGGTTATGTATCTCCACTGTCAGTTCGGGTTGCGAAGTGCGTGCTGAAAATTATATCTGTGCCTAATGACTAAACTTGTAAACCAAGGGTAATTTTTTTTTTCTTCCATTAAATGTGCAAAGAGAATAACTGTTTTGTGGGACAGGTATACAGAGAAGTGAGGGAAACTAAGATTTCACTAACCATTATTAAGAATGACTATAATTACAAATATATTTTTAGATTTATTTTATAGGATATGCTGCCTTCTTTTTTTTACCCCTAAAATGTAAAGAATGAAAATTTTGAAAACTGACCTTCAGATCACCCTGATGGGAGTTCAATATCCCTGGTAAGCCGTGGGTGGAGAGCTGAATAAAAGGTCTCAGTTAGGGAGAATGGGATTGAAGCTGAAACTTGAGGTTTGGAGGCACTAGATAAGAAGATGCCAGGACCAGTAAAAGGCCAGTAACAGTGCTTTTCTCCTGTTAGGGGTGTAATGAGGATTAAAATGTTAATTGCACATACATGGTGAAGATGGAAGCCCTAAAGTACCTGAAAGAGAGAGATGTCTTTGCCTAGTTATTTACTAATTCAATATTGAAGAGTTCCACTGTACATTTCTAGATCAGCATAATTTTCCTCCTTCTCCCATCTGACACAGTCTCAACACTCACTCTCTCTCAGCTGTGGCTCCCTTCCTCTCTCATTCCTCCACCATCTGCTCCACATGCTTTCCCATAAATTCCTGACTTGGACTCGGTTCCCCAGCTCTGAGCTTATCTATCTCAGGGTTACACGCTGGAGCCATCAGAAAGGCATCTGAGAACTTTCTGTGTAAAATGAATAGCAATGGTAAAATCTCCAGAGGAGTTTGTGAGGTCTCTGGAGGGGTCAGAACTTAATTTCTTGTTTATTTTGAGGGTTTTTTTTGTCGTATGGGAGGACAAAAGAGGTGTCAGGAGTTAACAGAAGTTTACATGATGAATGTTTTCATGTTTTGAATGTTATTCCCAGAGTGAAACATTTTTTCAAGTTTCAGATAGAGGAAATTAAAAATAACAATTAAAATATTACTAAGTGTTCATTCCCATTACAGTTAGAAACGATTATATTTTCTTTTTTTTCAGCCACTGATTACTTTTTCTTTTTTAGGAAAAGTCCTGTTTCTTTTAAAGCAATCCTCTCCCACTCACCTCCCCCCTCCCCCAATTAGACTTTTTATGGTTTGGTTTCTGAACCTGGCTATCTCTGTTCCAAAAGGTTTGTATTTTTCCTTTAAAGAGCTATCAAATCAGAAGACATCTAGGGAAGTACATTTCAAGCAAATATAGAGAATAGGTTAGTATCTGTTACTCAGTTGGTAAAGAGGACCCACACAGTGGTACTTTCAGGAATGGAGATACTTTTAAGTACTTTGTGCACCCCTGCTTCAGAAGATTTCTGAAACCCAGGGAGGTACAGTTCCCGAACTCCCCAGGTTCAGCTTTCAATGGAGGCTGCTCGTGGAACGATCACGTTTTCATGACAGTTGCCACGTGGCAAAAACACCTCTAACTCTTTGAATACTGAAAGTGGTTGGCTTCTGCTCTGAATGAGTGCATATTATGAGAAAGCCACATTATTTCTAAGTTGCTCTTTGTTTAGACCTCTCCTACTACTGCAGGAAAGTAAAAAGCAAGGCTGATTTCGTTGAAAGCAAACCATACCTAGTTTACGGTATCTCAGTATATGCAATATATATGCTGTAGTATATAGCATTTCTAAAGATTCTCTTTAGAAAGGGTGTGTTGATTTATTTTTTTCTTCTTTGCAAAAAGTATTAAAACAATAAAGGCAAAATTTGGTATAATTAAGGCAGAATGGAATCATAAAACTTTCTACAACCTTGACCTCTCTAACATCCCTCACTGCAATAAGCTAGCTAGCCCGGGCATCCTGTTTCTTGCATTGAAGCCACCCCAGACAGTCAGCAGGGTGACAGAGAACAGCTACCCAACCGAATTAGAGAATATTAAAAAGGTCAAGACAATGCAAAGGACGGCGATGATTTATGTAACCTTCAGGCATTGCAATGCCAATAGCTCATTGCTGTGACAAGGGCTGGAGTAGGAACTTGAACCGGCCCAATGTGAATTCATGTTCCTGGCAACAGTCGCAAGGAGGAGGCAGCGCGGGGCAGACGGAACCCTTCCTCAAGGCCCAGAAAAACAGCTCTGCAGCAGGCTCAGTATCTCCAGGGCTGACCCCCTGATGGGTCAGTGTTACTGACACCTATGGCTTTCTCAGCTGATGTAAAGGAGCTTCTGCAATGGATAGGAATTGTCCAGCATATGCTCGTCTTTAGGGCTTACCGTAAGTACCTCTATGTTTTGAGGCAGTTTTGTGGTGTCAGCTGGTTTATTAAATTCAGTAGCAGTCCTATTCTTATGATTGAGCAACTGGTCATTTTAGGGACTTAAAAAAAAAAAAGTAAACAGAAAGTATTGCAAACACTAGAAATCATCAAACTTTCTTACCTCTGGTTCCTCTCGTGCCAATTCTCAGTGCCCACCAATCTGGCTGAGCTCCTGCTGCAGCTATGCCGGTCTGGTCATCCCGCTGAATTTTATTCCTGTGCTTGTCAGACTCTGTTTAGGAAACCTGTAAGTATTTTCTAAATGGAAGTTTCTTAACCTTCTCTTGTATGTGGTTATATTGTTGGGTGAGGGGGATGAAACGCTCAGAGAGAGTGCAGGAGTATAAATCCCCTTGCTGAGGTAAACCAAGCTAATAAACAAGAGTCATATCAACATTATTTAACTTTAAAAATAATAATAGACTTTTTTGATTTCTGAGATGGAAAAATCATTAGGCATGTGTACCTAAGAATAAGTCAACTGAAGAAGGAATAATCAAATTCTCCTTGAATAATCTTTATATGAAAAGATTTGGTCTGTCCTTATTTCAACTCTACAAACAATATATGTGCATCAGACTATGTCCAGGAGGTTATGAAGCAGGCATGTTTTGCCTGGATAAAATGAGCTATCAGATACTGAAAAAAAAACTATTCTGGAATTGATCTTTTGTGGCTTCTGTGAGCAAGAAACAAGGTTATATTAATTTTAGAACCATCTGAGCTTTGGGCGCTGACTTTCATTGGCTAAGATGTTAATATTTTATGTGAGCCTAAAGCATGCCCAATTAAAGTGAGATCAGAAATGTCCACAAGTATATTCAAAGAGAAGTATTAGAGTTTTAGACAGTGCCATAAATTCACGCGCCAAAAAGCTACAGAAGAATAACATTAAGGGTCTGGCAAATAAAGAAATAAATAAAAGCTTGGAATGTCATTCCTGCAGCCCAGGCAAGTCCCGTGGTGTGAAAGCAAGCCTCGCCATAAATCCTTTAAAATAATTACCACACATGAATGCACCAGAGCAATAGCTGATTTACAGGGCGGATGACATTGGCAGCGCACACCCACAGTACCAGAGGACAGAGTCGAGCCCTGAAACGGACCTCGAAATGCAGGCATCAGATAACGAGTCAGTAGTTATTCCTCTGCGGGGATGCCGCACTTGCTTAGCCCCTGTGACAGCACTGAAGATGTTAAGTGGCTGTGGAAATTATAAGATACTGACCATCTAATCACCTCTCCCAAACTATGATTATTGCCATTTCTAGTATCTCCAAATTTTTGGAAGTTCCTCTTTGATTACTCAAGGCATACAAGAGTTAACCTGGGTGTGCTGCAAACTCACCAGCTGTGTCACCCTCTAAAGGGTTTTTGTGAACCCCTGCACCATTGCAGAGTCTTTAACTTATTTTTTCTTAAAGCAGCACTGTGAAAGGCTCTGGAAAAGTCTGGGTTGGATAGAAAAAGCTTTTGCAATCATGGCCAGTTCTTGTATGCCTGTTAATAAATTCCCTTACTGTCAGTGCTGCCCAACCTCTTTCACCCAAGCAGATCACCTCCATCCCTACCTGGAGGTTTCATCTGCATCCATTTACCTGCGATGCCACCCCATACTTGGGTTTCATCACTTGATTTTGGGTCCCAGCCACCAGCTTGCTCCTGAAATCTGTCCCACCAATTTTCTCTGCTTTTGCTACTGAACTAATTTAGGGCTGACTTTGTCCTGTCTGTACAAACCTGCTCTCACAAACCAGGGAAGCGGGACACAGATTTTAAAAGTTTTAAATATGTCTGATTGAAAAAGCCTGCTGCCATGGTATGTGTGTGTCCACACATCTACATGTCTGTTTATAAAGTTGGAAACAGCTTCTGGACTTTCTACAGAAAACATATTTTCATCTGTCCAACTAAAAAAAGATATATATTGTTTATGGTCCCTCGTACAGTTTTGTGAGTGATACAGATACTTAATAGGTTTCTGTCTGCATTCTGGTAGGCAGAACTTACTAATTGTGTGATAAAGGAACCTCTGGGCCCAGGGGCTGATCTGGATTTCAGGTGCAGCAGGAGGTGTGCACTGTCTACTTTCCCGTGGTTGGGCAGAACGTCAGTGTTGCTCCCTCACCCGCCTCTTCCACCTGCCCCTGTCCCCATGAGTCTTGCTCCGGACACTGGTGCTTCTGTTCACAATGCTCCACTGCAGACTGAACTCTTAAATAATTATTTTTTTTTAAGGACAGTTTGGGGTCTTGAGCCTGGAATAAATCTGTAAGGGTAGAAAGAAGTCTCCCTTTGCAGTTCTGTGTGACCTAAATACATAAAATAATTATTGTCATTTGGAGATTTTTTTGCTCGGTGGTTTTTTTTTTGGATTTTTTTTTTTTGTTTTGTTTCTTGGTTTTGGGGTTTGGTTTTTTTTTTATTGGCGTGGGGGATTGGGTTTTTTTGTTTTGTTTTGTGAGCATCCACTCTTGGGATGAAAACCCCTGGCTGCCAAGTGTCAACACAGACCAAACTCATGCAGATGAACTAAGGACAGTTGAACCACTTTAGAAAAAATAAGAACCAGAACTGTCTTTTCTTTTTTTTTTATTTATTTCTTTTTTCCTTTCTTTTTTTTTTTTTTTACATTCCTCAAACCAAACATAAACTTTTCTGAGGTTTATGAAAGTTTTGAAAACTTTTTCTGTTTGTTTTACAAATTTTCATATGCCTTAGCACTTCCTCCGGGTCTGGAAAGAGAAAAAGCAAAATAGTGCATAAAGAAATGCCTGGTATTTGTTGGTAACTCTCATGGGAACACTTCCCTTCAAATATTCAGCTGGTTTATACTCCTGTTCCACATCCATGGTCAGTTCAGTGTCACGGAGCTGGTGATTACTGTTAGATTTTAGTCAAGATTGAATATTACCTGCACTTGGATATTTATTGGCTCATTATCATGTCTATATGAATTAATATGGAGTTAAGGAATCTCTTAAGCCTCATGAAAGGTAAAACTATGTTTGTGTAAAATTATATTTACTTTTGTTATAGAAAAAGAAACATCGGTTCCTAATTAACAGAACACTTTGGAAACAGATTTGCTGAAATTTTCTTGACACAAACTCATAGACCTGCCTATCTGAGGCTTTTTGTAGTCGCAGACCTTAGGTGAGCTAGTTTAACTTGGGAGACGTTGTAAAGAAACTTCTGAGAGTGTTTTGTCCAGACTGTGGATATTCTTAGCTATAAACAAGGGATAATGATTGCTTCCACATTTTGATTCTAGATTTTGGTTTCATTAGACTCTCAAAGTCAGTAGGAAAAGGTAGGAAGGTATTCTTCCAGACCCTCTGGCTTCTGGTCTGTACTGAGCAAAAATGACGTTCATTGTGAGAGTAAATATATTTTATGTATTTTATGCAGCAAAACAAACAAACTCAGTTACTAACAACCTGAGTCACTTCTGAGTAATTGATTTAGGGCTGAAAGGCTTGTGTCTTATTACCAATCCCTTGAGCTACACAGTCCCTAGAGAGGAAAATTATTGTATTTTTCCATCCCCTGCCTGCTCACATGAGCAGAGAAAGCAGGGCAAAGGAATGATTTGACATTCATGTCTGTTTTCATGTATCAAAGCAAAGCTGTGAGGTCTGATTTTAGTGTGTTTTTAATTCTAACCATGTCACAGGGCCTTCAGTAAATAATAAATACAATTTGTAATTGTTTGGAATAGAGAAAGGTTTGAAGTCTGAGTGGATCCTCTCACTCTTTAAGTATTGAGATTTTTCTCTACATTTATGGTATTTTGCTTATCTGCAGTGTTCATGAGCCTCCTGTAAGGTCCAATCCTGGCCTCAATTCCTCTAAACATCCCAACAGAACAAAGATTTGTGCTTTGCCTAGGTGGTTCAGCATGCAAACTCGCCTTTCCTCAAGGACTTCAGGAGTCCTCAGATGCAGGGTCTTGCCTGTGTTTGCCATGCACAGGTACAGGAGGAACACAATAGATCCATTCCTGATGTGTTAATAACCAAAGAAAAAAAAAATTCGAAGAAAACATGTGAAAATACCTACTTCTTGCCTTCTTGCAAATGTCTATCATGGTTTAAACCACCACTTCATCTTCTTTGGTCTCATAGGTTATAATTTCCTGTTATCAGGGTAAGATGTTTTAAACAGCTTTTTGCAGATGATTAGGTATTTGCTGATCATTCAGGACAATTTACAAAGATAAATATATGTTAAATGGGTTTCTTGTTAAAACCAATGTAGAAGTAACCCCTCGAGGCCAGACAGTAATTACTCCTAATAACAAATTAAAGCATTACCCACTTCTTTTCCGTTTTTCATTTTGAAGGGGAAATTACCTTACATAACTGAATGTATTCAAAACTGCAGATTCACATTTTTTGATAAAGCCACTAAAAAAAAGAAAAAAAAATAATGAAGGGGGTAAAATGCTCAGAGAAAAGGATGGTCTGAAGCACATTTACTTTTGCAGAAATTCTGTGTAGCTTTTGAGGACCTCATTGTGTCCAGGTCCAGCCATAAATCTGTTCACTTCTCAAGTGCAGCTGGTAGTGTGGCCCCGTCTGGGGCTGGTCTGTGGGTCACAGCTCACAGCATGCACCACTGCTCCCCAGCCGCCATCTGAACCAGGCATCTGAGCTCTCCCCTTGGGACCTGTGCCCAGTTGTGTCTGCCTGTGGATGTGTGTTTTCATGCAGGGTGTGAGTGACAAACCTGTCTTCTTGAAATAGAAGTAATGATTAAGTCTATCTAAATAAATGGGCAGACACCTTCAGAGATATTTAGGTACTATCTCACTTATTTTAGTTAATACTGGCATCAGCAGAAATTGAGTATCTAGACTCTAAATTATCCAACTATTTCTTTTTTTTTTTCCTTTTGTCCAGTAAAAAAATAAAAAAAGTCTTTTGAAACGATTGTTGACAGGCATGAACTCAGGTCAAGGTTTATTACTCCCAGTGCCTGCCTCCTTCAAGCTCTCCTTAGTCACTGCTTGAGTTTTACCCCGGTTCTTCCTAAAACTTTCTCTTCTGCTGAGAAAGAGACTTATTTTAAGTCTGCCATACATTTCTTCCCTCTTCTTCCATTTGTCCCTTTGAGTCCAAACCAAAATGTAGGTTTGGCTGGAAATGGCTCAGCCATTGGCTCTCAATTTCCCCTAAAATGTTTGCTGCACGGTGGTGGTGGTGCATCCTCCTTTTCCTGGTTGCTTTTCTTTCGGTTTCCTATTAATTTTACCAAATATGTTCAGGATGTAAACATCATGACTATCAAAGCAATGTACAGTATTCATAAATTATTACAGAAATGCTGTAGCTTTCAGAGAGCTTCTATAATCTTTTCTATCCATGGTTTAGTTGTTGATTTGGGGGCTTCTGGGATACAAGAATGGCAGGTCCTGTGGTCTTCTCCATCAGTGAACTGTGTATGAAAATGGACTTCCCAAATCTTCGGAGCTTTTTGATTGTCAGAATAAATGTCTGAGACTTAGTGGCTGGGGCACTTTTTACAGCTTTCATACTTTTCTAATTTATACTGAAATACCAGGCAGTGCACACCTTATGGTAAATCAGGCCAACGTGTTTGACACACTTCCTCTCAAGTAAAGATGACTTTGGCTCATCTAGTTCATTTATGTATAACAACTACTTCAGATGTTTTTGAAGACTCTATAGAATTTGTATGAGTAAGACTTTTTTCATGAGTTTCTGTCTTTTCACTTAAAAAGCATTTTCTATCTAGGTCTTGCCATCTGTTTGCATAGCTGTCTTGCTAGACACTCACTTTAAGCAAATCGCTGTGGCTTCTGAACCCAACCATATCTTTCTAGCTCTGTCAGAATCTGTCCCAAGTTTGGCCAGAAGTTGGGCAAAAATCTATGTGCCTGGAGATCTTTGATACCTATTTCATCAGCAGGTAGTCACTAAGGTGCACCATGCTATGGGTGGTAAGAGGCTTGGCTTGTAATACATAAACATTAAGTTAGATTCAGTTTATCAACTACGGAAGTTCTTAAATATGGTTGGTTTGGGGTTTTTTTCCTTGTTGAAGTTTTTACAGAGCTGAGGTCTTTCCAAAAGCAGAGCCACTTGGTTCTCATGGGCTCCATGTGGATGCAACACAGTGTGCATCTGGCTGTGAAATAAATGGTAATTTCTTGCAAGTGTTGTTCGGTGACAGCAGAGCACTAGCAATATTTTCATTTGCATAGTGCAACGTACTAGCTCTCATGTATAATCTCTCAGGAAAAAGACTGCATGGCAACTCTTTGGTGTCCACTTTTTAATATTGTCCCTATCTTCTAAGAGTGGAAATAGAGGTGTTGGTTAACAAGTTTGTGCCAGAGTTGGGAATCCAGGTTTCCGTCTCATAAAGCCTTGATTTTAACCGCAAGATCCTCAGAAGTGATTTGCCCCTTTCTGAAATAATACTGTTTTGAAGGATGCTTTAGAAAACACTTAGAAATATGTTGGTGTATCTGGTCAGTTCTTCCTAGGATAACTGCAGCGTAACCTGCATTAATGAATTACAGCGTTGTGATCAAAAAGTCCAGATGAAAATTTGTCATGCGTAACACAATTAGTTATTTTCTCAGTTTGTCTTCAAATGTACCATTTTGTTTGGGAATATTGCAGATATATGTCACTCATTATTGATAGATTTGTCTGACTTCCTGTCAAATCTATGTACATTGACAAAAATCTATTTTGTTGTTTTTGTCACAGAAATCTATACTGGCATTTTTCCCCATGGAGATTTGGCTAGTCATTGTCAGCATGAAGTGCCAGCTAGAGCTTTTACTGTTTTTATTGTGCCAGCTGCTTTCTTGGCTCCAAATCTTTTGGTTCAGATTGTAAATGGGGGCGAGACATCCGTATCTAGCCAGCGTGCTCGATGGAATATGACAGGGACTTGATTTTTTATTTCTTGCTGCCTTTCTTAGTATTAGTAGAAGATGACAAGAATGGCTTTATCTTCTGACCAGCAGAGACAGGGAAGGAATGGGGAAAGAGAGAGCGTGCACGTATGTGGGCCGTGGGAAATGTTAAAATACAAATTTAAAGCTGCTCATTCCTACTGGTTTGGGTTTGGGTTTTTTTTTTTTTTTTTTGTGAGGATCTCTGAGGAGATCTTAGAGTTCAGAAAAAATAATTTCCAAACCTTTTGGCTAATGTTAAATCAGAATCGTTGCATTCTTTTCATAACAGTTTTGGCCTAAATTATTGTAACTGAGCACACGCCCTCTGAGAAATCAGGTCTTTTTGAGGTGTCTGTAGTTTGTTTAGAGGTGTCCAGAATCACCACCTAGTTTGACAGTGTAGGATTTAGTTAATAAATAGTTCACATTTTAGGCCAAAATTGTTTTTTTTTTTTTTTTAAAGCATTGGCAACCTTTGTGATTTTAGTACAAGTCTTGTGATATTTGCTATTTTCCCTAAAGCCCCAACTGCTAGAGTAACCTTTTAATCTGAACATGTAGTCCTTTTAAAAGTATGTTTCCAGCTCAAGTGTTTACTAAGAAAAAGCCTAAAAACATGAAACCAGTTGCAGCAGAACAATTAAACCCAACACAATTCTTGTCTTTTGAACTGCCATGATTTTAAAGCCAATCTTCTGACTTTTTGGATTCTGGCTCGTGATTTTTAAATACTGAGAGCTGGCATCCCGTTTGCATTAAGCTGTTTTCATTTTAGATGGCAGCCTTGTGACAGTCATCCAAACTAAAGAATGGGGCTGTATATTACGTTACAAATCCATACGAAGGCAGGACCAAAGGACCATTTTACTCTGTTGCATGTACAGGATGGTGAGGCACCACATGTCCCCACGCATCCCCGTGGTGTGGCTGGAGGGTGCAAGAAGCCCGACCCTGTTCTCCACAAGTGCTCAGAGTGGCTGCAGCATGTGTAGGCTCAACTGAGCTGGTTTTAATTCAGCTTGCAGGCTTGCCAATGGCAGTGGAGCCGTATCAGCATGGACTTTGGTTCAGGCCAACTGCCTGAGAAGACATCCAGGGTCCCAAGCAGGTTTGTACAGCTCGTGCTGAAGCCCACTGCTGCCACAGCTATTCTGCTGCTGGTACCCAAGGTAGCTTGATTAAAGTTAACTTGGGTATTTAGATGCATGCTGTAATCATTCCCTAAATGACTGCAAATTTGGCCTTGCTGATCTTTTAAATCCTTGTATTTTCACAGTGCTAGTTCACTATAAATCACAGACATTCTCCATTTTCTTTATTTGATTCCAGAAAACTGTCTCTGTACTAAAAACAAGTCTTTGAAAAATGCTCATGTATCCTGCTGTCCTCTTCTACTTGGGGTGATTGCATAATTAACCTGGCCAAGTATCAACCATACAAGAGTTGAATGCATCCCAAGTTCAATTGGGGAGGTTTTTACCATAAGAATGTGCCTGTCCTGAGACTAAAACACAGGTTAGATTTCCAAGTTTCTGAATATTGCTCAATGAAAAAAGAATATGTTGCCCATGAGAAAAAAAAATAAATCAGATGGTGGTGTAATCTATAATCAAAAGCCCTAATGGGCACAAAGCATTTTAGAACAAAGGTTTGCTGAATCTGCAAGGATATTAAAAGTGTTAAAGTCTGAACAAAGAAACGTTCTTATTTACTAAGTATAAGGAGGTTACTAAAGCACAGATAAAAAGCTCGTAGGGCAGACAAAGCTCTCTGAATTCTTTTTCTTTTCCTGCAGTCAGATATGAACATATGATACATGAATATTTATCAGAACTGCAGATAACTAGTAACTACAGTTGGATTTAAACTCAGCAAACCATGGCTTGCAGTTTGCGTTCACAGGGGCTTCCTGCAAGTTCTGGGTTTGGGTTTGGGTTTTTTTTTTTTGCCTTTTTTTTTTTTGTACTCCATATATGCGGGCTTGTCTCCCCTAAGCTGTCTTTTGATTCTAACTGAATGAATCTAAAAATACAGTGAAGATCTTCAATACAAAACATCTAGTGCATACATATCAACTAAAGGCTGAAAAGGTTTTCTACATTCAGGCTTGACAAGACTGACTTTCAAGCTGTACGTAGTCATATCCAGAAATCTCCAGATTTAGACCCGGCTTCCTTGTAACTCTGTTCAGGTTATGTTGAAACATTTATGAACCTCCCAGAGCCTCGTCTTGCCTCAGTTTTGTAACAGTGTCTGCAAGCCGGTGATGCAATGGCAGTTTCACACTGGTGTAGTTGCAACTCGATCGTCTGCTACCCACAATTTTGAACAGCAGAAAATTGGAGGTTCTTCAGAGAAAAGGGGAAAGCTGTTTTATTCCTATCCCTATCCGCAGGTAGAGCAATAGACGGTAATTACAGGAAAGCAGCTATGCACTTGCTTTTCTCTTTTGTGCGCAGTGTGTGCAGCAGCATCTCAAGGATGGCGCCGAAAAAGATGTGGTGTGAGCAGACAGATGGGAGCATCGGAGATGCTGGTTGCAGCAGGCGCCCCTGAGAGTGAGAGGAGCTCACCCATTTCAGTTGTGAATGACCATGTACTGACCAAGCTCTCCCCCAGTCCAACCCCATTCAAACACTAAAAGCTGTGAATGCAAGAAAGAGAGACTGGAGTACAAGGTGTGGCACTCCTTTTACCTAGTTTTCCACTGGGGTATATTTCAGTAATATTTTTTTTCCCTGTGTTTCAGACAGATTTGCAGAATTGTGGCAGAGGGTGAGACGGTGCAGGCGAGAGGTTAAAGCAAGAGAACGGGAGTCAATAGGTCTGCCTGGCTTTACCCTGGTGCTGCCAGACTGCTTTTATTAAAGATTAGCGAGTGATCTTCAACTACTAATGTAAGAAGGGGTATTCTGGGCCAAACCAAAATTCCCTCTAGCCCAGTACCCTGTCTCTGACAGTGGCTAGTTCGGGAAGCCGTATAAGAATAGGACTTTGGTATGCCTCCCTGGCTTTTGGTAAGTTGTGTTTTAGGGACTTTCTGAGTTTGTGGCTGCTGGGGGACGACTGAATTTTTAGGCTGATCATCCATAAGCTTGTGTAATCCTTTCTTGAGTTCACCAATGCGTTTTGCCACTTTGTTTCTTAATCTTAATTTACTCAAGTGTAACACAGGTTAATCGTTCTTTTGCAGTCTCCTTGTTTTCCTCAGTCTCTGAGCAAAAAAAGCAGAAATGTGAAACAAAAACTATTCCCCTGTTACGGGAACATGTCTTTTTCTAGCTAAGCTGGGTTAGCTCTTGCTCTGGAGCCAGACCTATGATGACTTCTCTTTCACGTAACAATGCTAAATATTATTTTTCCTTTCATCTGTTTTTTTCAGTTACTACTTTCTTCATAATATAGGCCAGGGTCTCCACAAATGCAATACCAAGGGAATAGAAAGGTCACCAGCGTGGGATTTATTATTTGATCTGTTCTTTTTATTGCAGGGTAAAGTGGAGAAAGCCTGCCGTTTGAAACCCAAACCTTTAAGAACTGTCTAGTCAGGGAAGGAAAAGCAGTTTTGCATCCCTGGGTTGGAAAGCGTTGCCATAGTTTATAATTATGAATGTGATAAAAAAATAAGGAAGGGTCTATTTTCTGCTTTGGTTCCAGATACAGCTGAAATCTCTCAAGGGTCCAAGGTACAAATCCACTGAGGGTTTTAAAGCTAGTAAAGCAATTTTGGCTTGGGTGGGATGTAGGTCATGTGTAACAACGCATGAGAAAGCACATGGCAGTATTCGTCTTGAGCTAGAAGAGCGATAAAACTGAGGGTCAGGCAGGACAAAGGGAGGGGGAAAAGGTATAAGACAAGGGGAAATTACAGAGCATAGAAGAGGATTTACTCAGAGGTGAACTCAGGAGGGAGGTATGCACAGGAAATTTTGCAAAGAAGGTAATAGGCAGACTTGAAGAGCTAGGAAATGTGAGAGGGGAGAGAGATATGCTGCATAATGTAACAAAAATTGGCCGGGCTGTAGAGGGGAGAGGTTTTTATTCACAGTCTTAAACTAAGATAAGGGTCATCTGATTCATTGTGACCTGACTAGAACCAACTAGGAGAGCTGGACTAGCTCCATGTGAGTCATTTTCCTGCATCCTGAGCCATTATTATTCTTATTAAACCAAAAAACTACACTGCGTTCACATGATAAGATTTTGGGAAAAAGAAACAAGAGAAGCAAGGATATTTAGAGTTGAAGGATTCGGTTTGTTTACGCTTGGCTGTCTCCCTGCCCAAGCCTGTGAAATTAGATCAGCCACCACTCAGGGACCACCCCCCTGATTCTTCAGTGAGTGGCATCAGGGATGGAGCAGGAGCTGCACCTCGGCACTGCTCTGCCTTTCTGGAGAGGTGGGGTCAGATCATGTAAATGCTGCAGAACTTTGTTGTTGTCCTGGGCGGCTCTCCAAAGACCTGAATGCCAAACTGAGCTCAGAGAAGCACCCAAATATGCAGATGTTTTATATGAACATGATTTTAGAGCTATGAACATCACAGAGGCACAGAACTGGGCTGGAAAACTTTCTTGTGACTCAGCACTTCACTCGCACATGTGAATGCAGAAGCATACAAAAGTCAAAAACCATGGCAAAAATACCAAACCAGTGTTTTTCAAATCTCAGAGGGAAAAAAAATATATTTTCCAATTCTGGTTCAAGGCTTTGGTTAGTTGTTTTTTAACAAAGCTGGGGCACAAATCTGTGCAGTCATCTGGATTTCTGTGGGGCTCATTTTTTAACTCTTAAAATCAGATTTATTTTAAAATCTTTAAGGATGGTGGTCTCCTTCACAGAAAAAACCTGCAATTTCTGAGCATGTATAGTGGTGGCGGGGGGAAGCAACTTCAGACATCACTGCTTCGTGGTCCTTCACAAGCAAAGAATAGTGGAAAGGGAGCAAGGGAGGCCAGCAGGTAATTTGGGATGGAAGAGCAATCTGTCTGGAGACTGACAATTCCCAAATTAATTGGTGAGGTCACACAAGATGGGGATATACCCCTGCTCACCTCTGGAAGGAGCAAACACCCCAGGGCAGAGGCTGCACTTGATTGCCTGAAGCTTTACCCGTGGGACTGGATTTGCTTTTGAAGGGTGGTTAGCAATACCCAGGTGACCTGAGAGTACATCCCAGGGTCTCTAACGTTGTTGCCCCAAGTCCCTGTGCAGATTGATGCTCTTGGCAGCTCGTGTATAACAAGGAGGTTGATGAGCTGAAGGCTCGCTCCAGGAGACACATGGATGAGTCCAAGGAGCACCCAGGTTTCGGTGTGATTCTTGCCTTTTTCCTTGGCCGCAATGGCAGACTTAAAGGTCTGGATGGTGGGTTATGGGAGGTGGGAAAGTAATGAGTTAAGCTTTTCTTCCCCTTATCTGACCGTGTTCCCCCCGGATCCAGCAGCCAGTGGGTTTTATCAGTCCTGCTGTGACTCAGCCTCATCCTCCCCCACTTTATATCCTACCTGATAGTTATGATTTCATAATCCCCTGCATGGGAGAGAGGAACAGATATAGTCTTGAAGCACCCAAAGTCTGTGAAGGCACAGATTCATCAGCGACCAAGGGTGACTCAGAGCTCCATCTAAGGTAGACAAATCTGAAATCCACCCAGTTAACTGTGTGGGAGTCCTGTGGATCAGACTTTGGAGACCAAGATCCTTCCTCCTCCTCCTCTGCATAGCCAGTAGATATTTAATATCTTTCTTTCATACAAAAATAACTTAGTACCAGTTTCTCTGGTCAGTTTTTCCCCCTTCTCTGGCTCCTGTGTTACACTGCTATTGTCAGGTTTCTGTCGCTGTCACCCATGGAAAAGTCTGAATTCTTTCTGCATAGGCAGAAATACCTTATAGGCATTTAGCCATGTTACCTATTTCTGTATGAAAAACAAACTCGGCTGTTCAGTCCATATTACATCCAATTTCAGACTGTGGGATTGCTGGAGCACTTATAACTTATACAGAGACTGAACCCATGGTTTACAAAACGCATTTTATGGTTTAAAGTGTGTAAGAGGTAAATGTAAAAGATTGAGAAAAGTGTTGCACTTATGGTGCAGGGTGTGTCCAAATCTATTGACATTTATTCTGATTTAGTGGTCAGAATCCCGACATTTCAGGCTTATAAAACAGGTGAAGTGTTCAGTTCAACTGGATGTTACATGCCGTGCCTCTGCAGTCGGGATGATTGTGTAGCAGGTAACACATCACCGCCACGAGTGAAGAGCCAGCCTCCAGTGGCGTGTACGTGCCTGGTCCTCAAAGGGTGGGTAGCCCAGGTTTACTAATGTCACTGTTGGCTGTTCCCAAATTTACAGTCATAAGATGCCACCTCTTCTGAATGTGGTCACTAAGTTGGGGTTAGCTAATTGCTCTATAAAATTGCTATGATCCACTGTGTGAGGAACATGCTTTATACAGTGTAATCCCCAGCACAGCTTGGTTCCTGGGGTACAGTTGCACCTGAATTCTCAGGGCTTTCTGCACTTACCTTTTGATTAGCATGCACTAGAAAGGCATATGTTGTAGCATCAAGAAGAAGCTGTATCTAGACATTTATTTTAAGCTTGTAGCTAGCCAGAGATCATCAATATTCTATATGTTGAGAGTGGGTGTGCAGCACAGTATACATCTCTGCAGTTTCTGTGTGGTTCTAGCAAAACTTATTGAACTATTTGAGAAAGCACATATGCCCTTCAGCTCACCTTAGCTGAAGTTCTTTAATTCCACTTGGGATGCGATAGGCCAAAGCACAGGCCAAGGTCATTATCACTACAATTTCTGTACAAACATATTTTTAGTCTTTTGCTTAGGGATCAGACAGAAGGGAATATTTGGAGGCAAATAACTGGGAAAATGAGTAGAGATCCATATTTTTAGTTTACACAACTCACAGGGAGCTTCAGGTTAAAGTATCTAAGGTTAGTAAGACCCAAGATGTATCAGTGCAGGCAACTATTTGGAGGATTTAGCCTCACAACATTTAATCCACGTACCGAAAATATAATTCTTCCTTGTTCCAAGAGTATGAGTTCTACATAACAAAGGGAATCTTGCAAAAGGAGATTCCTGCATAGGTGGCTCTGGTTGACATTGATGCATTTGTTCTATGTTGAAAATTCAAGCATATATTTGATATAACAGTTCAAAATACATAATTGACTTTAAAAGTATGGAGAAATGGTTTAGCTTACAAATGAATTGTGGGCATGTAATGGCACATCTGTTCAAATACGCTTTCTTGGTGCACTGTCTTTCTTTTACAAGTCCTCTTTTTCCCTGTGGTAATTCACTTCGGGGCAGATTCTGCAATTTTTATTCATATTGTATAGTAGCTTGTTTTATGCATAATCTCGCTGAAATAATGAAGACAGAATGAAGCTAAAATTTACTTGAGAAAGGACAAAAAAAAAGGGCATTTCCAAGACTTGTCAAAGATTAGAACCAAGGTTTCAGGTCACTTCTCTTCACATGAAACTGCCTATTTATATATTCAAAATAGCTGACCAGCAAAATTTGGGTTTTAATATATTTTCATATAGCATTTGCCTTTGGGGGAAGAAGGGTTTTTTAAGTTGAGCGCTCAGCCCCAGAACCGAATGCTTTGTCTCAGTTTAAAAGTGACTTGTAAGACAGTGAGGATCCAGAATTTGATTTTGATCTAAAATGTAGCAGGCAGTGCAAATACCCACAGTATGTCTTGTCAGATCAACTCCTGTGCAAATAAAAGTCGGAACTGACGTAAGGTCATGCATGCAATGTATCTGAGATGGGGATCCCACTCATATAATTAAAATAATTACCAAGGGAACAAATCAATATTTTCTTTTATGACCAATAATGGAGAAATTTGTTTTGTTTGTCCTTTGAATGTTGAAGTATTACCTGAAGACATTATAAATTCGGGACTAGCTAAAGTACTTGAATTGCTATGGTCTTTAACTTGCCTTCATTATAGCTTCCATGATCTATAGCTTCATTTTATGTAGACCACATGCAGTTAAAAATAACTGGAGTTGCTGTATTTTATATATGCCTTTGTAAGCATTTCCAACTGCAAAGGGATTTTTTATAAATACAGAAAACCCCAACAAGTTTTATGTTTTCATTTCACCTCTTCCCTTTTTATTTTTTATAGAAATGCTACAAAGGGGAACTTTCGATAAGTATTACCAGCAAAGCCCAGTATTGCAACACAGTTAACTGCTGCGGAGTTTCTATTTAAGGTTACCTGGCATAGTCAGCTCAGCCAGATGTACTTCTGCTATTGGATAATCTGATTTGCTGACAATGTGCACTGCCTTAAAAAAAAAAAAAAAAAAAAAAAAAAAGGAAGTGCCTAGGTGACTTATATCCAAATCACACATATTCTTTTAGTTAAAATGAAATGTGAGCCTGAATTTAGCCTTTAATTACATTTCCTTCCCTACCTCCAACAAACAAATTTTTATAACCTTTCCAATGAAGAAAGTCATATTTTGCGAATTACTTGCTTGGAAGCTTACCAGGAGCAAAAGTTATTTAGGAAATTTTCTATTATTTGTATCAATCAAAGATTATTCTCTAGGTTTGCGACTATTCTGTAAGATAAATTATCCCTCTCAAAGAGTTTTGTGTATAAGTTTATTTTTATTTTAGAGCTTTTATCTGAGTTGCTATCTGGCAAATGGAAATTATGCTCATGAAGAAGGAAGCATAGCATAAAAATAGGATCCATCACACCGTGTTTGGGGGATATATAATAGAGCTCTTACAATATGTTAGGGACTTATATCAACTCAAAATCTTATTTTTATAAGAATCTGTGCAGTGCAAGCTGTAATATAAATCAACAACGGAAAGAGAAGAGTTTTGTATGTATTTGAAGACATAAAATAGTATTGCTTAAGTGAAGCATTAAAAATAAGTATTACTTAAATTATCTTCCCTAATAAGATATGTCTGTCATTTTTTCATTTAGCATTGGCTCTGAGGAGACTGCATTGTTCTGTCAGGATTAAAATATGAAAAACCTGTCCGCATTTGAGCATGTGCTTAAACAAGCAAGACTAAGTATTAAATCTGAGTACTCTGTACTTTGAGAAGCATTTTTACAAGTGGAAAGTTGTTCAGCTTAGATAGTTCATCCATTTTCCAGAGCTTTTTAAACCTGCATAATATATTGAATGTCAAAACGCTATAAAATCTCCTTAACTATTGATATCTATTTGTAGATAGCAACATAAATTCTGCCATAAATTCGAATAAGCAAATGACTTTATCTAAACAAAGATTAGGTGCACAGCTACACTGTTACTATGACAGTGTTGGCGTCTTCAATCCAACACCATGGGGGCAAGATTTTTTTATTTTTTTTTTTTTACTCAGTCAAGGCTTCAAAATTATTGCCATTGGAAATCAATATTGGGCAGTTGCTAACAAAAATATTATGGAATGCATCCTTTATACAAACAGCTGCAAATATATTATTGAATGTACAGACAGAGATTGTGCTTATCTCCAGAGCTGGGCTTCAGTGCAGGAATCCACACATTTGTAGGCTTGGTATATAATATCAACATATATTAAAGCGATTTATTTCCTCTATCAACTGAGGAATCTTTATTTTCTAGCACTGGATGATACGCTTGTGGCCATTTCACGCTTCCTTTTTGTGGGCTGTTGAGCTTACTTGGCAAAAGCAGTGGCAGAATACTGGTTTTGAAGTTGTCAATGTTTATGAGCAAAATTTCAAGTTATCCATGAAATATTTATGCCACTACTGTTTGCACATTCTCTTAAGTTAGCAATGTGCTCACAGTAGCATTTTTGAACAGTTGTGTTTAATTTATACCATGAATAAAATCAGTAACATGTTAATTATTACTTTTTTTTAAAGAATGTACTAAATAATGACCAGTTTTGGATCGTCTGTGCACAGGAAAGAATATACAATTTGTGACCTAATTCTTAACCGAGCCTTACACATCCTACACGCTTGAAAGTCATAGATTAGACATCCTTCATGTTTCACAATCCTGTCCACCCTCTTTTACCAGGAAAGCAAGCCCTTTGGTTTTAAAATCACTTAATGTGGCAAAAGTGTATAATAAACCAAAACAGAGTGAAGGAGGCTGGCAGGAAGCTCTTTATCCTTTTACAGAAACTGCCTGTTTGGCTGGGCAGCAGTGTTGCTGGACAGCTTTAAACATTCCTTTACATGCAAAGGCTCTTTGGCTGCATTTTGGAGCAGACCAAAACCCTTTAGTTTCTAGTAGCTGCAGCCACACTTGAAGCACCCGTAAGTGTTGCACACAGGTCAAATGCTGCGTAGACCTTAAGATCCTGCTTCAAAGACTGGGATCTCTGATCCTATTACCTTTGGGACACTGCACTCTCTCCAACCTATAAAGCAAATGAGGTTTGAGAATCTTCATTACTTAGGAATAAATCTTTTCTTTCTTATTTTTCCCTTTTTTGCCCCACTCTGCCCATTTTCACCCCACCTCCATATGCTTTTTTTTTTTCCAGACAACAAACAGGAAAACCACAAGCCTTCATCAGCAAGCTGCGCTTTCCTCTCGAAAGCCAAGATGCTGAAGGTCAGCATACAAATCACATGCTTGTGCCTTCACTACTCACAAACCACCCCATAGCTCGCTTCTGAAAATTATTAAGCTTAGTAGGTTAAAAATAAATGGACCGCTTCGTTAGGGGGGTGCTACCTCAGGATGCAGTGCATGTTAGCAAGGCCAGGAGGAGAAAGAGTCCTGGGGTGGTGATTTAAAGAAAAGAAAGGGAATATTTAGTGAGCATTTAGAGAATATAATTATTTAGGGAATAGCATGCAACAGTTACCTTGCACACAGTTGTGCAGATGCCTCCGAGGAGTTTATTATGAAACAGATAGTATTACAAATTGGCAGTGTGGGCCGTTCACCATCACCCAAATAGCTGGCAATGTGTTTCCATCGGTCCCTGATTTTTTTGGCCAGAGCAATATCTATTAACTACTATCTATTACAGACAGGGCTGTCTTCCTGTCATACCTGGCAATTGTTTTTGGTACATTTATTCTACGTGCTTTGTTAATCAAATATAGAAGGAAGAGGCAGTGAGGATAAGGCCACACACAGCAAGCCACTGCCTTGGCCAAAAGTAAAATATGACAGCCTGGGTTTTTTGTCCTCTGCTTCATCTTCTATTTGTAAATTATTCTTGTTTTTCTTCTTTTGGCCAGAATTCATTCCTGTACACTGCGAGAAAAAGCAATCATAACCTAACATATGTATAAAAAGAATGAAAATGGAAATCCCATTCAAAGCCTCAGGGCTCGAGCATGGCATGCCTGCAAGAAACTGGCATCAGGAATGCAGAAGCAGCTCGAGAGTCTGCTCAGAGACAGTCAGGTGTATCTGTGCCACGGAGCCCATCTTGCACGGGGGCTCTGGTGCCCGGCGCTGCCTGTGCCTAGTGCACATGTGGCATTTTCTCCCGCTCTCTGTTCGTCTGATTACTTTCTAGTGAGGGAACTGAGGCACTTCCCGGGAAGCAAATGTGCCTACGACTGGTGCCAATTCTCTCTGCGCACCTCTAAGCCCCGCACCCTGCAGTGCACCACGCTACACGCCACTACAGAGCATGGCGGTGGGCTATACCAGCGCTGCGGGTTTTCTTGCTGAGCTCAAGATTGGCATGGTCTGTTCTCCTCCTGAGCGTAGCACAACACTGACTACACACAAGGGCAGGCAAAGCCACTTTTTCAATTTGTTCTTGATTTTTTCCATGTTCTGTTTATGGTGCATTACCTTCCTTCTCCTGCGTTCAGGGAATGTGACTGTGTCTGGCTCGTGCTACAAGGGCTGGGTAATGGAGAAGTTTCATCACCTCTCCCCAAACTATACAGCCATGCAGGATCCATGCTCAATCTTTCTTCTGTCAACACAAAATACATACTGTTATGATTATAACATGAAGACAAGGATCGTGTTTTATCTCAAAGAATGGAAAGGTTTACAAAGGGTTAAGATAGTCTAACCTCAGGGTTTTTTTCTTTTTCTCTCTCTCTTTGTGTTTTTTTTTTTGTTTTTTTTTGTTTGGTTTTTTTTTTTTTTTTTTTTTTTGTTCACAATGGCAAATGTTATTTATATTAAAGGGAAAATTCAGCATAGTGTTGCCAGATCGAGCTCACTTCTCTTTGCCAGCTAAAACACAAAGCAGAGTTACTGCGTTTTTGGTACCTGCAAAACAATCTGAACACAGTGTTCTGTCATCCTTTGAAATGGCAAATGGAAGTCATTTAAACCAGATGAGTGACTGAACGGGGAATTACTGCACCTACAGCACAGGATATACAGTACTCTGCACCTATTTCAAGAGAACTAGAGTGGGTGGCCGGAAGAAAGGAACTTTTTTCCTCATTTAACCTGTAATTTGACAACATCTGCAAAGAATTATCCCTAGTACTGGCATTGTAATTGTTGTATCTAACATCAATCACCGGGTAGAGGAGGTTGCTTTAAATAGAAGTTAGCTGCATTACAGTTTCAAAACATGAAAGCAAAAAAATGAAAGGAATGAAATATGTAAATTGGTATAGAAATTAATTACTGGAAACTTTGACACTAATTCATTGTTTAAATAAGACATGTAACTGGCCAGGGTGGGTGACTGTTTTGGTTTGACCCCGTATGCTTTGGCAAGTGTTAGAAAACAGAGGCCACTTTTTTCTAAATCATAAAAATTGTAACTTCTTTTTTCAAGTCTCTATTAATGCACAGAAGAAAGGGATTAGACTGACTAATATTTTACACTGAAAGGACAGCAAGTAGGAAAGGTTCCATAAAGAGTATGTCTTTAAAACAAAGTCCTTCCTCCCCAGCTCTTTCAGTGGGATTTCTGTCTTTGACTTCATCAGAAATATGATTACAAGGAACAAACTATGCACGTTTTTGGAAAGCAAAAATTGTAATTCCAAGCATGCTCCAGATTTCCAATAGCAGCTCAGCAACTACAGGAGTAAATTCATATTCACAAGTTATCAAATTTCCAGCGTGTATCCAATTTTGTATTGGGTTTTGATTCATATTTGTGGCTAGATGTGAATCAGATCCAATATTTGTTTCTCAGAAATGTCATGGAAAAGGAAATCATTGGGTGCACTGGTATTCACAGCCAAATACAACGCACAGTACCACTATCCAGTCTGAGAGCCAGATGAATGATTATGATGGTCATGGGAATTGTACTTAACCTGGGAAAATGTTTTAGAGACAGAGAGAAGAAAAGCCTTACACTGTAGTGTCTCTAATAACCACCATGCTATATATATATATGTACACATACGTGTTCAGCCTGAAATATTGCACTGTATTTTTAGAAGTTAGGCAGTAAATTGTGTTCTTTTTCTTTTATTCCACTCGCCCCTGCTTCCCCCCCCCCCTTCTCCATTTCTCTTACTGGGCCATTACAGAGAAGACACTGATAGGGCCTCCTGGATTCTCTTCATCAAACTCTGCCTGCTCATTTTACTCACCTGAAGCCTTGCCTGTAGGCAGACTTCCCAGCTGTGTCTCACATTTATGTATTTACAGGATAGGGGACCTTTCACTCAGAAGCTGTAGCTCATAAGGAACCCATCATCTTCAACAGGATATCGCCCTAAAACTATTTACATGCATATGTGGAGTAAGGATTTCTTAACGATGATTCTTCCTGTAACATCTCATCACCTGTAGTTTAACATATTTCACTTCTTTAAAGATAAAATAGCTTCCACTTAAAAATAAGCCTTACAATCCTATATCCCTTTAAACCTATTCCAACCCAAAAGGTGACTCGCTGTTTGGGCCAGCTGACCTATGCCAAGGAGCTCAGAGATGACAGGATTGTGAAGATCATGTCATGTCATGCAGTTGGCATCCTCCTTGGCTGTGGTGCTTGCCCAGGGATGAGCCCTTGAAAGCACCATGACAATCACAAAACCCCGTATCTGTTTTGGGAGTCAGTTGGTTGTTTACTTTGCAGAGGTTAAGAAATTGCTTTGTGAAGAGCAGACCAAAAGGCAGATCTGGTCCTAGCATCTAGCCGAGAGAAGGATAGGAGAGGTCAGTGGCCTTGCATGGATGGTGCCTGGGAGCCCTCGTTCATGTGAACAGGATTTACCTGAAAAGTTAAAATTAACCTATTTTTTGTCTTGGAGTACCTGCCTGGGGAGAACACCCTGGCTGCTTGTGGGTTGTTTTTGTAGCTCCAGGCTTTGGCCATGTAAACTAGTTTTCTAGTTAAGTTAAGCAAACATCTTTAGTAGCCTAATAACTTCTCTTCCTATTTGATTTGTTTCCTGAGGTGAAAACCAGCAAGCCTATGTATGTATAATTTTCATGTGTACCTGGGGGAAATGGTTGCAGTATGCTGTTCAGCAGCAGGTTTGTCTATTTGTTTTTGAAGTTTTGTAGTAGCTCATTAGCAAAGTTTGACTCGGTTGACGTGTACGGCAACCAGTGTCAGTATTTATGTCATGTTTTTACAGAGAAGAGACCAGCCCAGCTGTACCTCTGGTAGCACAGGATGTGCTTTCACCATGTGGGCTAAAAGGACTTTCAAGAAGGGAGGGCAGCCTTAGGTGATTTTGGCTGCTTGAAGCCTCTCAGGAGTAGGTTGGGAGTGAGAACTGGGTGTGAGCACGTTAGAAGGGTGAAGACAACGGCCAGGATGTAGCTTGGCACAGCTAACCTTCAGTATCATTGCAAAACACAGGTGTGCGAGACCTGTGGGCATCCAGATGTGGGCAATGGTATAGAAGACATTTCAGAGGACTTATTTATGCCCAAATCCCATCTATCTACTCTGGAAACATTTATGCCCTGCTGTTCTCAGAGCATCTGGAAACTTCACCACCTTCTGGCATTTTTGTGTGCCGGAGGGTGCTAGCTATGAAGGGTCGAGCAGTTTTGTGCAGAGACCCTGGGATAGCACAGGGTTCATCCTGAGCCTCTGACCAGGCATCGCTAATGCCCTTGTCACCACATAGTCACTCTGTCCTCAGGGGAATTTCCTTCCCTGGGAGTGCCCGTGCTTGCACACATGCCTTTCTCACGTGGCCCTAAATTTTCGAAGAACACAGTTCCATGTATAGCCTGACTGTAGTGCCAATAAGATATTTATTTTCTATACTATCATCATAATTCATAAAAATTCTCTCCCTCCTGAGGGAACATTTTATCATCTGATAAGGGGCAAGAGCAAGCCAAAAATATAAGGCCTTAACTAAATGATAAATACAGAATGACATAAGCTATAAAACATAAAAGAGTGTGTATAATACATGCCAAGGATGGCTGAGGATCAATTTAAACTAAACGTTTTCTGTTAACATGAGGATTTTTGTAAACTGGAGAAAATGAGAGGGAAGAAAAGAACGATTTATGGAGTAATGTGTGGGAGGCATGTAGTGTTAAAACAGCTAAGGCTGGGGCATGTTTGTTCTACTGTCTCAGGAGTAGTTTGTCCCATCCTTACTCTCTTTCTGGCAAGCTTGCTGATGCCTTTTGTTGGACACATTTGAAAGCTGAGGTTTGATGTATCTCTGTATTTCCTTTTGTGGATGAAATTGGAAATGGAAAGCATTATTCAGTGAATTAAGCATCCACCTGATATAGCCTCACGGATTAAGTCTGTCTACTCACATCCCTTTCTGGTGCTCACGTCACTGCTTTGCTGAACTTATTTTCCGTCTCCCTTTCCTGTGGGATGCTCACCTTCTTGGACTGGTCTGATGGCACCATCATTATTCACAGCATTGAGCAATATCTGTCTGACTCCTTGAGGAGCCTCGTCTTCTGGCAGCAGTGCCTCTGAGGATGGCGGTGCTGCACATCACAGGGGAGCTAGAACCTGGCCATTTATCACTCAGGATTTTCCAGCAAATTCATCATCATGCTTTAGGCTTGCAGTCCACTCCCACCCCCAAATAAAATCCATTTTCTGATCCATGACCTCATTCTACATATAATATTTCAGCCCAGCTGCATGATTGGGTCCCACATTTGCAAAACTGTAATTTCCCTGCCAGCTCAGCGCCTTGCTCAATTTTTTTTTTTTTTTTTCGGGCTCATCACTACTTTGGCTACCTACATGGATACAGTGAGGCATATCATGAAAGCACAGACTTTGAGCCAGGAGAAGCAATCACATGACCTCTGCAAGGCCAATTCTCCAAAGCTTTCCAGCGGGGAGCACAGATTGCTAACCATTGCAGGTCTATTTATGAGTTTGGAGAGCTTTCTAACTTCTAAAAACTTGCTGAGTTTATTTCAGGTACATGTATTTCCAGGCCCATAAATGTTTAGTTTTAATGTAGCTGTATCAGAGAAGAAAGTGAAAATACTGCCGTGTAAACAGAGAGCAGTACTTCATCCCCGCATCTCCCCTTTTAAGTGAGTGCATGGGTACATGAAGAGCGAGCGATTCTTAGATATATAGCCCACCTAGGTAAAGCACTTTCAAATGTACTTCATTTATTTATTCTAGGCCATTTTTTGGCCCAAAATCATCAAAAATTACTGTCTCTAGTTTCATTCTGCCCTTTTGAAATTGTCCAGATTTTGTGCTAAGAGTCTAAAGCCACAGCAAAGAAGCAGGCCAAGAGGGAAAGCTTTTGAAGAGTTCCCACAGCTGTGAAAACACGGGCCTCAGGCTGTGTGTAGAGTTACTTCAAACAGCTGCTTCAGGTGACTAAACACCTTGAGTCTCATTCATCAAGTGTTGTTTATACTGGCTGACAGACCAGACTTGGAGAATTAACTCTGAGAAAAAAAGATGTACTACATACCAAGTATGGGAAAGGAACTGAGTTCCCTAAATAAGAAAGAAAGGGAAAAAAGGGGAAAAAAAAAAAGAAGGGGAGGCAGGAGGGAAGAGTCCCTTTAAAATAAAACAGATGAGGCCTAATTTTATTTCATCTTAATAGGCTTTTTGATGCCATTTGCATGTTTAAAATCAGAGGCGAAACAATATCAATGGTTTGCCACTCCATAATCATGGAAATAAAAGTGATTTGAATGATCCCTGTACATTGACAAAAAGCTCAGTTAACCTGGTATAAAATCTCAACAGTTAATTAGTAGCCTTGAATAACCTATTAAAATAAGATCCTTTTTCTTAACCATCCTCAACACAAAATATCAGGAAAAAAATGCCCAGTGCCACCGCCTCCCTGCTCCCATTTAATGTCAGATTGTGCAGATTCCACCCGTAGTTTTGGTACAGGACTTATCACTCAGCTTGAGATAATATTCTTTCATCTCATATCCATATGAGAAGGTGACATGATAAGATATTTGCAATCGTGTAACTGCTTTGCATGGATCAAAAGAGGAATGAAAGAAAATGACACGAGTCAGTGTCAAGTGAAGTGCTACTAGTTAAGTAAGCTTTAAATATTGAAGGGGATTTTTAATATTTCCTTTTAATCTCGAAATCTGTCACTTGGTGATTTTTTATAACATTGGAGTTGTTACTAACAACATTTTCCATGGTTTCATTCAGTCCAAATGTGAAAACCCACCCCATCTCAGTCATGGCAAATGTTGTAATTTCTACTGGCAATTTCTCATCCGCAACCCAGGCAGATTTCAAAGAAAAGGACATGTTTTTCAGGCGCTGGGATACTGTTGGGATCCTGATGTTTGAACACTGGCACTAGAACATAGGCCAACAGTGAGATTTTACTGTTTTTCTTGTTGTTTTTTCTTAACAGGCAGTCAGACTGCGAGGGTGAATATTCCTTAGGAGACAAAAATAGTGCTCAAAGGAAGAATTTAGCAGTAGAATATTATTTTAAAAGAAGATTGTTTCAGAGCCTGTTTCCCTGACAAACTTGGTAAATAGTTTGGCAGATACTGAAGCTGTTGGATTTGCATATGCATATATAGGCACTGAAGAAAAATACCAGGTGGTTTACTTCTTAGCGCTTCTGAATAACAGAAAGTTGATCGCAATAGATTTGCATCTTACTGTCTAGAAAAAAAGTTTCCCTGAAAAACAGGATTGCAGAAAAATAGAAGAATAGCGTGCTTAAAATTGTGTGTGAAGAATATTGATGAACCAGATTCCCCCTTTACTTAGGGTTAGATATATTGTTCACAGAGAAGGACCTCCCCGTTGGTTTTTACCTAGATTGAAAGAGGCAAACCTAATTGGATTAAAAAACCCCAAAGTAATCCAGTGTATATCCAAAATAAGATCAAATGACCGGAATAATATCTTATTCTTTTCACTCTTGAAACAGTGATATCACTGGGAAGGATTAAAAATTAAGTTGTTTATGTCCCCGGCTAACATGGTTTAGGACAGTTTCCCACATTATTTATAGCGCAGTAATAGTGGGCTTGTAGCTGATACCTACCTTAGATAAAAATTTAGGGGTGCCTCACCTGGGAATTGAAAAAACATGGAAACCGTGCGGTGGTTTCAGCAGCAGGGGTGCTAGGGGATGCTGCAGCGGCGGCTTAGCAAGGGAATGGCTTGGACAAAGTTTTCCATTTAAAAACAAGCAGCTGGGGATGGGCAAGGTTGGTTGGAGACCTCAATAATGAAGGAGTTAAGCCCCATCCCTTTCCAAGCTGAGTACGGTTTGGTGCCTCGGTGCCCCCTCGCTGTCCCAGCTCTGCTGTGCAGGGGCTTCCCGTACCCCCCCCCCCCCCCCAATCCCTGCTCTGTATTTGCGCCTTGCACGAGGGGCTCCGCGCTGGCTGAGGGCATTTAGGCACAACTGCAACTTAAACCACAGAGATTAATGTATAGCTGTGGTCATACATGAAATATAACAGATGAATATTGGGTTTTTTTGCAAGGCTCCAGGGGGAAATAAAATAGATTTGTAACGTTTATTTTCAATAAATTATTTTTTGAGTCCAAACAAAATATTTTTTTCTGTTTTGCTCATAATTTTGGACTGCGCAGCTACTTTTAACTTGGAATGGGTGACTTTTGGCGAGCCTTGGCAGCTCAGCTCACGTTAAAACGCGACGGTCTTACAACTTTTAATCAAAGCCAGCGCTGGGCCCGTTTGGGGCACAGGGATGCTGTGCGTGTGGCCCTGCCGCCTTCGCTGAGACCTCCTCGCTTCTTCTCCGGTGCGTTAGTGAATCTCTGATAAAATACTCCCGCATGCTGGAGGACCTGCGATCCCAAGCCTTGGGAAAGAGGGCAGGCAGGCCGACGCGTTGCCCAGGTGTCACTGTTTTACGAGGTGAGTGCCTTCCTCCCTCTTTCCCATCAATACTGCTCTCCCTGCCAGGTTTCAAGTGCTGCCACCCTGTCTCTTCATCCGGACGGGGCTGCCAGGAGCCACTTACGTTTCTGTCCCTTGCTGGGAATTGAACGCTCTCCAGGTCCCTTGATTTCTCCCCCTTCCTGCTACTTCCAGGCTGTTTTTTTTTTTTCTTTTTGTCTCTCCCACTTTGATAATGGAAAGTTTGTTTGTTTCCTTAATTAAAACTGAAATTTCCCTGAAAAAGCAAGAGTGCCTTCCAGGCTCACAAATATTCTGTTTGCTCCATTTTACTGTTGCTGCTAATTGCAGTTGTGCCTTTTCTATGAATCTGAGCCATGACATTTGCCTAAAAAAGAATAATCTGCCCACTGGAGTGAAATTAAAAGAAACCAATGATAATAAGAATCACCATTAGTAGCAACTGTGTAAATATGGTATTTTATAGAGCATGGCTCCACATTTTGCAAGGGAGCTGAGAAATAATCAGATATCTCCTCTTTGGACAGCTCAGAGGGCAATTAAAAGGTAACGATAATCTGAAAGATAGTAAATAATCACCCTGGAGGTATAAACGAGCCCCTCTCCTTTATTAACATCACAAGAGTCCTGGCATCAGTTTATAGCAGTGCAAATCAACTTCAGTGAGATGTTTGCCATGTTTCATTAGGCTGAGCTTGGTCCACTGGTTAAACAAAGAAAGCACAGTAATAAATTATCTAGAATATACCTGGGCTCACAAGAGGCCGCATTAATCTTTCACAGCTTGGTATTTTTTTCACGTAATTTCTAATTTATTTTGTACTTTAAAAGTTTGTTTTGGGTAGGATTGAAATTTAATTTGTTCTTCAAAGACACATAACAATGGAAATACAAAGAGGAAGCTTTTGTTCTCTCCCTAGGAGTTCTGAAAGGTAATAATTATGAAATGATAAGATTCTAAATGAAAATGTCACTTGCAAAGGTTGAGGTTGAAAACAGCATAGACCTATGTAGAGCGAGAAAAGTCACATTTGATTCATGAACATAAATACAACCAGAATGATTTAATTTTAAATCATCTGATGATTTATTGTATAAATATTTTATAATTTTGAAAGGAAATTCTTCAAAGCACGGATGTCTGTGAGAACACAATGCAGCTTTGGAAAAACAGTACTCTTGTATTATTAATAATAATAGTAATGGTAGAAAGATTAATAAAATATCATAAACATAGACTAGAATAATAGTTATTTGTATAAATTCTAACAACTGCTATTCAACAATACCCTAAATCAGATGTAGGAGTAAAGTTTTAAATTGTCTCTGTGTTCCTTATTGTTAGAGTGATCAGCATATCAATGGCCCTGTTTCTCTGGCTTTTTTTCCCCTACTCAATGAGAGTATTATGCCTCAAGGTTTAAAACAAATATATTCCTTCAAATTTAGCTTTATACACTGTATTTCCTGATTTATCTGGAGAAACTTAACCCCTTCCACTTTGTCTGGTACCTACCTGTCTTTTCTCGTGGTTTTATTCATGAACGTAGATGTTTCTGTAAAGGGTGATTCATTGATACTTAGAAAATCTGTGTTTGCATATACATTACCTGTCTCCTTCTGTACATCTTAATCAGGCAAAGTCTCATTGTCTGCTTGAGTAATATATTTTGATGGAGTTTTTCCATGAATAATATATGTCGGGTTTTCCCTCTAAACATAGGAGTACATTTTACAGTGAAAACAGTGGTTCAGCATTGGAGTTAGTATGAGAGTTATTGCTGCCCAAGAGAATGACCTGATAATGCTCACACTGACTATCTCCTACTGCCTTGCAGTGATGTAGAGCTCCCACACAGGTATTAAATGTTTTCACATGGAAAAGTTTCAGAAGAGGATATGTTGCTGGGGGACGTGAAGTCAGATGTAAAGGAAGAAAGGACACGGTGGTCTGCATTTCCTTGCTGACAAAAACATCTCTGCACTGATTGCTATCTACATCTCATTTCAATTTTCCCTTTGAAAGAGATCAGACAATATTATCAGCTCCTTCTCAGTTGTTTTAATTCCTCCGAAGTCTGGATGTAGCTGGCAACCCAGCTCTTCTCCCAGTGTTGTAGCCTTTTTTTTTTTTGGCTCACGCACTTATTTTATCATTCGATGTTGTGCTATCAGTGAGGGAGAAGAAACCATCCTTCCCGAAACTGTTCCTGAGCTAAGGTTGTGTGAGATTTGACTTGCATTAAAAGTTATTTTTTTCAGTACCCAAAGTTAGATGTCCTGGAATGCTAATTTTGAGTGGACAAAGAAGGTTTCAGTTTCTGTTCCTGGGCTGGCTGGATAAGCCTATGTAGAATAACCTATCTAGAGATAGGTTCCTAGTGGGAAATTCATTAGATCTAAACCCATTTCCTGTGTATGTGGGTGCTTATAAAAATTAAGTGTTGTCAAAGAATCGTGAGTACAAGAGCAAAACTGTGGTGCCATTAGAGACAGTAATGTCTGTTTGTGAGGTTCATAAACCATTTTTTCCAATATTTGTCCAGCTCTACCTTGGCTATGGCCAAGAGGCCAAAAGATATCTCCTAACTGGTTATGAGAGGGGAGCTGGTAAAGTGTCCTTCCTTCTGACAGAAGCTTTTTGAATATTCACAATTACTCTCTACGGAAACTCCAATGTCTATGTGCAAGTATGGTGAAGTTTCTCAGTAATCATTGATAGAAACTACAAGTGGTTTGTGCATCAGCTTTTATTCTGTGCTTTTTTCTTTCTTATGCTGAAGGATAGCAGAGTTTCACAAAACCAATGAAGCTACCAACGTTGTATCACTATATTAGTTGGGAAATGGAATTTTATCTAAACTGTGTTGTAGGATACAGGGTGTTGATTAGATTCTAATTTCAGTCATAACATATGGTATAATTCTGCTTGAAATGAACAAAAACACTTACGATTACCTGAACTAGGTCTGACTCCAGCATTTTCAGGCAATTTTGCCAAAACAAAAAAAAAAAAAAAGCAACACAGGTATTCTTTTGAATAATCAAATAAAAAATGCTGTAACACCATTTGCACTGTTTGTGTTCACTTTTAAAAATCTTATTTAAAAAGGAATGTTATTTAAAAAGGGAATATTATTAAAAAAGAATTTGCTGGAGGGTGTTCTCATAGAAACTATTTTAAGAACATATACTCATTAAAAAGATAATTTTGTAGAAGTTGTGTTGGATACCAAATTTTTAAAGGTTTTACAGTCTTTGCTTACAAGATTTCAGAATTACAAGCTACTGAAATATTTTGTTCCATCACCATGTGCATTAGTAGTCTAGAAAATCTAATAGACTTGCAACAAACTCACCACAGATGACTGCTGGTATGAAGTAGAAGTTTGTTGGGGGGAAGCTAATATTCACATTTCATTTTGCCTTCTCTTTCAACTTTTAAAAAAACATTTTCAGTCACAGTTATAACGGGCTATCTATCTCTATCTTTGCACCCATAAAATGAGCAATCTCTCTTGTTGAACACAGGTCAAAATGTAGCCAACGTGTAAACCTCCTTCTCCAAACATGTACATTAGCAAGAGGCTTGTTGATTAAAATGGTGGACTTTACACTATGGGGTGTTACTGTTATTCCCAGTTTGAATTTAAAAATACAAAAGAAAAGCTACATAGCTTGTATAATTCTTAGTTGTACTGCATGTGCTTTAGATCATTATTTATATTGGTTAGAAGCAGGTTAATGGTAATTCGATTCATTAAAGCAAACTATTGTGGAACATTTACCACGTCCTTTGGTGCAGAGCTGTTTCCTTCTAAAATGAAGGCTAGTGGTAGGGGATCGTGAATATACATTTCTCTTGCAATTTTAGCAGTGGAACCTAAAAAAAATACTCACAAGACTTTTCGATGGGCCAGGTTGTCTATCTCCCAGGAAAATAACCATCATGATCATATGAACCTGGAAGAAAGACCTTAGAGTAGACAGAAATTGTTAGCTGAATTTTTCACCGATTTCATAGACGAAGAGCAAAATCTAGAAACCTGCTGTAGGTCAGTAGAAGAATTTCTTATTGACACTACTGCAGATGATAGAAGTGGAAGTTTTTATGTGGGCTGTAGGAAATATTGCTGTGAGGAAAAGAATGACCTCACATTCAGACATGGTTATGTTAACTTCTAAGTATTTGGCACTTTTAAATACTCCGATAGGCCTATTTTTACATGTGAAGAGTAAATAAATGTTAGGGGAAAAAAAATCTTTACAAAAAAAGATGCTAAAACAAACATATAGGTAGTGCTTTTTATGTTGGTCTTAAAACAAGCCCAAGGCATTCTCCCACACTTTTTTTCAACATTATCTCCACCTGTAATAATAAAACATGTCTTCTGATTACTGTGCTTTCTATTATCTCATGTCTGTATCTAATTTATTTGCTATCCAGCCTTACTTTTCCTGTGTTAAAGGGTTCTTTCTTTTTTGGTAATGCAATCCAAGGTTGTGATTTAGTAGATGGACATACCCCAGCCCCCCCAAATTTTGTTTTCTTGCTGAAAAAAAGTTTTAAGTTGCAAAATATTTCAGAATGGGATGTGTACCAGACTAGAAAATGAGACTACAATTAAATGATGAATTTTTAAATTAATATAAAGGGTGGGACAAAAATCACCACTTTAGAAATATGCAATGGCAAAAGCTCAAGGAGTACAATGTTTTAATGCCCTTCAAAACATAATACCCCCACAATGATTTCTAAAATATTAATGCCTTTAGAATGCATAGTTACTAACAATTTTAATATATATGTTCTCAAAGTTATTGGGACAACTTATGCTCCAACAGCTGAACTCGTACACAGATTAAAAAAAATTAGACTATTAGAATGCACATATAAGGCTATCGTATAAATTAGAAGGCATTTTCCACAACACATTTGCAAGGTGTGAAAAATGGATAAATCCATTTTTTGTCCCAGTGCTGTATGATTTTCTTGCATGTGTGCATTCATTAGATAGAGTTAAAAGTACAGACTGTCATAACTAGCAGGAGATCGTAGGCTTCAATATGTTTCTTTGGTAAAAAACTTGCTGCAGGTCTTGTTTTAAGACCTTTGTGGTCTTACAGCCAGATGCAATATTCGTCCCTTGAAGTTCATGTCAATGGGAGTCTTTCCATTGTTTTCAATGGATATTGGAGCAGGCCCTTATTATTCTTCTAAGGCATAGTCTCCTTTGTTGACCCCAAAAAACATGTGATTATCAGGACAGAGGAGATAGTGTATGTGAGTGAGTGATTTATGTTTTGCTTGTTTCTGTTGTCTACAGAACATGGGTTTTTTACAAGATGAACTCTGATTTCAGGAAATTACCCACATTGTCAGCAAATTTGCTTGTCCTTCTTTAGCATTATGAACAGCCCATTTTTCATGTTTTTAGAAATATTTTAATGCTGGACTTTGATATATTATTACCACATGGTCATATCACAATAAACTTTCCACCACACACATACAGACTTGAAGATTCTTGAAAAAATAGTATCAAAGGAGCAATACTCTTGGGTCCCTGCAGAGATCCAAAGGAAAAGCTCTCCCTAGAGCTGGCTCAGTTTTACTTTTCCCATAGATAATCACAGTACACAGGAGTCAGAGGTTCCAGTCTCAGATTTACCCTGAAGAATGAAGAATTTTGGGAAAAGCCACATACAGGACGGGGGGGTGGAGGGGTGGGGAAGAGAAAGATTCAAAGGAAGAAGTGCCAATCCGCATAAAAACAGTAAAACAAAAAAATCATAAAAAGCTCAAAACTGTCGATGTGTCTTTATCTAAAAGCAATGCATATAGATATCAAGCGGGGGTTCATATATGGAAAGGCTATGTAGGCCCCTAATTTGCTGCATGGAAAAACACACCATAGAAGCTGCATTTAGGGTCTTCTGTGTTTTGTGGGATTTTTTGATTACCTGAAGGGAAATTATGAACTTGGCCTTGAGAAGGCGGCAGGGGTTTATTATCTCCCTTGTCAAGAGGAATGGGAATTTGCCTTTCCTGTAAGTTTTGTTTAAGCAGACAGAAGTAGGGGAATGTCTGATTAAGATTCTCTAAGAGTGGCAGTTAGTCCTGAGCCAAGTCTGATGGCCAGGTGTGTAATCTGGAAGACACAATTTGGTTTTGGATGGGTTTTTTTCCTCTCAAAGTCCCTGTAAGTAACAGTATGGTGATTCTCTGAGCTGATTTGTACCTATGCTGAGAGCAGGGTTGTGTTAAGAGCTGAGATAGCTGTAATGAGGGCTTTGTTTTCTGTGATTAGCTACAGAAAAGGCTAGTGTGTCCATTTGAACTTAACATTCTTTTCTATCTAATCAAACTATCATCAGCCTAAGGATCTGAAAGCAAACAAATAAAAACAAAAAACCCACTTATTTTTTATCAAGCTTGAAATTCCTCTCTTTGAGACTGGTCAAGTACTGGAAGAGAGGCCCAGTGGGGATGTTAGGAGAGATTATCCTTGGACATGTTCCAAACCCAGTTGCAGAAGGCCCTGGGCAACCTTCTTTAACTCTGAGGTTGGCCTTTCTTTGGGCAAGGATTGGACCAGATGGCTCTAGATGTGCCTCCCAAGCCTGGCGATTCTGTGATTCCATGAGAAGATGAGCCATGCCAAACCCAGGCATATGTAGCTGAAGTTTGTGTTGGTTTTACATAGCATTTACTGATTTGAAGCATGTATTTGGGAAGTTAAGTGAGACTAGGTATTTTCTGTCTCTTAGACGTGAATATAACTCATGTCTTCCCTTTTAGATATGTGACAATAGGAAGCATGTCTAGCAATTTTAAATTAACCTGATAGAAGCGCTTTGTATTAAAGCATTTTGCTTTCTTCTCTGGCTGTTTATAAACACTGTAAATATTGAAGCCCAGCAGAGAATGACTGAGTGAAAAGAAATTATTGCAATATGTTGAAGTAATGAAAATATCACTGGAATCAAAGAGGATTCCAGTATTTCCCACAGCCTGCAGTCTGGAAGTTTGTAAATGCCACTGAGCAGGTTGGCTGTGAAGCAATCCTGCCAAATAGTGCTCAGTTGCAGAGGTAGCCCTCACCGCTCCAGAGCCAGCAATGTCTCCCCACAACATTGGATCCTTCAGCTTTCAGAGTTCTGCTCTGGTTTTCTTCAAACCGGTTTCAAACTCCACCAAATTCGCTGCCTTCGATTCAGTACCCAAGCAGGCAAAAATAATCTCCTTTCTAACTTTGTAAAAGATGGAGGCTTAGTCCACTGATTTTAGGAGATGAGGTTAAAGAAATAGCTCTGATTTTTTGATGGCAGGAAGGATACCGGGACCTTTCTTTTTATATTCCTCTAATTCTTTCTGAAAGCATGAGCTTCCCCTTACAAATTCAAGATTGCTCCTGGAAACTAATTTCAAGGTTTCCACTTTCATGAAAAACCTGTACCTAGAATCCTTTTTACCAGTTTTTTTTTTTCCATGTAACTTCCCATGGCTTGAGGTTTTCCATTCGGGAGAAACCGAGGGATCATTTTGGCAATTATTATTTCCTCATAACTATAAAGCCTCATCCACCACATCTCACAGTCTCATGTGTAACGGGGATAAGCTCAAATGAGCTCACTGCATTAATATTTTTAGACCTGATCTGCATATTTTGCCCTGCTTATTTGGTGATATGAAACAAATTTACTTTATAATGATCAGTCTCACCTTTCCCTGTGTACCTTTATTATGAGATAAAATATTTTTTCTGAAACATGTCACAAAAAACGCTGCATGGATTTCCTGGGCAAATGACATTACTGCTATAGCTCCTCAACCTGGCTTAAGGTTATAATAGAGTAAGTGAGGAGAAAAAAAGATTTTGCTTATAGCCACCCAATCAGAATCAACGTGTTCTTCTAGCTTATTGATATCACTTACTCTTCCGAATAGACAGCCCACCAAAGCAACATTTGTTCTGAGGTTCTGGATATTTTTGCTCCAGCTTGTAGGTGGAAGTCTCTGATATTTTTTGATTTCTTTGCGCTTTTGGTTCCGTTTCTTGCTGGCAAAACTGAAGTAAAAACGCCCCTAGGTGTTCCTGGGCAGTTGGAAAGAACTGTGTTGAGTTAGTTATGAATCAGGGAAAGGTTCAAGAGATTAGAGAATGTTGTTTTATTGGAATTAATTGAGCTCAGGAACTTCAGTAGGCTATAATTTATACCTGGCATAAACAGGAGCATTATTATCCAGTCTTCTCCCTCGGAGCCAGCCCGCTGCTTTCTTCAAGCAAGGATGACTTAGGCAGAGGCTTTAGACCCTTTTCTTAATAATTCTCCCTTTGAATCTTTATTGCAGGCTTGGTAGTCTACCTTTATTTGCATTTAGCTGCATTTGCCATCTACTTGCTACTTAAAAGATCTAAATCTTTCTGTGCAATGCCGGAGTTGTTGATCCTGCTGCATGGATTAGCTGTTTAAAAGTGTGTTGTTGGCTGTGCAGGTTCATGTATCGTATCCATTTCTCTAACTTTAGGAACACCACCCATTGACAGCAGGCCTCATCAACAAGTACAGTCAGAAAATGGCCAGGAATGTCAAATATTTATCCCTTTTAAAAAATTTAATATGTTCTCCTGGGGCCTGATTACAGAATTTTTTAATGCTTACAAATTTCTTCAGTGCAACAGTACTAGTTTGTTTCCAAGGAAACAAATGTACTTATACTGCACTGCACACATTCTTAATCATTAAATTCTATAATCTCCCTGGCTCGTTCTTTCTTCCCCCCCCCCCCCCCCCCCCCAATGGGTAACTTCTAAAAATTGTTTGTTTTTACTGGAGTCCCCAGATAGAATTTAACTACAGGTAAATTTTCAAATATGTTCTCAACAAAGAATTGTTTCAAATTACTGACACCCCCCCCGCGCCAATTGTCAAGAGCTTTTATGAAATCATCTTAATCAAGATAAATATGTATTCTTTATTCTTCTACTATTTAATGCACAAATTTATTTTTCTGAAGCAGATCTTTATGTGGTTTGATGTGAAATGTCTGGGTACGAGTGATATTTGAAAATCAATCTTAAATGTATATTTTTTTAATTCAGGCTCTGCAGATTATGTGTGTTTATGCAACACTGTTTCTGTATAGGAAAAAGTACATGACCCTATATGGTACATTACAGATATACATATTTACATATAAGATATTGACTTTGAATTTTTCATTCAAAATGTACTAAATATTAACTGAGAACTAATAGGAGCTCACTGGAGGGACGACATTTTTAAAGTGACATTTTAACATTCAAACCATTCATATTCTTCAATGTGAATGTAATTTTTATCTAAATGATTTCAGAAGAAAATTGATTCATTTGACTATAGTGCTCCTAAGACCGGTGGGAAGCTCATCATCTTAATATTGAATCTGTAAATCCTTTCCACTAGGGATGATTAACAGCTTTGTCGAGTGTTTATTTTACTTTAAGAAGAATATGTAATTTCCTGGCATAACTCAGACAGATTTCAGTCTATTTCTTCTTTTGCATGTCACATTCATGCTGCAGGTTAGTATGATCTAGCCTACCTCTATTAGACTTCTATTTTGAGCAGTAAAAGGATAGCCTAATAAGTTTTCATAGTTTAATGAGCATACATCAGTTTGCCCTATGATTCATTTATATTTGATAAATAAAAAACCCTCAGCAGTCCTGATAAGAAGTAATAATGGGGAATTACTTCCAGATGGCACTTTTGCTATGCTACACGTGTGGTCTGAGCTACCCATGGGATATAAACCCTGTATTAGCGGAGCGATGTGCTGCTCACATGACTGCTATATGGAAAGCGGTGGTGAACCCTTCCCAGTGGCAGGACAAGGACAGGCAATAGGGTTAGTGGAAGTATTTAGCTGGGCAATGACATTTACATACTCAGCTTTGCACGCGGAGTCCAGGGGCAGACATAAACAAAAGCTAACGCAAAAGACAATGTCCTATACACAACCGTAGTGTTGTGGTTTAATTAAGGTGCCTTAGTGGGACTACCTGATCGTCTACAGATTCTTAATCATATACTGTGTCAGACAATAAAAGGTTATTGAAACATGCACATCCCCTCAAAAAACAAAAAAAACCAAACAAATTCACTCTCGTAAAATTTCCAATGTCTAACAATTTAAGACACATAGTCCTAACACCTATCTGGGGGATTTCATTTGTGATGTTCTTCTTCTTTAGCTGCTCATATAAAATATATATCTGTGTTTTGGCCACAACTTCAATGCTGAGGAAGATACGATATAACAAAGGGAGCAAGAAAAAGGTAAATCAAGAGATTCCTATAAAGGTTTCCAAATCTGAATTATTCTTACTTGTACAACAAAGGGGAAAATTCTGTCCTTGTGCTGCTGTTTGTCCAGTTAAGTCTCAGCTTTTTGGGCGGGTGAGGTGGGAAATGTGCATGAACAGTTTAACTTTATAGTGGCCAGTAATGAGCTGTGTATGGTTTGAACTTTCTTGGGCAGATCAGCAAAGTAACAGACTTCAGGGGGGGGAAAAAAAAAAAAGTTTGCTAGAATCTATAGGTTTCTCTTCCACGATGAGATTAATTACAGCCAAAACCATCGGTGAATGTTCCTGCTGTAAGAATAAGTGTTGTGAGCATGATTGCCTTCAAAACAGGAGTGACACAAATCTATTCTGCTTCTGAAACGGTATCATCAAGTTTTGTTTGGTTTTGGTGTTTTTGCAGAAAGTGTTATGTGCTCTTTTCTCTCCAATTTCCTGCTCAAAGTCTAAAATAGAAATTGCAGATTAGAAAATCCTTTGAGAATGGGGTTCAGCAAGTGAAACTGTTTGAAGGTAAGTTTCATACTAGTTTGACTGAATTTAATGAGCCATTGTTAGGAACCAAGCAAGCAAGTACTCTAGTGAGGCAGGAGGTATACACAAGCTGTCTTTTTAAGAAACCATTGTAAATCTGATAACAAAGAGAGCCTGACTTTCTCCTTGAATTACCATGTTGACAAAACGTATACTGCATGCACTGATAGCAAATGAGATACATTCTGCTAGTAAAGAAAATTAGACCTTAAATTTAACTCTATAAAACCTAATGTCTAGGGCAAGGGAAAAGCCAGAGTCATGCTGAAAAGCAAGCTGTTGCATCAGTGTAGAGTGAAACACAGGCTGTGTATAACTCCTTGTTCTGAAACAGAACATTTTGTGCAACTTTGCTGTATGATTAACAAATGTATCTTAACAGAAACTAAAAAGCACGGGGAGGAAAAAAAAAAAAAAAAACCAACTCATAGCAAGCTGTGTCTTTAACCAGTAGGGATTAAACAATTCACTTTGTTACATGGGAGGCATCAAGGTAAAGGTCTCTTGTTCTGAGGGGCTGTGCTCACTCAGTGCTTGCTAACCTTGGGCTGGCTGCTCATAACGTGTATCTTTTCTTTAGCCTGAAAAGGGTTTTTTAATATTTAAAATTATTAGTTTATGGTATCCATGTAATTTCTTCAGCCATAGGGCTTTAATTTCTTTGATGTGCATCTCTGTTCCAGCTGGTACTCCTACCACTCCTGCTGTCTCTTAGCCCTAAGTAAGGTTTCTCTCTGTTAAAGCTGGTGCCACTGATTTGTCTTCGGCTCCGAGAAGGTCTTTTATCCATTTTAAAAGTGATGCTGCTGAGACAGCTTTCCTTTGCCCTGAGAAGAAGATTTTTTTATTCATATTTTGTGGTTGGTTGTCAGGTTTCTTCTTTTTCATTTTTTCTTTTCTTTAAAAAATATCTTTAGAGAGATGTGCATTTCTTTTGGTTTGTCTATGGCATCCCTTTACGCTGTGTTTGTTCCCAGCCAAATAGTTTGGGGGAAAACAGCAAATTTCCCCTCTTTCCAGGAGCGTGGCTCTCCCCTCCCCACCGGGGGCCACATGTGGTATTGCCCTAAAGAGGATCTTGGCTGCACTGGGGTGAAAGACAAGAACTGAGAGTTTTCTTATTCAGGGTCTTTCGTCAGGGAAGATTAGTCTGGACCTTTCCCCTTAAACTGTTAAAACTATATTTCCTCTGTACATGTACTGGAGCCAATAATTTCCTTGTGAGTCTAGCTCACAATTTGTTATTTAAAGTAAATGTGTTGAGTTTATACATTTATGGCTTCCTGGACTCACCTTCCTGGACTGTTTTTCCCCCCTTTAACATTTATCATCTATTCTATACTCAGTAGTTTACATATTTTTTTTTTTTTTTTGAAATGCATCTAAAATGAAAATTTTTTAAATTATCTTTAAACAGATAGCTAAAAGCATCTTTTGAAGTCATCTGGTCTTGCTTTGTGACTTAGGTTGTTGAAGCACACCAGGAACATTTATTTTATGTAACACCTTTCATATAGACAAATCCTAAACTACTTTATATTAATCTTAATAAAAAAGAACATATATCAAATACCTGAAAACTAATAAAATGCAATAGATTTAGATTAAACAGATCTTATAAAAAGACTGCAGATCACTCTTAAAAATAGAAACAGACTTTGAATATGGAAGTGCTGGCCAGGAGACCTCAGAAACTGAACACTAAAGAGAAGACTTTTTTTCACAAGTTCCTGTAATACCTGCAGCAATTCATAATCTATTGTAACAAAACCAAACAACCAAACAAAAAAAGTTTATTTACTGTTGAAAGTAGCAAGTCATTCCATCGAAGATAGAATTAACTTCTAACTTGGTGTCACTGAAGGCCCTGCTGCCATCTACACACTGAGAAAAAGTTTTAGCCTTTTAACAGTTTTCTTTTTTGGACTCAGTCAAAATTATGAACGATCTGGAATATCTTATGTTGCCTGCAGACTAGACAAAATGCTGTTATGCAGGCCAGCAAATAAAGCTTTACACTAATCAAATGCTCTGCTGAATAAAATATGAGCATGTTATTTTGCATAATAAATAGCAAGCCAAAATATAAATTGAACAGTAGTACTAATAAATAAATAAGATCATCTAAAGCTGGTTTTCAGAAGCAAAAATTTCTAACTTCATCAATTATGTACGTACGTGTGTGTGCATGTATGAGTATGTGCGTGCATGTGCATTAGTGTGTGTAAAGGGAGAGTTGAAATGGTGGCAATATATGATCTTTCCTCTACCTTTTTTGTGTTGCTCTCTCTTTGGATCATTGAGAGTTATGCTGGAGAAACAAGAACCTTTGGCAGTACTTTTTCTTTCTTTCCTGATATCTTGCTGCAAATGGAACAAGGTTGTGTGGAGGTTTTTTTTTTTTTCCCCTTTTTTTTAATTAGGAAAGTCTCTACTGTCTATCACATCTGGAAGGTGGGAAGGTATTCCTTTCAGTAGTGACAGGTGCTCTTAATGCAGAAAGAAGAGTAAAGAAACCCGTCTTTACTTGCCTTGCAAAGCCAAAACCTTGCACTCAGTTTCTGTTTTCCTGAAACAAAACAGATCCTCTTTGCATTGATATAAAAACAGTTAAACTATTTCATTTATCGTTGCTGAGAGTATGGCCCCTCTCTCTGCATGTGGGCAAATGAAGAGAGACCACAGGATGGCGGGTGGTTGTCCGGAGCATCGCCGGCCAGGTGCCTGTGCTCCCTGGCTGGGCACGTGTCTGAGTTCTTTGAGGAAGTTTTCTCCTCATCAGGGAAGACCAGAAAAGGGGAAATATTTCATTTTTCAAATATCCAGATTTTCAATGAAATAAGAGACTTTCAAGGAAAAACAAACCTATTGCCATAGTGAAGGCCTGTTACGTATATTAACAAAAAAATCTGTTGGGACAAGGCATTTTCAACCAGTTCAAACATAAGTTTTTAAGTCTACATCTCCTTTATTTCCTATCTAAAGGCAGACTATATGAAGAGGTTTAAGCAGTCAATTAAGCAATGTCAAACTGGGCTTTAAATTTGGACTAAAAGTCTATGGGACAGACGGCCTTTGTGGTACCCCTGCCATAAATCATGACAGCAATTGAAATGAACGTAAATAAGATTCTTTTTTGGGAGGAAGTAATGTGTCACCTGTCACCACTGGCTACCACCAAAGCAGTAACAGAAATCTGAAGATGTCAGCGAATTTTCAGTTACCTCATTTCCTCTTCTCTTTTTTTGTTTCCTATCATGGGAGAGCATCTGTTTATTTTTGGAACAAATATCAGGAAACTACTTTGCCTTTTCTCTTTGCTTTCAGTTTCTACTCAGAGGCTACAATGAAGTAGCATGACTGGAGCCAGGCAGGGGGGTCTTTCCAGTGGGGTGCAAGGGTTTGTAGGGTAGCCCAGAGCTTTGTCCTCATGCCAGACTGAAACTCTCAACAGGACAGCGTCTGTCTCTCCAGGGATGGAGGGAGCAGAGCAAGAAAGAAGTGAACCTGTCTTAGGCCTGCCCGAGTTTCTTCTCAAAAATGATGCCTAGTGATACCCACAAGACATGTAAACCCATAATAGGAGGATTATGTTTTAGTCCTCTCTTTTTTTCTTTCCTACAAAGCCAGGCAATGTCCAAGACCGTTTTCTGTTATTTCTCAATGAATGTAGGGTTGGGTCTTTTCCTAAACCTACAGCTAATGCTTTCAGTTACAGCTTTGAATTTTCCCCTTTGATAACCATAACCATCAACTTCCCCTCTTCTTTGGGATACTCTTTCCTTCCACATCTCCCTTCAGGGAAAACAGAAAGCCACCTGAGATTTCTTACCTTTTCTCCCACTACCTCCTAATGCAACAAGTTTAATCTTCGGAACTGTTCTCCCAATTTATCTCAAACAATTCCCATCTGCTGTTCAGGGGAACACCCTCGCCCATCCTGCTGTCAGTGTCTTGGATATCTATAGATAATTTCACATCTAAATCCCCCAAGTTACATCTTATCTTCCATATACATATTCAACTAAACCACACTGGATGCAGAGTAGCCCAGTGACTAGTTTGCTGTTTAACACTTGTTTTTTTTTAGAAGTCATTTTAAGAACCTAAACTTCAGGCTTATACACCTCAGGTGATAAAGCTTCCCTGAACATTTTCCTGAACTTGTTCCTTTATCTGTAAATTAGCGTGAACATTTGCCATAGTGACAAATATAGCAAAACTAATGCAAATGAATAACTCATGTTCATAACAACCATTGTCTAAAGTTGAGGTTGCTTTTTCCATAAACTCTGAATCCTAAATGAGAATGTTTATAAAAGATATTACCTATTTGCAGGTAACTTGTTAATAGAAAACAAGGTCCATATTTGTCATGTAATTTATTCTCAATTAATAACTCAGGCATGTCTTTTTGTCTCTTTGACCTCTAGATATGCTAAAAAAGAGTAACAAATAAATCCTATTAGATGAAAGGCCTAGTATTCACATTCCTGCTGTCTACTGAATACATTTTCCTTGAAAATTTCTTGGCTTGCCTATTGGTGTTGGATAACACCACATTTTATTAAAGATCTGTGAAGTGTTTCCTAAGATGTTACACAGTGTATTTTTTTTTTAGACAGTAAGTTTTACAAAATCTTCTTGGCTTTGCATAGGTGATAACAGGAAAGAAGAATAACGAGATAAAACCCCTTCTTTCAGGTTTTTTAATTGAGGAACAAATTATTTCATAGTTTCTCATTAGTTATTCCCATGGATTCTAATGACAAGGTGCCAACTTTCACACTTTAAGCAGGTTAATTAATCAGGTAGTAATGAAAATGGGTGATACCTGCATGTTGGTGTGCCACAGCTCCTAATAATGTGCTTAAACGTCTGTAAAACTGAAAGGATATTTTCAGCTTCAGGTCTTCTCAGCACTGCATAAATAAATGCTTCCTAGCTAATAGGCAAACTATTTTTAAAGTTACACTTTGGTTACCATTATTACTTATGTCATATAAAGTAGATGTTGATATTTCTGCTCTTTTTAAGAGTATAAAAAGACACAAAGAAAACTGGAAGACCTCACAATTGAAGTGTTTATTTTCATTCTATCCACTGGCCATATGTGTTAAATATTTTAATGCTATTTCTTTCTCCTGGAAAAAAAAAAAAAAAGAAAAAAGAATTGCATTTTCATGATCTTCGAGCATAAAATCCATGCAGGAATCCAAGCAAGTAGGAAGAACCAAGATTAACAAAGTAGCATGCATGCACAAGGAAGGAAACGCATTTGGAAAAGAAAATAAAAGAGAAAAAAAAACAACAAAAGTTGAGTTTCAGGCTTCCCAAGAGCAAATATATATAGATGTGTGAAATAACCTAATATAAGAAATATCTTAATAAGCTTTTAAATAATTCCATAGAAATATTCTTAGCTAGAAGAGTGGCTTATAGCCAGTTGTGCTAGAAGGGATATAAAGAAATGGTTGACTTTAATTTTTGTATTTGGTGTTTTAAGACACAGGTAGTTAAATTATTTATGAAAAATAAAATATTCCACAAATTTTGTGTTCTTTTTTGCTTGTGATTTGCTCACATGGCTATTCTGATTTCTAGGAATGTATTTGTTATTTTTAAATATTTACTGGATAGTTTATGCAAACAAGTGTTGGGCTTATTCATGTACTGATCATTTCTACCAGTCATTGTTTATAATACACAACTTGTCATCAAAATCACATGGGTATTGTATCCGTTCCCTTACTGGATATTTGACTGTTTTTAAAATGGGGAATAACAAGGATGGAAAGTGAATGAAGAATAACAAATAAAGTCCTTCCTCATACCAGTTTTTGAACAAATAAACATTTGGGCCAAACTTAAAAGGTCTTGCAAATATTTGTATGAATAAACCAGTCAGGGCTCATCTGAACACTTGTAGAGAGCAAATAACATGACCCCACAGAAAACAGCAAAGCAAATTTCCAAGACATATTTGCAGAAGTAGTCTTCAACAAGTATTTTGGATTGTTTGACCACATATGTCCCAATGTTTACTCCAGAGAACAGGCTACTGAGCTTGAGGGAACCTTCCTAGCAAATGAGGTTAAATATGAACTAAATTCATGGTATCAATGTTATATAGTTTTTTAATAAATCTGTTTTGTTTGGTTTGGTTTGGTTTTATTTTATTTTTTTTTTAATTTAAACAGTCTTGGTTTTCAGGTTAATTTCTGAGAAGTTTTTTGTAAGACTAATACAAAATTTCAGCAAAATTCTGTTGACAGATGAAAGACACTGCTATGGAAAACACCAGTAATTTTCTTCACTTGCTCTAGTGCACTCTTTGAATAAATTTTTGCTCCAATTTTTATTTGTTTGTTTGGGGCAGGATTGCTTGTTTTCTTGCTTTTCACTGGTGGGATCACCAGTTGGGAAAAATTTTCTTTCCTGGGATAGAACTTAATATAGCTGGAAGTACCAGGAAGTCAGCAAGTAATTGATAAATGCAGTGAATGAAAGGTAGCTTATCCAACAAAAATGAAATTTAGGTTCTCAGGACTAGGTGGTCTGAAAAGATTAAACTCCACTCTGCTGGGGTACGCTGAATAATGAGTCAACAACCAGTGCATCTGAGCCCTGCATCTCCCACTCTTTTTATTTTACACATTACAATTACCAGCCATGATCTTCATTCATGACTTATTGTGGGCGACAGGCCATAATCCTCATTCATGACCAGCTATAACAAAAAAAAAAAAAAAAAAGGAAAATCAACCCACCACACAAAACAAAAGCCCTTCATGCTACTTAGAGAGAACATGACATTATGCAGAGTTTCCCTCATTCTAAGCACAGTATGGAGATATAACAAATGCCACAGCAGAGATGATTTTAGAGCATTTATTTAAAAAAAAGATGCAGCTTCCCTAAGTTGTTGTGGGGAAGAGAAAAAACAGGGTGGAATTGCAAACATGTATATCATTACTGCAACTGCATTTCATTTATTTTCCTTTGCAAAATAAATTACATAAATGGGCTTTGTATTGTTAGCTATTCTTCATCCAGAGATTGGGATAATTAGGTTTCAAATACGGTGATGTTTTAAAACACATTTAATTTAGTAAAATTGGTAAGGAAGCTACAGCAATTAAAAATAAAGGACAAAAGTTTCTTTTGCCTTCCTGGGCAATTTGGCGTGAATTTAGACTATGGCATTAGAAGTACAAAAGGTAACTAAAAATGCCATTAAATGAAATGTTCCAAGTCCAAGCAATTTCCTTCTTAACAGAAAGTAAAATGCAAACAGAGATTACTAAAACCCTGCTGTGTTTAATTTAAGTGTATGTAAGCCTTTTACTCACAGTTATTTTGTCTGGAGATAATCATGTAGATCCTCAGTGGTCAGAGCTGTGAAGCGTGTGTTGTCAAAAGTTGCTCACTCTTTGATTCCCCCTCGCTTCTGTCAGCCATGGTTCACATCATGCAAGCTCAGCTCATTCATCTTCTGACAGGGTGGGATTCTCCCATTTCTGTCTCCATCAATTTGTTCCTGTCGCCTCTGGATTTCTTGCAGAAATACCGAAAAAGTGTGTGAGTTGTGTGTAAATTATTATTATTTATACAGCTAACAGTACCATACTGTAGGCATGGAGCGTATTATCTCTGATAGCGCGGCAGCAACAGGCAGGGGTAGGTTTTTAAACTAAAGGGAAAATTTGGCATCTACTCTAGATTCGTTATTCTACAGAAATGAAAGAGTTGGAGATGCATTAGATACAGAGCCATACAGCGAGAAAGGCTGTGTTCTGGAGAGGTTTGATATGGACATCTGAGAACCAATTACATGCAGCAAGAAATTAGGGGCTGGTGCCTATGATACAGTCCTCTCTAGGGCATGGAAGTCAATGGGAAGTTTTGCCCACAAAAAGGGGTGCCGTGTGGGAAGTTTCTTTTGTTGTAGAGATATTTTGTATTGATGCTTTATATTGGTCTGAAAGCGCTCCAAGAGAAGCGAGGGCTTTTTTGTTACCCAGTGCTGGAAATGCCCTGATTTGTAGCAAAGTATTCAGATAAAGACACTGTTTAGATGGTCACCATTGCTTCCTTAGGGAGCAGAAATTACATTTAATATGATGCAGTGGAAGCAGAGTGGATGCAAAACGATTTACATTTGCCAGTCATAGAGTGTTGAATAATTACAGCAGCCACCAGCTGGGGATGAGCCAAAAGCCTTGATGCATCGAAGGCTGATGTGCTCCTCAACTGGCAAAGGCAAAATTGCAGTACCCCAGAGGTCAGGATTCAGACAAAGCGAAACAAAACTGGGAGATTTAACTGCAGCCTGACTGCCAGCGTGGGCACCCTGCTGCCAGCATGTCCCCCCCTGCGACCTTAGGTTGTACCTCAGACCCATCAGCTGCTTTTGGCTTGCCCTGTCGTGCTTACTTATGTTGCCCCTTGTTTTCAATATATGTCACTGCTATAGCTGAATATGGATTTTACAGCTGGGCATGAAAAGTAACATATTTTTAGGAGCTCAGCTCCTGTGAGACTGGAATGAAAAGACAATGCACCAAGCGATGGTCAAGCAAGTCTTTCTCGAACATTCATTTGCATCTCATATTCCTTCACTCGCACAAAGCATGTTGTACTCTCTTGTACAGATCATCAAGCAAGTGAAGCAAGTTACTCAGCTGTGTTACAGTGATATTTTATAACAGCAGATGAGGTGTACTGAAAGTGTGCCTTCCTATATGTGTTTATTTCCACTTGTATCTGTACTATGTTAGTTATTTTGCAAACGGAAAAGGAAGATCATTTCAGTGTCTCATCAAGTCAACCTTTGCGGAGAGATGGAGATGTGCTGCATGGGGTACACAAGATGTAGAGAAGAATAAAATAAAATGAAGGTTGCAGTGGACAATGTCTTAGAGCCCAGAAGCTCAGTAGTATTAAATACATCTTTTAACTGGATTTCTTAATCTAGGAATTTTTATCAATTGGTATCTGTCTCTTTTTTAATCTGTCTTCATCTCCTGTCGGGAAACAGAGACATTCCAGGATCTTGAAAGATGGAACAGGGAATTTTGCTTTCTGCAAAAGGGGTGTATATATGGACATCAGTTGTTTAGATGCCTAAATAATGTATTAGGTATCCAAGGAAATTTTAAAAAAAAACACCTAGGCAGCTACCATTAATTAAAATTTGCTCTTTGAAATGTTTGCTTGATGATGGCTAAGCACTGTAAAACCCTTTATAAAAGACTATGAGTAAAATCATATTCTAAATCTAAATTTAAGTTTGAGACCATATATATGCAATGAAGTGAAATCATATATATGTAATAAGGTTTAATAGAATCTACTGGATGAACTGTTACTGGTCTTAGAAACTGTTTTGATCTATAGCTTTTAATCTAATAGACATTTTTAAAAACAGGCACAAAGAGAAGCAGGGAGTGAAGAATATGGAGTCAGCCTTTTCAGTGGTATCCAATAAAATGATAAGAGACAATGGCCACAAACCAAAATACAGGGAATTCACTTAAAACAGAAGAAAACACTGTTTTACTGAGAGGTTGGTTGAACACTGGAACAGGTTTCCCAGAGAGGCTGTGGAGTCTCCACCTTAAAGATACTCAAAAGCCACCTGGAGATGGTCCTGGGCAACCTGCTCTAGGTGACCTTACTTCAGCAGAGGGGCTGGCCTAGATGATCTCCTGACGTCCGTTCTGTTATCTCCCGCTAAACTAGTTGTAAGCCAGTTAAATTTGTTATAAGACAAGTCGTAGTGGTGTTACCATGTAATATGCAATGGTAGGAGTGCAGTTATTTTTGTAGCCCTATAATGTTTAAGCTGTCCATTATAGCTTCCTGAGGGGGCCACAGAGGAGAGAGGTCTTTCGGGAGCCCGTTACTTTGGCAATGGCAACGTTCGTGCCTGCCATCACAGGGACAGTCCGTACTGGTGGAGCACGTGGACCTCCAAGTGAGATGCGAGATCAGCGTCTCTTCTGGTGCCCCTGACTTAGATCTTGAGCCACGCAAAGATTTAGTTGCCAGCCTCACCTCCTCAAGCCACAGGGTGCAGGCTGGGCATGTGGAGAGAGTCAACTGGGGGGAAGCATCAACTACCCACTGTCCCAGACACTTTCCAAAGGTAACTCCTTCCACTAAGGCTGGATATCTTTCCTGAGCAAAGCTTCTTTTAAAGAAAATGTTTATTTCTGTGGTGGTTTTTTTTTTTTTCTGTTGTTGTTGTTCTTGTTTGGTTTGTTTTTGTTTTTTTTTTTTTTTTTTTTTCCCCATGGTGTGTGGGGTGTTTGTTTAATTTTGTTTTGTTTTTCTGTTGAACATGGTGATGCTCCATTTTAGCTTATAGGCTACTTCTCTGAGACTCAAGCTCAATTCAGTCCCTCAAAAAACTCGTATATTTTACCCTCCATAAAAAAGGTGTTTCCCTCCGTCATCTGGGCAGGAAGACATAAAGATGTCCATGATATTAGGTAAGACCTTTATATCTTCTTAGATTTTTCTGTTGTCCTTGGCACGGTGAGTGAAGTAGCTCTGATGCGTCTAGTTCTTTTAATATGAGAGTAACCAGAGAGAGAACGATGGCAATTACTCCTCTGTGGGGAAGAACCTCTGCTGGGAGGTACCAAAAGCCCTGCTCTGATTGCTCTTCTTTAATGTGCTCTGGGAAATTGAATATGAATTAGTTGGATGCAGTGCACAGTCTGGCTCTCTGTTTCACCTGGCCTGACTTTTGCAGGTCAATGCCAGGCCATTACCCCTAGCTGGGAGACATGACTGACAAAAAGAAAAAAGGGAATTTGTATACAAATAGTAAATAATGAGAAAATCTGTATTAGATTAATTGGATATAAAGCAATCTGAATAAAGCACCTATTTTTTTCTACTGCAAGTATTGTGATAGGTTTTTTACCTTGTCTTTGAATGGCCCAGGATAGCTTAGCTGCTCTAGGTCTTCCACAAACTTCTCAGTGTTTCAGACAGGAGATTTTTCTGTTACAGTCATTTGTCCTGTAGAAATCCATCTGACAGCAAAACTGAACAGAAACACGGCTTCTATAACACACTATCTCCCTGGCACGAGAAGACAGAGTGAACATATGCAATAGCTGTTTGTTAACTAAGGAGATATCAGAATTCAATGTGAAATCTGTCGCGGAACTCTAATGTCTTAATATCAGCGGTGTCCTGTAGAAAGATGATTTTATCAGCGGTACAAAATTCTATTGATCTAGCTGCTGTGAGCAAGGCTGTTTTGGGGTTTTTTTGTGCAGGGGGAAGGACAGGCAAGTAAAATAGTTTCATTCTTTCGTGAAACATTATCATTGTGCTTATGAACAGGAAGGATTTCTGTGCCTGTGCTGGTATATTGTCATGATAATTTTGCAGGGAAGAGTTACAGTGTGTGCCAATGAAAGGAAATGCATTTCTGGCCAATTAAGAAGAAATTATAAATGCTAGCAAAGTATATAGAATATCATGAGTCTTTTGCCAATCTTTTAGTATTAAATAGACTAGTATCTGGGGAGCTGTGATTTTATATGGTGTAACCTCCGTGCTATTATTTTTGTGTTTGCATGACGGTCATCTTAGTCCTATCTCTAGTTTTTCATGATGTTTTTTCTTTTTGTAGAGATTTGACAGAAAAGCTAGTATCTGAATTCAATTATCTGCTAGAGAATGCAAGCCACTTGTGTGTTTCAGGAAGACTTTGGATTGCTATCAAGATATGTTCTAACCATAAACTACTAGGTTACCAGAACACTAAACTTGGAGGAGAGTTAAAGCTTAAGGTTAGGAAATGATCACAAGTACCAGTGACTACCTTTAATCACAGCCTAGTCTGCCAAGAAGAATTTGCTTGGTATAATGTCTTTTCTTCTGTACTGAATTATAGAAGAGTACAGGCTTTTTTTACTTCAGGAAAGTCTTGTTGTTATTTCCCAACATAAAATGTTATTTTCTACCTGATAAGTATTGCCTGCATGAAAATGCAAATGCTGTATTGCAACAAAATTGTTTTTCATTAGATCACGTATCATTGGACACATTAGGCTTATTTGTGTTAACCTGAAAAAAAAAAAAAAAAGCTAACTCTGTTTATAGTTCTGGAAATGAGGTTTTATGGAATGATATGAATTATGGTTATGTGCAGACACTTGGAATAAAACTGTTTCTGAGGAACTAAAGAAAAAGTTACAATATTTCAAGTTTATAAAAAGCTCCAGTGTGGAATTAAAACAATCCTTTCCCTGCCTCCCGCCCTCCCCCATGGTCTCCTCTTGGCACAGGGAAAATCCTTACGATGATGGAAATCAGAACGATGAGCAGCTGGTCATGCCAGGGAAGACTAGCAGATGCAGTGTGAAGAACTTGCTCCTCTTTAATTAAAGTGGGGATTAGAATCAGCTTCTGGATGCTTCAGAAACCACCTTTCCTCTCTATCAGAAACAGGTCTCCCCCCTCATCATAGTCTCAGACACCTAGTACTCAGGATAGCTGAGCTTCCTAATAGTCTTAGAATTAGGTAAGCTTATGCTAAATTCTGCTTCTTTCCAGATATTCCTTGTCAAAATATTCTTTGTCAGTCTTCAAATATCTCTTTGCTCAAATTGCCGTTTTCTGAATCAGAGAATTGCTTGGATCACTGTTGAATAGCTAGTTAAATTGCTCATTATGAACAATTTTCTGGTAAAATTTTTTTATGTTTGGGAACCAATCCTGATTTCTGTGAATACCCTAGCTATTTTTAGATATTTTACAAATATTAGCTGTAGGTGTTCACATATTTTTAATTTTGACTGTTCATCCTTGATTCCTGATGTACGCTATCGGTCTCCTAAGACATATATTTCCCCCTCTCTTCTTGATTAGATCATTGAAGCTTTTTTAAAGAGGGGAATAATTAATAGTGCTTAATGAATAATCAAATGAGAAGGCAGTTAATGAATAATGTGCACCCTGCACAAATTTTCAGCCATTGATCATCTGTTAATTTTGTGCGATCTTTCGAATTCAGATATATTTTCATTCATAAATTCGTGGTCACATGGGTACGCTGGGCCTAAACGCTGCTGGCCAATGAATGACAGAAAAGAAAAATCAGCATATTTCTTCATTTAAAAAACCCAACATAGCTGTTTTGTTGTTCCAGCTCTTCTCACTAGGCTTTGGTGACTCAGTTTTTCTATTCTCACCATCACCTAAAAGCACAGACTAAAGCAATATGTTTTACAACACATTACACAGCCACTGCCTATCTCCGTGTGCTGTATGCGAGTTCCAGGAACTTTGTGGTTGCTGGTAAACCTGGGAAAGAGCACTGGGATGGGAGCTGCCTGGGAGGCTCCGACCATGTCTTTACCTAACGCTTGTCTCCCTTAATAGATGACTGTTTTGATGGACTGTGGGTCTCTACTTTGTGACACATGGAAGCTTTGCAGTTTGGATGGTTCTTTTTCCTTTGTTTTTAATTTCCTCTGATGTGCAGCAAATTGGAGAACTGGAAAGCTTTAAAATCTATTATTTGGAAAATTACACCATACAAAATTTTTCATAGTTAGTCTTGCAGGGCCGGAAGGATTTAACTTTGCTCTCTTTTGGCTCCACCAGGTCTCTCCTAGCTCCTCTCCTAGAAGGTCCTCTTAAACAGTGCGGGGCAACTCTGTAGCTGGGTTAAAATGCATCCTCTCATCCATGGTTGGCAGAAACACTGCTGAATTTAGGGACGTGGCCACCAAGGGGACCACGATCTCTGCCCAGCATCTGAGCTTCTGGTGCAGTAAGTGCACAGAAAAAGTCACGGTCTCCAGAAGGCTAAAATCACCAGTCTGCTGAAAAGCGATCTGTCTCCAGATAACTGATGGGAAATACCGAGTGGGGAAGTCCTATCCCAGTTCTACTCATCATTCAGCCGCTCAGTGTACACAGCCCTGAACCCTTAAACCAGAGCATACACAATTTTTCAAAGGTTGGCACATGCCTCCACTACTCTCTGCCTTTTTAAATAGCAGTGCACAGCTTAATGTAGCTAAAATGTAAAACACTTCAGCTCCCTCCTCTCTTGTGGAAATTCAGACACCTCTACCCAGCAAGTGGTCAGGACCCATTGCTGATTTCAGATGCTGGGAAAAACCAGCACTGGGCTCTGGTTCCTGCTTCTGGGCAGAAGTGTCTGTATTTGTTTTGCAGGATTTGAAGGATTATTATTATATATACTTCTGATGCTTTTCATGTGGCACCTAATCTTTGTGGAGTGTTTTAGAGGGAAGCTGCTTGGCTTCATCTCCAGGTGAAGGGGGGTGAAACTAGGGTGGAGAAAGGGGCACTTCCCAGCTCTTGAGCCAAGCCAGAGGTACTGAGCTCTGGCAAGCCTGGCCCAACTCTGGGCTGTGCAGCACAGCATCCAGCCTGCACCAGCACCAGGGGGAAAACCCTGCCTGAGCTCAGTCCCAGAGGAGCTCCAGGGTGAGAAGTCAGCTAAGCGTTTGAGGACCAAAGTTTAGGCTTAGGAATCTGAGTCCACATTGGCAAATTCAGACTTTTGGGTCCTTTAATGGACCTGATGTTGTGCATCTTGTTTGGGATGAAAGATGCTATTAAGGTATAAATTAAATCTGTTCTTGCTGGATTTAGCTGTTGTAATGTTTTTATGTTATGCCATGCTGGCTTCAAAAGAGAAACGGTTGCATGGGTCTTCTTTCTTCTCATAGCCTAGGAAACCCTCCAGACCTCAGTCAAGTGGGGTATCCACGGGGAATTCTGTCTAACAGCAACAGATACACCTTTTTCTTCCCTGCTTCTTTGAGGTTCCCATATATTTGCTATTTTTGCTGAATATGGTGCCAAAAAAAAGCTTTTTCATTTTGCTCAGATGAGTTCTAAGACTTTGGAGTGAAATTGTATATAACACTCCACTCTTCAATGATTTTATGAAAAATACATTGCAAAACTTTAAAATCCAAATAAAATATATTTTGGAACTTTATTAGCTGTGACTAATCCACATAGCTTTGAACATAGATTATAGTGAATGTGAATAGACAATTTATAGTTTTTTATTTATCATGCTCATCTAAATGAGCAATATTTTATTAACACAATAAAAATATAATGAAGAAGTAGATGAAGTTTGTTACTTTTAACTGAAAATAAAACTAATTTTAGCATTACAAATGCTTTTCACTCATTTACTTCCTCTGGCCTGGTAGTTGCCTGTGTATTTATGTGAGTGTATACACACACACACATATATATAGACACACACATAGATACATATACTTTTTTTTTTTGCTATTTCAGTTGTAATTCATAACTACTGAGCTACAGTTTATTATAAGGTTACTCAAGACAAACTGTTCCATTTCCTCTATTATCCAAACAGAATGGTTTATGGTCAGCCTGGTCAGGATCAAATTCAAATGGCCTCAGAGTTCAAAGGAATGGTGATGACTCGAGCAAACCATTTTTGTAATCTGTAAATTCCATTTCTACAAAAATAAATTGGCTAGAGTTTGTAATGGGTATGGCAAGATTTTGCAAGGTCAAGAGAAAAGACAGCGTTATGTGTTTTGACTCTGTCTCAGGACAGACAGTGCATATTTGTAAAGGGGTTCATGTTACACTGTTTCAAAAGTTTTAAGTTTTGGGGTTTTTTTTTCCCTTCTTATTGCTTAATGTGTAAATATGAGTGTGCACATGTAGCTGTGCCACTGCAGTAAAGGTATAAAAGCCCTGATCTAAAACCCAACAGAGCAATCTGGAGTCTTTTTTGCTGGACTCCTGTAGGGAGGCTCATATGCAGAGAAGGGAAAGAGCTGTATGGAGGCTTTTTATGGTTTGGTTGTTATGTGAACATACACATGTTCAGGAGCTGTGCCTGGGCAATTCACCACTGGGCCATTCCAGTATGAGGAACCGGGACGATGGGGTTTCTTGCCTGAAGGGCACTTCTGAGCTGTTGCTGTAGGAGCAACTTTGTGTTAGTATGTGTGTGCCAAGTACATTAGTAAAAGCTGCTTTTATGGCTACCAACCCTTTATTCACATACTTATCCCACCTGTCTTTACAGATTATCTCTCCCCCTCTTCGAGTTCATCCCTCCCAACCCATGCCCACGTACACACAGATTTTTTTCTATAGTAGAAATCAAAAAAGGTCTCATTCCTACTTGTGTAAGCAAAGCTGTAAGTTGTTCTCCTTCTGTGACTTGTCTCAGACTTGGAATGGTGAGTCTTTCAGATGCTGGTACCTCAGAAAGATGTGGAGTGAAAGCACCCTTCACTTTATCCTGAAAAAGATAAAATCAGGATGCTGTAGAAAGATGACTTCTCTCAGAGGGTCTTCTCAAACAGATTCCTTACAACCCAGAAGAAAGTTCCCTGTTGAACAAAATCCTTTCTGAGGCTGAAGTGATTCTTAGAGCCATTCTTACGAACATGGAGGAGAGTTCTCTTTGCATTGCTTTAGACCACAAGGATTCAAAATACAATTTTTAATATGTACGTGTATCAACACAAAGCCTAAAAACCTCAGGCCCACAGCAGGACCTGACTCTTTCAGGTGTTGTGCAAATATAGAGCTGAAAATGTTGTGTATAGGACAGAGGACTGAAGCTGAGCAGAAACAGAGAGGTAAAGAGTTGGAAATCAAACAGGGGAGTCTATTGCCCATTATGATAAAACTAAGCTCAAGAGGTGCAATTCTTGTTATTTTCTCTTTCTTCCTTTGTTTTTGGGTTAGGTTTTTTGGGAGGGTTTGTGTTTGGTTGGGTTTTTTTGTTGGTTGGGGTATTTTTTGGTTTGGGGTTTTTTTTTTTTTTGGTTGGTTGGGGTTTTTTGTTTTGTGTTGGGTTTTTTGTTTTGTGTTTGGTTTTTTTTGTTTTGTTTTTTGGTTTTTTTTGTTTTTAACTAAGCATGTTTGGGGGATAAGTCTTACCTTTTTACAATAACGTAGGGGTTAGAGTCAAGATGCAGTGTCAAGAGCTGGAAATCAGATCTCCACTCCCATACCTACACATCACATTAATAATCCCCCCCTTCCCACCCAAGGGACTTGAATTGTGCTATTTGAGGGGCAGAGCGAGCTGAGCTGTGCAGCTGTGCCCTGCAAACACAGGGCAAGTGCTTGGAGAGCAGTTCACCCCTGAGAGCACTTAAGCACTGGCCAGAGAGAGGTCTGATCCCACAAGCACACAAAACAAAATGCAAGTTTCCAAGGGATAACCCGGTCAAAAACATTGACATGTACAGATCGTGAGTGCCTGGATGTTAGGTGTTGGTTTAATGGGGAAGGAGCGTGGAGGATCAGCATTTTGAACATAACCTCCCAAAACCTGCTCTTGTCTCACTTGAGGCACCTCTATTCCTCTGTGTTTCTAGCTTATAGGAGCATCCCTTTGAGCCTGTCATGTTGATTGATGATTGCTCTTGTAACCTATCAGATTGTACTGGGCATGTTGATATAAAATATTCTTCTGAAAACAAATTAGATATCTTCTAAAGGTGGTACTCATTCAGAGATGTGTTAAAAGTTGCACAAGTAAGTCATCTGCAATATACAGTGATCTTAAACATATTTAGCAGACACTGCTTTATGAACTTAGCACCATTGCATTGCACAGTTTATAGTAATGGTCCACAAACCTGCAAAATTAAAGAAGCCTCACAGTGTTGATATTGTTAGAAATATTACAAATGGAATTCCATAAAAAGTTTATCTGACTAATTTCAGGCTTGCTTAGAAACTGTACACGTAAGAAGAAAAAGATGTTAACCTCTTGAAAAACTGTCTTTGAACTAAGAAACATTAGCATGGAGTTGAAAGATATTGCAATTTCCAGGACCTAACTACTAGTATCCTACTGTAACTAGTAATTACAGCTCTGTTTAGCTAAATACATTTTTATTTCTTTAAAAAAAAAAAAAAAAAGGATTTTAAAAATGCCTTCAGCCCAAGATGTTTTGCATTCGACTAGCAAGTTTTATGCATGGGGTTTGTCAGGCTTAAAACTTCTTGAGATTGGTCAGACATTACCAAGAATCAGATCTTATATGCAAGGTACCAGCATGTGTGGCCTTAGCTAGCACCTACTGAAGCTAATGTGAGCTGAGCTAATGGAAGCTGACTTATCTAAATTTTTTCATCCTAACACCTAATGACTACATTAGGAATCTGCCCAAGATAAAAAAGTGAGAAATATGCCTTCTAATTTATAATACAGATTTTTGCATAACAGGATCAAAACTGTTATCCTGTTGTGAATGTAACATCACAGTAAAATAACAAGTATTTTACCAGTTAACATGCAAGCTAATGTGACAAAAGCATTTTTACATTCATTTACAGAGTGACTATCACCCTAAAAAACTCTTGGGAGATAAATGACACAAAACAAAACAAAACTTTAATCATTTCCATAACAAAAATTAAACAACTGTGGCATACATAGAGAGGTTTAGAAAGAAGAAGAAAAGGAGAAGGGATAAAGAAAGGAAGATGGCAAAAAACCAAACAAACCCTAAAATTCAACAAAGACTGTCATGTCAAGAAAACAATGGTGAAAAAATTACTCATTCCTCAGGAGAACAATTGTAATGAGAATGGGAAACTGGTACTGAACCAATTCTCTTCTCAATCTTCAGATCTTAATCATGTGATCCTCTTAGGATGCCAGAATCTAGTTTTCCTAAAGGCCTGTATAAGCATGTTCAGTGGAAAATCTATCTACCAGCAGGTGTCTTTTAACTTTATTTTGTCTTCAACATCAAATAAAGATTAGAAGAATGGCATGAATTAGTTGATAAGTATTAGGAAAGCAGGTGAAAAGCAGGAGGATTGTGTCACAGTAAGGTTTCTGGCTTATCCACAGGCTGCAGCATTTAATTAGGGAGTTGGCCCAATCCTTCTGTTAGGGAATGTAGCTCATTCAAAGCTCATCTAAATAAAAAATAACCAAAGATTAAATTGTATATAGAGAACTTTGAATTTGGGATGCAACATTAAGTCATAATGAGCTTAATGAATTAATTGCATGAAGGTCTGCAATGGGTAACTAAAAATATAACTGATGAGTTACAAAGCAAATAGTTTTGCGAGGAGCATCAGGTCATTCTGATTATTTCAGGAGAAGGAGTATGGCTCTGCACAGATAATTCTGGGGCATTTTTCCTTGATGAAGCAAATAAATGACAATTCTTTTTCTCCATATATCCAGCAGAAGGAAAAAGGAAAACCATGTTATTTTCCTTTTTCTGTAGACCTTACGAATATTCCTCTCTATCTCCCCATTATGTTGACAAATTGGGTACATTCATTGAGAAAGTGAATCAATAAAGTGGATTTAAACACAATATTTGTTTTGGCTAATAACACAAAAAACAACTATATTCCATGTAAAACTTGTAATGATTGTTATACCAGAAAACAGGCCTTGGAATATAAAAAATATATATTAAAAGGAGGTGGCAGGACATAAATATATAACTGAAACCATTACTGCCAAGTCTAACAGCGGGATATAGCAGCTTAGTGTACAAATTGTTTCAAACTATAGAAGCGTAATGGTAAGCCTGTTTTATTTTAAGAAGAAGAATATTTTCATTGGGTACTGGATATCTTTGGGTACTTGGATCTGAAAGGACTGAAGAGTTTCAAAACGAGAATAAAATCCATATGTTATCATGTCACTAAAATAAAAGATGTAAATAACCATGTTTGAATAGCTGTAGTAGTAAACACATGATCATTATGGTTCAGTTGTAGAAGTAGGTGAAGTTGAAGGTGTTTTCCACCTAACGCACTGGCCCTAGCCTAGCAAAAAATTGGTCAGCAAACGTCACATGCTGACCAATTGCCAAGAAAACTTGATTGTAATTAGCATATGCAATATAGCTGCAACCATGAATAACAGAAGAATGAAGGTTTTCCTTAAAAACACATGTTTAATAAAGATATTTCTGCTCCAACTGTTAATTTGCATAAAAATCCTTTATCCTCGGGGGTATTTCTTCTGCTGGAGAGTGGCTGGTGCCAGGGAGCTTTGTGCGTGGGGGTGGGTCTCCTCCTGAACGTGATCAATGAACTCAATTACGACCCCATTCCAGGGACTTTCAGCCTTAGTTTACAGTGATACATAGTTGCCGCCATCCCTGACACTTCTCCCAAAATCTCTTCAATAAATAAGAGGATACCAGAGAACTCTGACTTTGTTTCTCCCCCCACCACCACCTTTTTTTTTTTAACAGCTCTTCTGGGTCCCCAGTTGATTTTCTTCGCAAGGTTAGTTGCTAATACATTCCTAGCATCCATGCATTATTAATGCTCACCGCTCTCCAAGGTGGCAGTGACAAATAGGGAGCAAAATTCACTGACTAGTGGGGAATGTACTTTTTAGTCATGCTTGAATTTTTCAATCCATTCTGCTTGTTGAGGATTTTTCAGTGGAGGTACTGTAGCAAAATATGATTTTTTTTTTTTTTTTCCCAAACCTAAGAAGCACTCTAGTAACCAGTGGAAAGCTTATGAGTCAGGGCTTTTCCCAGGAGGCTTTGAGGGGGAGTAGTGCAAAAAGTACCTTTGATGTTTCCAGTAGCATGGAAGTCATTGTTTTTCCTCCCATGTAGTAAGTGGCAGTTTTGACTGCAAATCGACTATGCATGCAGTCAAGTAAATTATAATATTTTAACTAGGCTGTGCATGCCAGCTGTAGCATTCCCAGAAATAATACCAAGTGTGTATCATGAGAAACATTGATTTTTAATGTGCAGATTTGTTTCTTCAGATATAAAACTCTATTCATTTTGCAATATAAAGAAGCAATCTGTGAAATACATTCTTAGACTGTTACTGGTTACTATAAATCCCACTAGTAGTACTAGCACACTTGTTTAATTCAGAATTACTTCATTTAAAGTATGATTTTGTGCATGTGGTGGAGGTGCTGAAGATTTGGCAAATACCTCTTTAACATAACAAATAGCTGACTGTAAATATTAGGCTAATTCTTCCTAACATTTAATAGAGGGATAACTCACTGGGCAGAATAATGAATTCTTTGCTAATGGCTGTACGTAGGGGATTAACACCTTCATGCAGCCATCCAGAAATGCACTAAAAATATGTATGTGTCTGTTTTGGTGATTCTTGATATTTGTCCAGCTCTGAACCATATGCATAGTCTCAATGAGGCAGCTTTGGAGCAAGATTTGCTTTCAGGCTCTGAAGGGCCCAGGTCTGCAGAGTCAAGAACTCCTAGGCTAGAGCCAAGGAAGGCACAATGTAGTACAGAGTCCACAGCTCAAGTTCTCCGTCCCTCCGCAACCAACTGCATGCCATTTTAGGTCAGAAAAACTTATAGTTGCTCCAAGCTGTTAGCCTCTTCCACAGAATCTCAAACATGTCAGATGGGAAATCACAAAAGTAGCTGCTCCCTTTCCCGGTCCTACCGTACCCTGCCCCCAGATGGTTACAAGAGGACAGGATTGGGATACAAGAGCAACTCAGTAAAATCTGACATGTGCTGCAGTATGATGGTAGATTTTGGGCCAGATATGACATCCTTAAGATCGGAATACTTTTTTTTTCCCTCTGTGATAGATGGAGTATAAGAATTAAACTACTAGTCTTACTGATGCCTTCTTTTTCCTCCTTACCTGCAATCTGGTTTACAGACTGGCTTTCCTGTCTTCTCTGCCAGCCTAAAACTGGTAGTTGATTTGTATGTGCAATTAGTATAAAGAGTAGCAGATTGGGAATAACAAACATATCCAGGGCCCTCATTGATAGGCTAGCACTTGAGGCTACCTTGGGTTTGAGTTTGTTATCTGAGCTACTGCACCTACACTGAGGTCTGCAACTGTGAGTTTATGTGAAGGAAAAAGCTGTTATGGTGTAAATGGGAGCTGAAATTATGTCACTTAGGAGGATACATGGGGAACTGGAGAGCAGTAATTTTGAAATAAGAGCAGGAAAGGGGTTATAATTTTTAACACTGATTCTCAAAGATGAAAATGAGTTTGGGATGTGAAAAAAATGGCATTCTGCTATTCTTGCACATCAACCTAAACACAAACACAACTTTATACTTGTCAGAAAGGCTTTTCCCAGAAGGGGATTTTCTTTCCCACTCCTCAGAAGTCGTCTCCCACATTTCTCAATATGTCCTTCACAAAACTGTGTTTCTCCCAGCTTCCACGCTGCCTGTCATCCCCACTCAACCACTCTTTCCACCCCGTGACATCCTGCTGGTACATCAGTGAAACCGTGGGGGACCACAGCATGTGGGTAAGACTGTGAGGATGCATCAGGAGATGGAAAGTACAGGAAGGAGAAGAGTAACCATGAAGGAAGTACTCAATTTTTGCATGGTCTTTAGAGGGAGGGGAAATTCCTGTACCTACGTGAAAAGCAGTGTGACTTTAAGGTATTCCCGAAGGCTGATGCCTTTTCTTCTTTCTGAGATACTTTTTTTGTATTCAGTGCAAAGCCACTTGCATATTGAAACTCAGTTTTGGGACAATGGCAGTGCATCTTTTCCAATAGTGATCCATAAGAAACAATTAAAAACTATAAAAGCAAAAGAATCATCAGTATTTCAGTGAGTTACGTGTTGCAGGAGTTGATAAGGAATATAATATAAGGTAAGAAGATGGGAGGAAAAAGAAAAGTAAGAGTAGAAAGTGAAGGTGACAGAACAAGCGTGTGGAAATCAGGGGTGATAGCTCAGGGAACATTATATATTAGAAAGGGATGGAAGTATCAGAAAGGAATCAGAGAGCAGCAGATTGGCTTAAAAAAAAAAGTGTGTTCAGGAGATGTTGATGGAATCCATCCAACATCTGAACGACTCAATGAATAGCAGACTGTTGAAACTAGATGAGACGCTAACTAATTTAGTTCAGGCTGTCAATAATTTAAATCAGAATGTTGCTGTATTCAATGCTAATATGAAGACTGATTTCAGAAGCTTAAGGTTTTAAGAAGCTGAAATGAATCTGTGCCATCGTTTTCCAGTTGTTATTGTTCAGAAATTGTTGAAAGAAATGTTATTGATTCAATATTATTGCTGTGTATAATTTTTAATATTTAAAGATGTTGCTTGCATTTTTAAGCTATGACCTATATTATCTACTTCGGAGGGTGCTGTGTGCGGTGGGAAAGGGCACAGTTTCTTTAATACTGCAATAGTTCAGCATTGCATGTACAGTTGTTATAACTCCTCAATTCCATAGATTGCTGGTATGAGGGGGGAAAAAAATTCCAAGTCCTGTCTTTGGCAAAGCCCCTAGCTGCTCCCTTCCAATCTGCAGTGTCAGAAAACTCAAATACTTAACGAATCCTCTCATGTCTGTTGGCTTCATTTAGCAAACGTCTGTTCGGTTATCATAGATTACAGGAAAATATTTATTTTTAAAAAACATTTTCCTCATTTTGGAGATATAGCAAATATGAGTTAAAGAGAAATTCAAAGAGGGATTTTTTTTTTTTTTTTAAATTGTAATTTATGTTACAGGGACACGAAGTAATGCAACAGCAACAGAAAACTGTTTGTGGGTGAGAGATTTTAGGAGGGAAAAAAATATTTACCCCAGGATAAAAGTCTACCAATAAAGACCAAAAACTACACAGAAAACTTACTTAGGCTCTGAGTTGTATGAGTAGTAAGCACAGAAAAATCTGTGTCCAGCAGTGAGCAGAAATTGGAGCGTTACCATGCCAGTCGAGCACAAATCACAGTGTAACTTTAAGGTATTGCTCTCAGTACCTTCATAATGTATGAATTTTCTCAATAATTCTTCCAAGACACAAATCTGTTGAATTCCCTTTCAGTGTCCATCTAAGCTGCATTAAGAAGATGTTGGAAGATACTGCAGAGATAGGGCCTATGCCTTAAAAATTCAGAAAGCAAATTACCGAAAGTAGAAAGCGCCAAGGGAAAGCACAAACAAGGTGCTAAGGCATGGATGCATTCGAATACTCTGTATTTTGTGCTTTTCAGGCCATAGCACGTAGCTCGACCACCTGTTCTCCAAACCCACCAGGCTATGACACCAAAGTCCCATCCCTGAGCAGCTTTTCCCCATTCGGAAATTCTGGTCTGATGAAGTCAGCTGGGGTTTTCCTTACCTTGTAGGGCAATGTTTCACCGTCAGGTTGGCTCTCCATTGGATGTCACGTTTCCCAGTGTAAAGCGAGGATCTGAATGTGCAACATGCTTTTCTTATTTATATAGAGCTGCATGGATGTGTGTGGAGTTTATTAAAAGATCCAGAGAGCTAAAATATTTAAACAAGACACAATGGAAGTTGGAAAACAAGGGTTATGTGGAAATGAAAAACTGGAAGGCATGAAAAGAAACTGTTTCTTTTTGTTTGGCTGTTTGCAGAGGCGTGAGCTGCTGCTTTTGTCTTTCCTCTTTCCTACAATGCACTCTCCACTTCCAAAATAACGTTTTATCTTGCTAGTACTTTATTGTGTTCAGCTATGCTAATGTGCTTATTTTTCCATATGCTTTCTATATACCTGTGGGATCTCCTAGTGCCTACGTTGTTAAGTGTGTGCTGATATTTTTCCGAGGTGTGTTACATGCACACCGGGTAGGGATGAAACCTCCTTTGCATCTGCAGCACTGTATAACTCATTCTCCAGGACACACGCTATGGGCAGGAAAAAAAAATATTATTTGGAAAAATGCATAATGCATTCAGTAATTCCACTTCTTTGTGCGTCTGCTGTGCGTACCACTGGGACCTGCTGTTACCATCCATATGCCAGGACTAAGGACTCTCTGCCTGGTGCCTGATGCCATTAGGGGTTCCTCATGTTTTTTGTCACTCATAGTTCACTTGTAAGATCCAGGGTGCGGGTTTTTTTGGTTGGTTTTGTTTTGGTTTGGTTTTGGTTTTGGTTTTGTTTTTTTCTTTCAGTGTGTAAAAGCCTGATGTGTATTTTCTTGCAAGTAAATAAATAAATAAGTAATGAGCTGAAACCATTTACAGCCATGTCAGCAGACGTGTCTAGATTTAGTCCGTGAATCAAGATCTCTGACGAAGCCTCGCTGAGAAATGTGGGTTATGATGACAGGATGAGGAAAACCCCAAATCCAAACCACTTGTTGGCTGAGTCACCGGTGCAGGAACACAAGAGCCCCTTTCCTATAAGACCTTATTTATACAAGAGGTGGTAGTTTAGAGACACCAAAGCGACCTCGAAGACAAAACAAGTAGAGAGAGGACAGGCTGCTGAGAGTGCTTCGCAGAGTCAGTGAAGTAGCAATGGTCAATGGTAAATACACCCTCTCACTTTCTAGATTGTTTGTTCTTTGTTTTTCCTTCTGCTGGCTATAATAAAGTTTTGCTGCTCTGGCCTAATCTCTTTTATGAAGAGCAATTTATCTTACTCCCTCTGTCTTCATCGCATCAGGGGGACAGGTGAAGTAGCTGAATTTCCAAAGGCAGCAGCGATGCGCACCATGTATCATAGGTCATGACCTATTCCCAGCTCTGAATTTCTCATTTTTACCAGCCAATACATGGCTGTAGCCTTATTTTTCAAAGGCGCTTTATTGTACACATACAATTATTTAAACAATTTATACTTAATTCAATTTTACACTGACAGATCTCTTGAAACCCTTTGTATTCATACAACAAAAGATTCTACCAAAGGAAAATCTATAATATCAGTCTAAAATATTATAGCTTCCAGTAGAAGATAATGCTATGTCCTCCAGAATTCCTACAGTGATTTGAAAGACTGTTGTAAAAAAATTCAAATACTATTCTGTTGATGATTAGATTAAAAACCAAAACGATATGGATTACTAATGTGTGGGTGAGATATGGACCAGATTTTTGCCAGGATGAGTTTAGCAGTCAGAGGATTATTAAATCACCTTTTTTTTTTTTTTTTTTAAAGCATTAGTTTTTTTTTTTACAAAACAGTAAAGATGTTTATTGAAACATCTGTTATTCTGTGATTCTATGAAAATTACTACTTCTTGGTCTTGTCTATTGGAGATGGCTCTTGGATTTTAGATCAGTCTGTATTTAGTCAAGTTCTATTAGGGACATGTTGTATTGTTGATAGTTTAAGAAGTATATAGTCAGACATCCCTTTCAAAGGTGAATTACTTGCATAACAGGTAGCATCAGTTCTTTCCTGCCCCATCTTAACATTTTGTATCGAAGGCATGTCGAAGAGTTTTCAAAGAAATGTTGTTACAAAATTTAAAGTATCCAACATTAAACTCTATTAGCTTGTCTATTGCTTTTACTAGAGGAGAAAAAAATAGTTATTGAAGGCTTCTTCAGACTTCAGGTAACACAAACTCGTGTGGCTGCATTGTGCGTACAAGCTGAATCATCATGAATCCAAATTAAATTTCCATTTATGTCTCGCGAAACTTAGTGAAGACCAAAGGCACGCTAATACAGGCCAGAAATCTGGCATGCCAAGTTCCATTCGGGAGATATTTTTTTCAGATGTGGAATACACTTCTGTGAAACAGGATTTATAGTAGAAATGCTGACAGACAATATTGGTGATACTGTTCTAATTTATTTGTGTTGAATGTTTTTTTCATCTCTTTCCCTTTTAATGATCTAAGTCTTTTTGCATCTGGCAGTATGTTTCCTCACTGTTTACCTTTCCTGCCAAAGCAGTATCATCCATCTATGACTATGCTTTTCTTGGTTTCTTGCTCTCTGTCTTTAATATTTGGAGCCAATTTTCCATTTATTCTAGGACTCCTGTACCTCTGATGTTGCCATTAACTTCTAAAGTGGAACCCTGTCAAAAATGCTTTCAAGATGCAATATTTTATTATTATATACGCAGTTCTCTTCTGGTACATTTTTATCATAAATACTGAAATATCCTATATCTAGCATTATGGCATTTGCCATAAAAAAAAAAAAAAATAGACCTGATCTTGTGGATGCTGAATGAGTGTTTTGTGCTGCCTCTGCTGGGTAACATCGTGAGGCATTTCTGCCACTTACGGGGTGCTCAGGACCCCTTGTGCTCACTTTACCAACCACAAGAACACTGGAGAACATTCATGATCCAAAGGAGCATGTTAGGAATTTGAATATCATATATATATACACTTAAAGCTCAACTGATGATTATGTAATTCAGTGACATTTACATTTTTGGAACGTAACCTCTGCCATCACACTTTGCAGTAGCAATAATAACTCTTAAATCTGTGATCAGATGAATATGCTTCCATGGCAGTTGAAGAGAGGGTGGATCTCTGGTTGTCCAGGTTTCTAAAAGCTGCAGGCTACAAGCAGGGAACAGGTTTTGGCTGAACATACTAGAATACAGCACTTGCATTTCTCCTTACAAGTCTTCAGATCCTTGCAGGGTTTCAGAAACATCTCTTGGAAAGAGGTTTGGGACAATAGGAAACATCTTTCAGCCAAAAAGGGGACCAAGGGCAAGACAAGGGTCTTCCTTTCTCTTCCTTCTGTCTCCTCCGGTCTGCCTTTCCAGGACTGTCTCCTCCTGCCTTTAGCTCGGGACTCAAAACACACCTTTCTTCAGCATACCCCATGATTGCCCCTGGCCTCTCAAAGGGGCATCTCGCACACAGACCTCCCCGGCTGATTTTGCTGCCTCTTTAGTTGGATGGAGTAAGTGGTGAGGAACTTGGAGTGGACAGCCGAAGTTGGAGACCTGCAACACCATGTACATGCAACAAAGGCTGGCTTTGTAACTGCTCTGTCAGGTAGCAAGCAGGTCTTCTCCAGCACAGCAGGAACAACTGGCCATGCCCAGCTTCTGGCATGCACAGAAATTGCTTATTTTTATTCAAGTTTAATAAACAGCAATGTCCTGAAATAAAAGGACAAATTACAGGCAGTTCAGAGGGTGGGTAACCTACCTGAATAAGTCTCTTTGGTTCTGAGACTCTACAACCAAAACTGAGACCAGGCATTTTAAATTGGCCTTTTTTCTGCTTTTAGTTTGAATGAATCATGGTTTTTTTTCCTGTTATTCTCAAGCATTGGCCACTTGTATTTGGACATAACTCTCATAGACAAGCCCTTAATTTAACAGCTCATTCACACTACTTCATTTAAACAAAGATTATAAAGGGAACTGTAATCCTACTGATTTGCAAATTGAACTGTTTTGTAGATGTTATTTAAACAGTGCCACTACGACTGTCTTTCATGAGAAACATGGTACAGTGAGAGAGATCAAAGATTCATAAGGAAGCTCTTTTTTTGAAAGCTGATGCTCCTGGCTTCTTTAACTAATTGAAAAATTTTCCTTACAAGAACAGACCTTCAAGCGCTCTGGCTGCTGCCACGAGCCTTATCATTACAGAGTTGTTACTTCCTCCTTTAAGGGACTGAGCTGGAGATTAATGGAAGACTGTGCTGGCACTTTAGGATGAACTTTGTTTGTTTTCAATACACTATACAAATACTAAAATACAGGTGATTATCAATGGTCTCAGATTGAAAATAAATTAATTTCTCCCCATTTTTTCAGCTCAGAGGCAGTGCTTCATAATTTCATGGGATGTCACAGTACTGAACTGTATTTTCTCCTAACTGAGGATGACTTTAATGATGATAAAAGGGAAGAAGAGTAGTACTGGCTTGATTTTTGAGGTGAAACTTTGCATGGGGGAGTTGCTCCTGGGGCTGAGTGGTCTGCCAAGGTAAGAGATATTGTAGTCCTGGCTTTGGCACAATTTTCCTGCTAGAAAGATATTCAAAAAAGCTCTGATATCTCATAGAGCGACAACTGCAGTGCTGGAGTGCTGTGAATGAAAGGTAGTATCCATCTAGCTCTGTCACTGTAGACTTCACCCTAAGACAGTAAATAAGTTGAACTTCTTTAAGCATGTGGCTTAATTTTTTTGCTGAATTAGAAGTCGTACTTCAGCCTTGGTGCTCCACGAGAGATGTGTGTAGTTGAGCCAAGTCTATCAGTCGTCAAGTGTGTCTAGTGATTTTCTAAAATGAGAAAAGGGGCAGTAAATTACTACCTTTTAAAATAGAAAACCAGCTTATATGTAGCCTGTGAATTTTAAGGGTAATATGGGATATTTATAAAGTAATGGATTTATAGACTTAGATTATAACCATGGAAGCCTTTTGGCTTCAGCTGGCAGAATATAACCCATGAACGTTAATAACTATCTATACTTCTATAGGTTAAACATAACTATAGAAACCCATCAATATTTATGGATCATATGCTGCCATCTGAAGTCAGAAAGAGCCCACAGCCATAAGTGAGAGACTGATTTGGCATTAAGTATGACCAGCTATCACTATCACTTAGGCTTGATCATAAAATAGCTATACATTTGAGTGCGGTCACTCTTCTGCAAAGAACTGAGCACCAGCCTAGGTGCCAAAAACCTGGCTGTTATGTCTGATAGCTTGTAAATAGTCAAAACCATTGCACTTAGCATACTCCAGGATTTACCCTCCAAGGTGTTACATTCTCAGAACTTACTGAGAAATAAAAAGAGAAGGGTTCTGAGGATAAAATGGAAGCTTGCTATTGTAATTAGTTTTAACCTTAAATTGTGTATATCTGAACTGGAATTGAAAGTTAAAGCTGGTTTTGGAAAGAGCTGCACACAGTACAGCTGTCCCAGGTTGCATTTTTCTGAATTCAGCTCTGCATCAGTGATGCACTTCAAACCTTTTGAAGTAGAACTGTGCTGGGTTGCTCCGTACTGCTCTGTGTGAGCTGATTCCTGACCCCTTCCACCCTTTTGGGGGGGGGGGGGATTTAAGCTAAATTGGCTTCCTTCATTACCATCAGGTGAACGGTCTTTGAATTCCAGGCAAGAGTGAGCTCCTTCATTAAAAATGTTCTAACTCTGCTGCTGCCAGTGGGGAGGCAGGTGTGAGAAAACCCACGTTTAACCCTCCATGGTTCGCTTAATTGCACAAGAGGATTTGATTAAGAAAGTACAGTGTTTGCTTGAATTTCTGTGTTGTGCAATAAAAACTTAAGCAGTTTTCTCTGTAGTGGCACTTTGTTCCTGGGAACACAAGTGCAACATTAATAGCTGTGTTCAACAGAAAACTTGTGAGTGGGCCTCTCTGGCAAGAAAGAGTCACATAGATTACATTACATTGTGTGCCAGGGAGGAAGGTATATGTAGAAATAAGTTTATATTCCATGAGTGAGGCTTTTATCTATTTATATCACCTCCTACATAAAGCTACCCGGGCCAAAATCCCCTGCAGAGGCAGTCCTGGGCACCTCACTATGCACATGGTAAGACAGAGCAGCCAGGAAGGGCAGAACATATTTTTAATTCAAGATATCCTTATTCTAGTCTAGTTAACAAAGTATCTCAGGAGCATGGTGCAGTAAATGAAAACAGACGTTTGAGTCAGGCAGAGTAACTGGGATTTTTTTTCCCCCCTGTGCCATGACTGTAATTTTCCAACCCAATTAAAGATTGGAAACTTAAGCAAGGAATCATAATTGCAGCAAAGGAGGAAAAACATAACAGGCAAATTCCTGTCCTTCCTCCTTCAGGGAGCGCAGGGGCGTGGGGGCGATAGAGCCAGACCTGCCTTCTGCTGCAGCACTGGGACCCCCCATGGGGACAAGATCACCCTGGGGCTCAGCCTGACCAGACCCAGCTCAATGGCTCCTCTGAGCTGTTTAACCTTTCGGTACCCAAAGCTGTAAGAGGGGACTAGCGGGAGGCTAAATTCGTTCTGCTCAGGAAGTGCTTTAAGATGCTCATTAGAAAGGTGTGATCATACACACAGACAGCAGAGGCCTGGGCTGAGCAGATGTCTTTCCCCAGTTGCCAGAATACCAGTCTGTATGGCAGTGAATCCAAACCCACCTTCTTCCTGGATTTATTAACTGAGTAATTAACAATACAACACTTATCTTGACTCAGTTTTTCCTCCCAAGATTGTTTCCCTCTATATAACTTTATGTGCCGTGCACGGTGCTGATAAGATTGCCACGTTAAACAAGTAGAAATAATACTGCTGCTGGAAAACCATTGATGACCTGAGATATCAAGGGATCTCCTTCCTGGCCTTTGTGATTAGTGCTCATCAGTTCCTAACTGAAGGCCCTGGCTATCTGGCAGTGCTCGTCCCCAAGGGTGGAGGCAGAGGTTGACCATTTCCTCTGCCCCCCTGCCACCGTGGCGTGGCTATTTCCCCTAGCAGCATCCACAAGCCTGAATTCACCCTCAACCTTTTATTTCTTAACAAGGGCAGGGAAGAAGGGTAGAGGAAGTCAGGTGCACTGGTCTGTGATGCTCCTTCCCAAAGACAGTGCCTTTGTTGGTCAATTAAAGCAAGTTTTTGTGCGACCAATGCTAATCCATGTCCTCCTCTTCACCTCTAAGAGGTACCACTGCTCGAGGGACTGTGTAATCACAGCACTCTCTGTTAGTTACCTACATGTGCCAAGACAGAAAACCTCCATAAGTTTCTTATGTGCTTCCCAAGTTTTTGCCAGCAGAGGTTTGTTTTTCAGATAAATGGTTGCTATACAGCTCATTCTCACAAATTACAACTTCTGACTTCCTAGCTGGCTGAAAATGGGTGGAGGATACTTAACTAAACTGATAATAAGATGCCAGTGGGTGGATGTGGAGGCAACATCTGTATGTCTGATCTCATGTGCTGATCTCGTGTACTGGCAGGGACGTGCATGACACTTTGTTATTCCAGAAGTATCTCAAGGACATAAAATTCCGACAGCTGGAACCTGGTCTGGAGCGTCTGTGTTGTAAAAGTGCTCTCTCCTGCAGCTACGCTGGGGCTTTCTGGCATTAACAGAACAGGAAAAAATGCCCTTACTTTTTCTTCAGTTGACAAAGTATGCAGCATGGGTGTGTGTAATGCATGAGAAAGATGTAAACATGTATGTATGCATGCATAAAATGTATATATATGTGCATATAGATTCCATATTTTACTGCATCTGGATGGTTGAAGACCATTACCTGAGAGTGAGACAAACAAAAGTTTCCTTTATGGGGATGAAAGACTATTCCACCTGGAAAAAAAGCACTGCCAAAAAGGAAAACACACTATTGGCCATATGAGTTAGATGGCCCCCATCCATGAGTATGGTTCAATTGCTTTGCACTCTTCCAGCACCTGGAAAAGCAGCTTGCCAGTCTTCCTCAAGCCTCCTCCTGCCTAAAGGGAAGAAAAAACGCTTCAAGTGCATGGGCAGTAAACAGCATGGATTTCTAAAACAGAAATCTTGACAAAAATACCTTGTATTTATGTAAAGTGCAGAGTGAAAATGCAATAGCTGTAATACATTTGTATTTTAGTAATGGTTTGTGTGCCTCATTGCTCAATATTTACTTCAAAAATCACTTTGGTTGAAAGCTAGGAGATTGGCTGTACACACAAAAGTAACAGTACAGGGGAGTGTGTGAACAAGAATGGTAATAGCAAAGTTAGCACAGGGATCTGAGGTAGGGCTGATGGTATTTAAGGTTTTAATTATCTGGACATTTCTGTAGTGACATTTTCCAAAAAAACCCAAATCCAAGTACATAAAGGAATTAGTGAAATAAGGAAGACAATCTAAAGAAACACCTTTTGCTTCTGACGTTCTTTAAAACCCTCACTGCTTTCAGCTCTTTCTCTTCGGCTTCCCTAACCAGTCTTCTGCACTTTGTAATTTGGAAAACAGTGATGTCATTGGAAGCATTAACAGCAATAGTCATAGTGCTGCAGTTCATGCAAGCTGTTATGCTTTCTGTACAAGTAGAGGCTTTAACCAGGAATTTCCACTTTTTTCCCCTTTTTTTAATTTTTTTTTTTAATCATTATTATTATTTTTCCATATTGTGGAAAAGACTATCAGAGATGAAGCCTTGCCAAGGTCCCCACCACCCACTGCCACCCTGGAGATCCAGGATAACAAGTGATGGGTGGGAAGGAGCTGGGAAATGGGTCTCCAGGGGGAAGAGCTGGGAGAATTGCTGATTCTCACCAGGGAAAAAGGATTTTTCCAAGCTGCCCGGAGGAGAGGTGACCATGCTCATGGCACGAGCAGCTGGGAGGGATGTTTCTGGCCTTCCAACATGGGAATCAGAAAGCTGCCTTGACCCGAGCCCCCTGGTATCTTCCAGTGTGAGAGGGAAGAAGTTATTAATAGGAAAATACTGAGCTCTCTGCAAATGCTTTGCTCCTCTGAGGTGCCAGTGACAGATACTATGTGGGATTTTGTGCGTGAGATGGTGGTTTTGTGATGGGAAAAAAACTGGAGAGTTATTTAAATATAGGTCACGCTGTGAAAAAAGTTTGAGAAGCCTGAGCTGAATCAGTTTTCCAATGCCCTGCTATCCCACTAGCTTGTTTTTTTGCAATAGATGCTCCCAGCCCAGGTTGGAAGGGGCACCTAAATGGGTGACTCCTTTGCAACTGGTGGTATCTTCCACCTTGTAGAAGGGACTCCTCTGCAGTGCTAATCAGAGGCTAGCAGCTGGGGTCTGCTGATGCCAAGGGTTAAACCGGCAGAGAATCTGACCCCATCATCTCTAAATAGGCAATTATGATCGAAAATTTACTTGCCCTTAATCCCTCAAGAGCCCAAAAGCCTTTGTTCTTAATTCACTGGGAATTTAACTCAGATAAAGAGCCCAATACTAGCATAGAGAGATTCTGGGGTGGGGCAAGCTCTTTAGGTTTTTTTTTAGCACTCTTCGGTGTTAACATTCTCTTCCCATCGGCTGAATCACAGATGCTTTTTCTGCAGCAACCTCATTTACCTCTATTCCTTATTCCTTCCTTATTTCTTTCAAATGTCAACAAAATTATAACCATTATAATCATAATAAACTGTGATCCTATGCACCAAATTAAAGAATAAAGTCTGGCTCTGTACACAAAGTAAAGGTCTGAGACCATAAGACCACATCGTGCTCTAGTTGCACAATCTAGGTTCTCATAAAATGCTTTAATATCCTTTTTGATTTTTTCTGATGTCACTTTTTTCTTTCCTTTTTTCCACTTTTTTATTTTCTTTTCTTTTTTTTTTTTTTTTTGCTTTCATATAATTAACATGGAAGTGCCTGTTTTGTTTGAATAGTATTTGGCTTTTAGAAGAAAAAAATGGATACACTAGCCTGCTGTGACAGAAAAGAGTTGAATTGGTTTTTAAACGAGGACAATTTCTGCAGATCTTTTTGACTATTAGATGAGATGCAGTTTAATTTTCATTGCTCTAAATTAGTCCTGTAGGAGGAGGCCCTCCTTTAAAGGCAAGGCTGATAATGAAACTCGGGGAGTGATTCTGGGCTGGTATTAACGTACGCTAATTGTGTCACATAGAGCTACTTCGGCTGAGGAGCTGCCCCCCGGTTTTTGAAAGACTCTTGTTTGGTTCTCTAAGCTATAATAGAAAAAGCAGAAAAACTCATAAGCCAGGAGTGAGTCCAAAGAAATTATATAAATCATTAAGAGTGGAATTAATTGTTTCCTGTGATCTGCAGACAGCCAGGAGGCTGTTCCTGCCTGCGCGGTGCTGGGGCTCTGCCATCTCGGTGACATCCCCATGCTTGACAGGTATCTGCTGTCCACGCAGAAGAAGCACGGGGGAGCCGAGGCAAAGCAGGGGAAAACCCAGAGAGGAGGAGACACAGATATCTGGTATTTATCCTGCTCTGAAGCAAAATTAGCCTCCTTGATTAAATTGTGGTGTGAGATTTTATTCCATCTGTGCTCGAACGCGAGGTGCTCTGTGCTGCTTGTAATGGCTGGTCTCTCCCATCTGAGGCAGGGACTGGGTTTCCAAACCCGTTTCGTGGCGACATTATGTTTCCTGAAAGGCACCGGGAAGAATTAGGATCTGGAAGTGGCCCACATTTGCAGCTGTACTATTGTGATGTGCATTTATAAGTTCCTGCCGCCTTATGAATTCGTACATTTTATCACAGTGAACCAGCTTTTCCATTCCAGGTAGTAGATAATAAATAACTCCTACATCAAATAGTACAGGAAAATATTGAGTAGAAATGACAGAAGAGTATCAGTTAAATCACAGAATCAAAGTTTTTAGATGTCAACAAACAACCAGAAAGTCTACATTATGTAGTGGTCAGAAAAAAATTGCTGTAAGGAATGTATCAGTTCCTCTTGAGCTGTCCATCTACATCAGATCAATAGCCCTTCCAAGCATGGGACATTCAGGCTTTCAGCTTGAGAAATTGAAGTTCTCAAAATAAGTCAGGGTTGTAACACAAGTCCATCATTGTGTGTCACAGAAATGAAATGAGTTGTCTCCTGTTCGATTGATGACTGACATAAAGCTGGGAGGAAGAAAGGGGAAAATAAACGAGACATGGTTTTTTTTGAAAAGTTGTTACGAACACTTCTGTCAAAAAGTTTACACTAAGGGATCTGCTTTCATTTTCGTGTACATGCCTAGTTCCCATTACCGATAATAGGAGTTGGATGGTGAGGGGTGGGAGGAGGGATGTGCCGGGCACTGCAGTGCTGCTGCTACTCAGACAGAGCACATGATATAAGGAAAAAATGTAGATCAGGCATTTCTTACAAGAAAAAGAAAAAGATGGCCAGGGAATATATAACTAGTAGCTTATGATACTTTTAATTTAGCACTTGGTAATGACAAATGAGTAAACAGGCAGATTTTTGGCCCGTTGAAATACATAGACATGAGTATAGCAGAAAGAAGCCCACATCTGAATCCAGTTGCGTGTTCAAGCCGTTCATACAGGATCTAAGTTGCAAGTCTGGGAATTGAATGCACATTTACAGTCCCAATAGGAACCAGGTATAAAATTTGGCTGGAGATGTAAGTTCAGGCTTCAATCTGTCTTAAAATGGGGAGGTTGCAGTTGACAGATCCAGGGCTGGTCCTACAGATGTTCCACTGACATTCAAAACAGCAATGCTGAAATTAATATAGCTCCTCCTGTCAGCTCTGCTCTGTGAAATAATGCACATGAAGAATGATCTGCAAATTTTTTAGTTTTATCGGTTAAAAAGGCCCCTACAGTGCCTACAAACAGGCTAACAAAATCAATGTCTGATGCAGTTACTAGCTGAGCAGCTTGTTGATGTTAAAGGAAATAACTTTGTTATCCAAAGTACAAGTGCTCCTCTATTATCCAGGCTTTCAAAGTGATTGAGCCTGAAATGTATTCTACTAGTGTATATAGATACCCCTGCTACCTTGGAGACCAGGCAGTTTCAATACATTAAATATAGAAACTACTGTTTCCATTGCCTAGAGTGATAAAAATGGAGACAGAAACAACGGTTGTGCTTAGGTACATGCTGGGAAATACTGAAACTGTGTTTCTAAACTTCTCAGAAAGTGGTGATTCCTTGTTTTCATTGTTTTTTGTGGAAACAATGGGTTTCGGTTCTTGTAGGATAGTAAGAACAACCTGCTTGCTGGAGCAGGATGCTGAAAAGGAAGGGCTGTGTTGCTCGGATTCTGCGTACTGGAGCCTTCGGGGATGTTGTCCAACTTCGCTGAGCCTCAGTACATTGGTCTGTAGGGTGGGCCTTCGCAATCACACCTGACAAGGCAAGCTGTAGCAGACCTGTCTGTGAAGCTCTTCTAATGCATCTGAATCAAAACAGTTAGGTGTCAACCAGATGGTATATAAAGTTTTTATCAGTAGATGTGTAGGCAATATCTGTCATCATTAGGGATGCATAAAAAGGGTATAGATTTTCTTGCATGGAGAAAGAATGTTTGCAAAACGTGAAGTGAACCTGGAAAAGTTAATGTTGAAAATAAATAAAAAAAATCTCAAGATAGGATTAAAAAGCTATAAAAAATAATGTTAAGTTCAATAACATCAATTTGGTCAGAGATTTGATGGATCGCATACACCAAAACATGATTACATAGAAATGAAATAATAACTTTACACATCTCTTTAATAAGTATACTGTCTATGATAGCCTTATCAGAGAGGGTGAAGTAGGCATAGTTTACTACATTTGCTTAATTAAATAAAATGAAACTAAAACTGACTAAAATGAAGTCAGATGAAAAGCTGCTGCTGGATTTTTTTGTCTGTCTTGTAAAAAAGAAGAATTAAAACTCTGAACCAAGTAAATATTCATTTTTCTGAAAACAGTTTCATGAAATAAAACCCTGTTTCACATTGAATAAGTTGTTCACCCCATACTTCAGTTATGAATACTTTTTCACATTATTTTTCACAAATCTCTTTAAATGGCATTTTAGGTTTGAAATATTTCAAATGAAGAAATCAAAAGGATTGATTATGGAAGTAGTCATATATTATGCTTTTATTCTTTTAAATATTGTTCTTCTTGCTACCCCTCCTCCTCTTCCAGAATAAAAATGATGATCTGTAGGTAGATAAAGAATTTTACTGATATCAAATCTGCAGCTTTACTGGTATCATTTGAAAGAAAACTACCTATAATGGGCTAAACAAACTAGATTCTTTCAACCCCATTTGGCTATGATTCTACTTTAACTTTCAAAACATATTGCACGTTCCTGTAGAATTTCTTTTATCACAGGCATGTATTTTATAACATATTAGAAAAAAGGGACTTTTAAACTGAGTAAAAGTGCATTGTAGATATACTGTCAACTGTCATTGGAAAGACATTTTTTGTTTGTTTGCTTGGTTTTTCCCCATGTGAAGTCATACAAGAAATAATGCCTTCTGGGGCATTACATAGAAAAAGATAAACAATTGGAAGGGCCTTCAATCTTGTCATTCCCTTGTGTAACAGAGTGATAGTGTTCCACTGTCAGGGAAAGCTCAATGCTCCCGGGACAATTAACTCCTTCTATCTAGGTCTAGCCTAAATTATACCTGAGAGATCTTCACAGCTTTGCACGTGGATATAAGTAATAATAAAATAAAATGTTTCTGTGTTGGGAACCTTGCACCTTTTGCAGTCCTTACGCCAGCTCTAATGTGGATTGCTCAAGGTCTTATTATCCTCCGGTTGGTACCTTGCAGAGTTATTTCTGCCTGTGAAGTACGGGTACAAACACTACACGTTGTGCCCCCAGCATGCAACAGAGAATCAAACCATTATGTCTAAAGAGAAAGATGTATTCATGGTTTTCTCATGCTTGCCATGATCGGCTGCTAATTTCTGAGCTGTTCAGCTACAGATTTTCTGCATTCGACTTCAGACACCGCAGAAGAAGAACAGCTGGGAAATCAGTGAAGCAGCAGAGCAGAGTGGTTACAATAGAAAAAAAAAGTTATTGAAAGAAAACTGTCCAAGGCAGCCCCATGGTGCCCTTTCACACTGAGACACTGTCCCAGGGAGCCCCCTGGGAAATTGCAAGACATATTTTTCCCTGATAACAATGTAAAAAAAGCACAAAAGTACACATGGCATCTCACTGAGTCGCGTTGCTTTAGGAAACTGATATGGTGAGACTGTGTGCTTTGCCATAGCTTTAATAACACTGTGTTCATGTCTAGATGTAAAAAAATAAATAAAAATAAATAAGAGCCTAGTACAAAAAATGGCTAGTGTCTCATAGAGGACTTGTTTGTTAACCACTGATGAGATCCTGTGTACAGTCATGCTGCCCTGAGGAGTTTATAATACCAGAGCCTGAGCCTACAACATTTCCTAAGTACTGCTTTGAATAGCCTTGTGGGACTACAGTAATTGAGGTAACTGTGTTACTTCTGGACTAGATCATGCAACTCTTACATCAGGCATTAAGCACTTACAAGAGTAGCCCCATTCACTTAACTGATGGCTTTTAGGCTGGAAAAATGTATTGTAATCACAAAGTTACTTACCCTTGAAAACTCAGGATACTCAGTTACTCAGGACAGAATGGAAAAATGCAAGGAGGTTAGCATAGATATCAAACAACAAATGAACTATATATAAAGCTGATCTCTCCTCTTCTGGTAATTTTGCTCCCACTTCCAGACAATCAAGCCCAGTTTTGCAAGCGACTGCCAAAAGACAGTGCTACTGTGCATGCGAGCAGGTTTAGCTCCAATAAATAGTTATGGGTTCCAGCTAAATCCAGCCCCCGATAATGTTACACTCTGTCATGGACACGCCTCCAAAACACCTCCTGCTTTGACAAAAAGGTTGCACTGATGCCTGGACCCCTGAGGTTGACCAGGATTGCTCCACCCTGAGCAGGGCTCTATTTCCCATATTAAAAGTCAGCTTTTTGGCAGAGGAGCGCTGAGCGTGGAAATCCATTAGACTTGCCTATGTGCTGATGAAATCCTAGCTCCATGTAATATGCTATCTTGTACACTCTCTTTTGAAAAAAAAAAAAAAAAAAGAAAAAAATTCGCGGCAATGGTGCCACCACTCTTGTAACCTTGCACACTCTTGTAGTGAACAATTAATCTCATTTATAAGATGTTTCTTTTTTTTAAAGCACTGAGAAGGTATTCTGGGCAGAATTCACCTGTAAATGTGGCTGTGTTTTTATTCAATCAAACTCAACAATGCTATTCCAGATGTGCATCTGGGTAGTGTCTCGAGAAAGGTGTGCCACTGTAGAGAGAAAAGGGCAACACCTATGTGCTTGCAGAGAGACCCAGCAGAAGTGCACTGACGTCTTTAGCTCAAGAAGAGCCCTGAGTTCAAGTCTTCTCCTTAGTGCCTTCAGTGTTTCCTCCATCTAGAATAACCTTTGGAAAGAGAGGGCAAATATTTGCAAATAATTTCAAGATGTTTTTATGAATATGTTCATCACATTTCTAATTTGGAAATCACAATTTGTATTTTTGAATTATATTTCTTATTTGCCCTACAAGGTAGTAACTCACTGAGGTCGCAGCTCTGCACAGTACTCTCCGTGTTTGGATCCCTGTATCTCGGTGGTGTGACGTTGAAGAGACATCTTTGGGGTTTTTGTGGAGCCATGTGTATTTATTGATCTCCTGATATAACCTCATTTTAAATGATTCGTTGCAACTGTTAGACGATAGCACCTTTATTGGTAATTGCAATTCTGTGTTCCTCCCCGAGTATTTTACTGATTAAAAATAATTATGCACACAATGGTCATATTTTTTTCAGGAGCCAAAAGATTATCATCTAGATCACTCGTAGGGTCAACAGAGAGAGAGAGAGAGCTTTCACAGTTATTTATTCTATCACCTTTTTCAAGAACTGAGTAGTTTCCATAGGAAACCTGAGAGCTGTTCTTGACAAACTGCTGTGGTTTCACATCCAAGGTTCTGCTTGTAGTTTCTGGAGTTACCACTATCGAGGACAGACTTGGTGATCTGGATGTCCTTTCACCTTTGCTAGTTGTACTCTCCTTGTCCTTAGAGGTTTGTAGGACCTGAATGGATCAAGCCCTAGACAACCAGGTCAGACCCCACAGCTGACCCTTCTGGGGCAGGAGGTCTGACCAGAGACCTCCTGGGGCTCCTTCCCACCTGAATTACTCTGAAATCTTATGATTTGTCCACTCGCCTAAGAGAGAATTATTGCTCAGTTGAGCAGCTAAATTTTCATGTCTTGCTTACTGGGCAGAATACTAGTCAGCATCCACAGGAACGGGCAGACTTGTGGACCCTTAAATCTTGCAGTGCACTGCAAATTATTCATGTGAGGACCAAGTATGGACTACCCTGGTGATACATCTCTGGCTGCTGTGTTTAAGGGTTCTTTGTATGTATGTCAGTGTAAAATACTTAATTCTTTTGTAGCAACCTCTTTTTCTGGAAGACCTATCGTCCTCCAGTGGATCAATTTGTCTAAAGGAATGTAATCTATATTTACTTTGCAGTAGGTACTGTAGCTCTCAACTCTGCTTTTAGCTGATTCAGCTCCTATTCAGCTTGCTTTGACCTCAGAAATATTCCCTGCTAACTGTCCTCCTGTTCACTCCAATTTGTACTGCCTAAATGCTTACTGCTGAGTGTCCCTCTGGCCATTTTGAAAGGTGTTTCATCACACTACAATAAACGTGAAATACTGATGCACTCAAAACAGCAAAAAAGGAGGAAAAAAAAGCAGCTGTATATCGACATGGGACCGGACAGGGGCATTTATTACACTTTACTTTCATACCATTGTCTACCTTTGGCAAAGGAAGACTCTAACGGTCCCCGGTGGGCCGAGCTGATCAATACTACACAGGAGTTAAATTAGACCTCAAGTCAAGCACATATCTACCTTGGCTGGGATACCTCCAACCTAAAGTCCCTGGAAAATTTACATTTTTCCACTAAGTTAACCAATAACAGAGTGAAATGAGTGAGAAAAAAGCAGCTGTCTAGCCTGCATCTTGCTTCATTATCAAATGGATGTTGTCCAAACAGCAGCTAAGGTGCCTTACGAGAAAGACAAACAGGCTGATGTATAAGCAGGCCAGTAGTTATCAGGCACATTAAGTAAAAACAATTTAAAAAAAAAAAGTTAGTAGGCATGTAATAACATTTTTGAAAGATATCTCCTATGCCTCTTGTTATTCTGAAGGTGCTTTCCCCCACACCCCTTCTTATTCTCGCTGTATCTAAACTGGCTTTATTGTTTGCACATGCACACAGAGTTTTTACTAAGGTTAACGCGAGTTATATTAATTTGTCAATGTAGGACATACTTATTCAATTTGGACCCCTAATTCAGAGGCCCAGAATAAACAGATCCCAGGTTGTCTTAGCATCTTTCTACTCAAACTACCACAAGCACTCAAGACTTCAAGCGCATGGGAATCTGTAGGTGTAACCCTATGGGATCAGAACAAGCGTTTTCAAAATGACAGCCTCTTGGTTGGAAAACAGATTAAAGTGACTCAGGGCCTTGATGGCTGAAGAGAGAGGTCATATGAAGCTCCTGGTTGGAAACCACCCCCCCAGCCAAAAAATACTCAGAAAAAAATTTTGTTCGACACAACAACCTCCAGTAAGTGATGTGCATTTGTTAGATTACAGGTTAGGACTGCTGGCCTATATAAAACAAAATAAAAATTGTAACAGTGTGCTAATAAACTAGTAACTCAACTGGCCTTAATAGCCTTGAATTGGGAAAAAAAAAAAACCCAAACAACCAAACAAAAAACAAAACACGAACAAATGGCCCCCACACCCCCAAAAAAGAGGAAGTCTTTCATGCAAATGAGGACTATACCTTTTGCTAGTGCTATTATATTATTTCATTCAGCAGGAGTGAAGGCACGGTGCAGGTGCTTCATCTCTGAAAACTTTGTTGCTTTATTATTTTAATAATTTGAAATATATTCCTTAGATGTCAACTCTTTACTTCAAGCTCAGGCATTGCCAAAAAGCGTGTCTTTATCTTTTAAAAAGCTTTCCTTGGTTTATTTCCAAAACAGCTCTTCCCTACCTATTTGCTGGTGGAGAAAATTATTTTGAAATATGAAACAGGTAAACCTTAACCTGCCAGATGTCTTCGTCATGTAAGCAATTTAAATTCAATTTGTGGCAGAAAATACAGGCAACTTCTGGATCAATAGGCTGCATTCAGCAGAGCTGACATACAACACCTGATACGTTGCCAACCTGGCTGGGCTCTTGTTACTCATACCTGAGGGACTTTCCCTGGCTTTTATCATTAGGTAAAATCTCCTAGGATTACAGGTACTTAAAGGTAATTAGGTCTGCTCTGTTACCCTCCATTTGAATGCCCTCTGTTTCCGCAGCAGCCAGTTTACTTTTGTATTTCAGGGAGATAATTGTGGTGGCACACGCCACCAAGGTAAAATGATAGCCTTGCACAAACACACACCCAGCACACCACAGCCTGTATCTCACAGGAGAAGAGGGGTGATGAGATAATAGCTGGAACAATAGCTGCTGCAGGTTTGCCTAGTTCACTTTCTGTGATTTTGTCAGATGTCTTGCCTTCAAAGATGTAATTATGTGATTAGAAAGAAGAGGCTGTAAACAAACAGGACTTTGCTCCTCCCCAGACATGTGAAGTGAAGCATGTCAATCCCCAAATCTCCTCCAAGAATACCTGCACCTCGCTGGCACGTGGAAGGCGGTCTGAGATGTGTGATGTGCATGCGCACCAATCCTTCTGTGAATGCTAACAGCTTACAAGTTATTAACACAAAAATCATTTTCTATACACATACATTTAACTAGGGTTCAGAATGAAGTTTAATCATTGCTCAGATTTGTAATAATTATTATTACATGTAGGGTTAAGTGCTGGAAATTGGAGTTTTTATTTGCCATTTAACAATTCCCACTTCTATCTGTGAGCTCTGATTCTCCCATTATTGTGTTTCCTACAAATATCCCAGATACTTATAAATATTCTATTGCAATGAATTTTATATGACCCTTCAGTTCTAACAGAGGAAGCTGCATTTTGAACTTAACCTAAAATCCAGTACAGTAAAGCCAATTTTTAAATATAACCTTTCTACCAAGTGGCAAAGACAGTCATAAAGCCACCTATTATTGCTCAAGTCCCTCTTGACATACAATTAATCCATCTCAAACCCCCCTCCAAAAATCCAGAGGTAGCAAATTTGCCCTTCCTGCATGTGCAATGCATACAGACAGACCGTTATTCAGCATTCTCTGACTGGGTGCAAACAGGGAAATATGCGTTGCAGGAAAAGGGAGCACAGATGAAAATTTGGAAGACACTAATCTCTCGCTGTAGATCAGCATGACGGGAAAAATTACAAATTAATGACTGGGAGAGAGTCTCAGACACAGGCAGGCAATCTCCTTTATTTGCATCGTTATCAGAACTCCTGATTGTCCAGACTTCACACACATCATACAGAAGTTGGTTGGATGGACCTTTGCAGATTGTCTAGTTCAGTCTTGCACTTCAAACAAGAGAGCTTTACCTGTCTGAGTCTGGAAAACCTCCACACATAAGACTTCTGAAACTTTAGGAAATAAATCAATAAGTCCCTTTTGAGACTATGGTATTTTGCAATAAATGATGCCATCATCCTGAAAAAATATAAAGTAGTAGCTCTGAGGACAAAGAAGATGTCAAAATGAGCTAAAATAAAGTTATAAGCAAGATAGGGTATTTAACTTGGGCTTTGAACTTTGCGTGCGCTCAGAAGGAAACAGAAAACCTGTAGGCAGGTTCTTTGCAGTCCCGAATGCAGCCCTGTAAATGGACATTATGTCTTCCAACATCAACCAAAAATTAAGTGTCATGTACGTATCCTGCTTCTTATAACTAGTCCAACACAAAACAAAGGAGTTGTGACACTAGGAAAGGGTGAGGAAAAGGGTAAGGATTAGAAATAATCTATAGTATTTAAAAAAATACCCAAACAACTCTTTAACATTATAACCATATTTCCAGTCTCTGAAAATATTTTTATATTGTGTTGCCATCCTATAGTCATTACCTGTCCTTTTGTATATCTTTAGAAACCATCGATCACTGTAGGAACTAGATATTCATATTACATGAAAATATGCTTGAATAGACGGTAAGTTGGATGTATTGAGAATAATGTTCTCCCATGTGTTTCCTTTCACAATAATCCTTCAATATATGGCACTGTCCAAACCCATTATTGAATAGAAAATTATTAAGTGTGTCACTGTTGTTTCCACAAAGTTATGAATCTGCTGTGATGAAACATCACTTCTTCCATTTTATTGACCAGAAATGCTGAAGTATAGAAAGATTAAGATCAAAACTCTCCCATAAGTCTAAGTGCCCAAAACAAGACATTTTCATTGTAACTGGGATTTTTGCAGATCTCAAAACGATCAAAGTAAGAGGCACTCAGCATCTCAGCACAGGAAGGTCCTCGGGGACAAGGATACACGCTTCTTTCTCATGGAAACTGGGCAAAATTACTTGCTGGTCTTCACTTAAAAACTCTGCAAAGGCATAACCCAGTTTTCCAGGGTGCCATTCAGTCTCCTAAGTGGTGGCGAGTCTTTATTCCTCTTGTGGTTCCCTGACACGTTGACTGCACGCGTTCCAAACTCTGCAACAAATGAGGCAGGGGCTCTACACATAGAAACTGTGTTAATTACATAGACCTGAAAGCCCTGTGGAAATTAATATGTGATCTTGTAATGATTTGCTGTATCATAACACATATGCCCCAATCCAGCAAATCACTTAAGAAAGTGCTTATGTTCAGCTCGTCATTTCAAATCAAGCTTCAAGTTCAACCTTGACTCTGGAATGACATAAGTGAATTAGCCTGAAGCCTTCATGTAGTCGTCTTTGTATGATTTCCTTTGGTTTTTACAAAATAAACAGGGGGTAAGAATAATTTCAGAAGTTGTGTCATATGGTACCCTACTGAACTAGCCACAGGTCTTGGGCAGAACTGGAAAATTTAGAGCCATGGCAGAGATGACTTAATGAAGTAGCTTCGGCATTTGCCTGTGTGGACCAGCAGCTGGTGGGGCTGAGACACACACTTCACCAATGGTATTTTAAGATGTTTGCAATAGGACATGCACAGACACTGTGTTTGTGAGCATTGGTATAAAAGGTAGTCTCTGGCATGCCATTTGGGCAGCATGTGCTGCCTCCTCCCTACTTCCAACACCTGCTTTCTGGTGGAGCGCTGGCAGATTGCCTACAGATAGCAAATAAGAAAAGAGCAGTAGTGTCTACCGAGGTTGACTTGGGACAAGTTTGACCTCAGAGTAAGGCTGTAGTGGCTTTGCAGGCATAACCTCATGAGGTTCTCTTTTGGGCTGACATTGGGAGGGAAATAATCCCTACTGGCTAGAAACCCAATCACCCTTTGCTCCTGTCTGTCTTATCTTTGCTCCTGCCTGCCTGTGGCTACCCTGACTTTCTCGTTTTGTTTCCAGTTCCTCAAGTCCTTCACTATATCACTACTATCTCCTCTTCTTTTTCCCACCTCCCCATCTCTCCCTGAGCAGGGCAGTATGCCCCATAACACAGCTCAGCCTCCGCAGCCAGACCACAAGGTTGTTCCAGAGGCCCCTTGCAATGGCACTGACTGCGGCAGTGTGTACAGCCCAGAGGTGAATGAACCATGCTTCCTACTTGTGGAACCTTTTGTGAATCTCATTGCAAATTCTGAGCGTGTTCGGAGGCCTATGACTTGGCCATGTTTGGGTGAATTTTCAGGGGAACAATAAAACAGAACAAGTCTGTGGCATTGCGAATGTTGTTCCTGCAGGATGCAACATCTCACGTCAAAGTAGAAGGGCTCCAGGGCTTTTCAAAAAATAATTAAAACCATTCTTAGTGTAAGCAAAGATTTTAGGAAAAGGAATTATTATTAGACCAATTAAAATGAATAATAAAATAAAGAAACAGGTTTTGGGCATGTAGTCCTTCATTACTCTTCAGCTTCTGTCTAACTCTGTTGTATACCTGACACAGTCAGAGCCCTATCACTGTTTTAATGTTCTAAAGTGCAAAAAAGATAACTTATTTTCCCTACCATCAACCTGAGAAATAGCTAAATTGCTTATGCTGAATTATTCTAAAAAATAACCTTGACATAAGCACTCAGGATTCAGCCAGAACAATTACAAGTCTGCGGAATCATAAGTGACAGAAAACAGGGTTTTATACTGGAAGGCGTTAGGCATCCCTACGTACACACGCAGGGAGAGAAAAAAAGAAAATGAGAGGCAGAGGGAACATATGTTGTAGACAATCCTGCCTCCCGTAAAACTGCTGTTGAGTCAAGTAACCTGTTTAAAAACAGTGTATTCCTCTAACTACAGCCACCTGGCTTGTAATTATAGTCCTCATTAGAAACTGCTACAGGTCTTGAGTGATTAGTTATTGTTTATAAACTGTTCAACTGTAGACCACCTGTTTTCATATACTACTGCACCTTCTTCTTGCCTTACTGCATCATATCTATTAATAGAAAAGCACCTGTTTCCTGACAGTGCAAAACCAGAGATAAACACGTGTATATAAGCAGCTGGGGGAAAGGTCTTTGTGAAGGACAACCAAATATATTTGTTGCTATTAAGCTGTCTCTAGTCGCAGTTAGAGCCGTTGATGAAGTTGCCCTGCCTTGCATCTCTCATGTACGTGTAGACTCCTCAGCAACTGATGTGCTGTTGTTGGAGAACATTTATAATTAGCCCTCAAGAGATTGGGAAATCCAGAGAAATAAAACACAAGATTTGAATCCTGGCACTAATTGCTAAAGAGTTAAATGCTCCTACATGCAAAGCACCCAACACAAAAGGAAAGGTGAGTGGCATGATGTGCAGATGCGGGAGGTGAGGCATGAACACTGCTTGCCTTAAATAAACACAAGGATCGCTGCGGCCCCACTGGCAAAGGCAAAGAGGAGGCACTGATTTTCTTAAGGCGATTCAGTCATGTAGACAACAAACTCATGCTACAGTTAAAATATTTAGAGCCAAATTCTGCTCTGAGTCACACTGACTTCAGCTGATTTATTCTCAAGCCCAAACAGTGTAACTGAGAGCAAGATTTGGCCCCTAGACGACTCAACTATAAATAGTTATCCCATCATTAGATTTCATATATGTCCATGAGTGGCATATGAGATTTTTTTTTTAAAGGACTGAGTTGTCTACCTGGTTTTGAACAAAAAGCGAGCTCTGTCTCCAAGACTGTCAGTCTGGGAGAGTGGACACATGAGTGGAGAGGCAGAGCTGGAGGCACAAAGCTGGAGCGAGCAGCAGCACAGCAGCTCTGTGCGGAGGAGCCGGCTGTGCGCTCGGCGGTGGGAGGCAGCAGGCTGTGTGATGTGAGGGGCGCACCGAAACGAGGACACCTTCAGCCCTGCTTAGACGAGGGGAAATGGGACCTTTTGGCAGAGGAATGAAGTCAGTTTTAGGGATTGCATTGGGTGTTTACAGCACTTCAAATCCCAGGTGATGTAGAGGGCGGTGGGGGCTGCCACCCTCTAACGCAATGGTGGGAGGTGCAACCTTCCTAGCCTCTCAGAAGCCCTTTCCCTGCCTGTTTTAAGCACTTGTGGCCACGCCTTAACCCTTATCCAGTGTAATATTTGCTGTGGTGGTTTGCCAATATGCAACACCACAGCCTGCTGCAGTGAGCCTCCCCCATCAGCTGTGTTGTATTTAGGAATACCCAGGCTCCCCATGCACTGGCTTTCTTCTGCTTATGAACCAGACCAAAAGCTGCCCGTGCATGTGACCTGTAAGTGGTCCACGGACACACAATAACTAGTTTTCTAATGAGAGTTTTTGGGATTTACTGATCATCCTTAAGGACACATTATTGCTCATAGGCAGTTGGTTTTGCTTACTCATTTATTGGGTAACTGATAGTTTCCAATATGAGATGGCACACCATGAAAAAATAGGGGATAACACAGTCTCAATAGAAAGCCAGGAAACTTTTCTGTATTAAGACACAGTGGCATGATGAACAACCTAGTCATCACCCTGTGTTGCCACACAGCAAATGTTAGGCACCTGTGCATAGCAGTGAATCATCTTATTGGCTGTTTATTCATGACTGAATATGTTCCCAGACCTATTTCTCAGTGTTTGACCATCTCCAATGCTCCTTTCCTCACTGCCCTTCCTCAGAAAGAAAATAAAACTTTCAGTTTACGTGAAAAAGGCACAACTAAAGCCACCAGAATTATGCAACTAAACCGAGAACATATTTCTCTGCTCAATATTTAAATGGTAGTAACACTCCCCATCATTATTGCAAAGATCCAGTAAAACCTAACCTCACGCAGAGCCTCAGGATGTGCAGCACCAAACCTGTCCACCCAAAGTCCCTCAAGTACACTGGGCCACCAGAGGATTTACATACATTTAGCAGAATGAATGGCAAATAATTTGGTATCTTAGAAACTCAACAGTGGGACTGAGATTTTTCTGGGTACAGGTTGCTCACAGTCTATCCCTTTGTTGTTTTTTCAGCTGTGGTTGTCTTGAAACCTGTAGGCTATGAAGGGTTATCAGTGGGGCTATGCAGCCTTTTGTAGGCAGATATTAAGGAAGCATATTCTGAAGTAGTATATATACATTAATTTGGGCTCACCACTGCTGTCTCTACTCACAGCTTTGTGACTACTGGATCACCCGGTAAGCAGAGTGGGTCATTATTCGTTGCAGAATACTGTGTGGGTACACTGTAAATAGTTCATGGTGGCAGCAGTCATAGATTTTTCTTTTAAGTATGCTTACCTGAAGAAAAATATCAAATGAAAGGAGCATAATTTGATAAAAAAGTGAAACAATAGAGAGTGCCAAAGTAATACGTTTCAGCTGGGCTTCAGCAGCTGTGTTTAGCCCCGCATCCTATCACAGCACAGTGCAATAACTCCAGAGTAGCACAGGTGCCTGGTGGCTCCCGTTAAACACCAAACTTTGCTCATCCATCACCCTTGCAGGGTTACCAGGGAGTCCCGCTGATTGCACACGAGAGGTTCGGACGTTTTGGTCGGACACGGGCTTCTTGCACTCCATGGCTGTTCTGCTGTGTGATCCTTGGGGAGCGGCTCAGGCGTAGCCCCAGCAAGGGGGTCTCGGCTGGGTGAGGAGATGCCAGGCTCTGCAATTAGGCACTGCGCTAAACGAGGAACCATCTGAAGCAGTCGGCAGGACACACTAAGAGATTTGCAGGGCTGAGCTACCTACCACCAGTCCGCAGGCTGACTCCACCTTGAAGGGGATTTCACTGGCAAGCACTTTTGAGGTTCCTATTTTTGAAATGAACAGCTAGATTAGTCTATGCTGAAAAATAGAAAGGCAGGTCATCTGCCTTTTCCAGAGCAGTACTTATGGCCTTGTGTAAAAATAATCACATTCCATCCCTTGCCTAAAAAAACCCCACCCAAATAACCCTCTGAACATAGTTCCCAAGCATAAATGCATTTTAGATTCTTAGGGGTTTTATCTATTTCCTCTTCCAAATAAGGGAAACAACTGTTGCAATGCCAACATCATTGTGCTGGAATGGTAGTAAAAGAATAAATAAATAGCAGTAGTTACCTCTTTATTGTCCTACTACTGCTTTTCTGCTAGCATTTGGGTAGATATTTATACAGTTCAGTATCTAGCAATAAGAGTGTGTAAAAAACAAAGCCCACCAAAAGACTGAAGGGTTACAGAGCAGCACAAAGAGGTCTCTTTTTAAAGTGACTAACTCAGTTGATTTCAATAGAAGTTTGGAAAATAATCAAAAGTTCTCAGTTGTGAAGAACTGGCAATGGGGTCTGCAGGAAGCACAGATCTTCCTTGGCCAGTGGGTTACCACGTGTTTGGAGAAATCAGAACTTTTCTGAGCTGGTGCAACCTCTCTCTTTGAAATCTTTTGCTTGCTGTTTCTTTTTTAAAGGTGTTAAAGAAATATGACTGTAATTAACAACTGACAAAAATATCTGGGCTTGAACTGAAGTGGGAAATCACAGAGGTTACTTATTTCCTCATGCTTTTACCATTTGTTCTCTTTTCTCGAGGAAGTTGAAAGACCTGAGGTTCAAACTTAATAAGGCCCCATGCCGTTTCTAAGAGTATTTCCAACGTGCAAAAAATAAGCCAGCACATTTCTTATATTTAAATTTGTTTTCAGTCATCTGAGCTATTACACAGTATGCCATCCCTAAACCTTTTGTAACAAGTAGTAAATGTTTCTCAGACAAGGGAAAGAATGATGTGTTCAACTACTCTAGCTGCTTGAGCCTGGGAAAGCGACAAAACATTGGTGTGCGTGCAATCCCCACATCTCAGTTTGTTTCAACATCATGAAAATGGAGCTGCCTCCAGCTCATGGCTTGTGCTTCAGATGTGTGCACTGGGAGGTAGCCTATGGGGCACCCCACGGGTGGGTGGCAGCAGCTTCCTCTGACAGCTGAAGCTTCACGGTGCTGCAGAACAGATAGTGAGGTAGGGTTTATTAACCACAATTACTTAAAATGTTCTAGGGTCTGCCCTAAGCCCCTTCAGTTCAGTAGGAAGCTTTCTATTTCTAGCAGTGGGAAATGAGATTAATTCCACTGAGTACTAATTGTATAACACCTGCTCTAGAAATCATCAGGAGTTCAGTTTTAGCACGATTAAATTCTGGTCCGTGTCTAATAGCTTGGTGTGTTGTGGAACAAACCAAACCAGCTCAGATCCTGGAAACTGTCTGGATGCAGTAGCACATTGCTCTGCAGCGCCACAGATGCAAAGCAGATTTGTCAGCGCAGGGCTTCGTGTGTGTGATAATCAAGCAAGCCGAAATGAGCTCTTGTAACATGTCCTCACATATCCTAAATAAACAGCATTACAGAAGCCTTCCCAGGGAATCTGTCTTTTAGATCCCTTCTAATTTTGGAAAGACTTTATCTTTTTAAGCAATTATACATGGAAGGAATGCCTGAAGGTCTCAGTGACACTCATTAGTGTTCTTTGGATGGGATATTGGGGAAAACGAGTTTTGTTTTGTTTAAATTCCTTTTGCAAACAAACATTAACACCTACGAACATCAAATACACCCATGTCCATCAGAGAGACGCTGGAACGCAGATGAGACATTTCGTCCAGTGCTCTACTGAGTCACTGTAAAAATAACCCCACCAAGAACAGCTGACCAGCACTCACTTTCATGTCAATCTTTTCTTCTTTTTTTTTTCTTTTTTGAAAAAATAACTAAAAAATACATTTTAATGGAAATGCGCAGATTGAGAAGGGTTCTTAGATGGAAGATCCAAGTCATTACTAAAAAACCAAAATGGGTACATGGACACGTATTTGCCATGGAAACCTTGGAAACAACATAAACATGAATCATGTTTAAACTGAGTGGGCACAGAGTGGTGCAAAGGGTCCTGTTTGCCAGCCTGAGCTGAATGAGAGTCGCTCGCCTTCCACACAGGATGCTCAACAGGGAACATGCCACGGGGCTCGCCATGGCCAAGGTCGCATTACCATAGACACGGCATCTGGTTAATGCGCAATAGGGTGTTATGAAGCAAAATATGCTTGTCCTCAGCTCCAGTGCTGCCAACAGCGATTATTTTTTCTCATTATATCATGTTTTCTAATCAACCAAGTGAACCTCTAGCCACTGGGCAGTTATGCAGCTGCAACTGGACTGTGTGTAAGTTAATTCCTTTGAGAAGCATAAAGAAAACAATTCTGAAATAGCTTCTAACAGGCATTTTTAATGTCTGCCTGCACATACCACTTCTTTTTCTGGATTTCTCTCTACTCTTCCCAGTATATTGGCCAAAATGCCTCTGAACAACTTTGACTGCATCTTAGCTTTCATAGGTTGTCCTGATGAACAGAACTGAGAACTGCTTGCAAGAATGTCTTTAGTAACTCTTTGCATTTTCTTTAGACAGCAAGGATATTTAATTTCTCATTTTTGTTATTCTAGAAAAAAAAAGCAAAAAAACCTCTTCATATTCTCGTTACACCTTCCTTCAGTCAACCACCATTATTCTTTTCTTCTTTGTATATTCATTTAACTGTCTTAGTATCTAAGAGAGAGCCATTCAGCTTGAGACTGCTATCCTGAAAGCCACCTGGCAAGATTTTCAGATCAAAGAGCTGTGGATTCTGATAAGCATCCAAAATATTGTATCTTCTGTCACTCATATGACTACTTGTGGATACAGATTCTCCAGCCATGGTGTGATTCCAGACTGGAAACTGATTTTTGAAGTGGCTCAATATGCTTTGATATTTATCATCTCAGTTATTTGCAGCAATATACAGTATTGGCCAGAACAACACGTGCATAGGGATCTGTGGAGCTGCAGGTATTAGACACTCAGAAGAAACAGTCCCTGCGTGGCTTCAGAATACAACTACCATATTGGTTATTCTTTCTGATATCCAATTCTACGAACTTGCTTGCAGATTTTCTATCATTTGCTCAGTTTGTAAATATTACAAGGGGTTATAGAGAGACAAAAAGTTGTCCCGATATCCAAGCATAGGTCAAAGATAAGAGGTCCCAGGTCCCAACACTTAGACTAAATTACTGTCCTTGCTCTGTGGTTCTAGATGACCTGTGACTGTGTCTGAACACCAGAATTTTTGAAGCAGAAGGTTAAATATCCTATATATTGTTAATGTTAATTTGTCCATAATTTGTTTCATTTACTCACTGAAATCATACATACTTTTTGGATGTAGTGTACATTTGCCATTTTCCTAATTTAAAGTCTAATCCTCCACATCTGGAGGACACGTTCTTGGGTTTAGATTTCAATGAGTGAACAAACTATTTCTTTTGAAAGACAAAAATTAAGGCAAAAGTACAAAAAAAGAAAATTATGAGACAATAATTAAAAACCAAAACAAAACATCATGGCAAATGTTTCTTATAGACGTTCTGTGAGTGTGGCTTACATTCAGAAAACCAGGTGTACCATCCTTTTTGTTCTGGGATATCTCTCATTGAATGCCACAGGAGGTGCAGTAGTTGATTCAAAGGCAATTTTGACCACACCAAGAATGAAGAACAAGTAATTCTCTGTGTAGTGAAACCAATACACTTTCCATGGATTTATGATCTGAGTCTGCATTCCCGGTTGTTTTCTATGATGCCTATCAGGGTTACACTCACCCTGTAGCTTTTCTGTCAGTTGGGACATAATATCTCCTCCACTGTTGGCCTATTTTTATGAAACATGAAAGTATAGATGTTTTTCTATTCTGATTTGGCTAAAATTGACCAAAGAGTGAAGCTGTTAAAAAAGAAAGGAAGTAACTAACAACTAGTTTCCCACTGATTAAGAAAATAGACTAAATAACTAAAACAAGAGAATAAAGAAGCAGCATTAAGACTTTTCAGAAACAATTTGTACAGTTAAACCTGGATGGAGATTAATCACAGTTCCCTCCTCACAGCAGTCAGACCATGTTGGGTCAGGCCATTTAGCTCTGTCTCTTGTTTCTACTGTGGCAGGTGAGAGATGTTTGCAGGAAAGGTCTGACTTTGGGCAAGGCATGTGGGGACATTTGGCAGAGGACTCGCACACACACCCTTGAGCTAGAGGGTCTATGAACATCATGAGGTTTAATAGTGTCTGATGGACTGTTCTTCACTGAGTTTTCCAAGTTGCTTTTGAAACCATAAAACTCTTGACTTCTACTACATCCTAGTGACTCCACAGTTTAACTACTCACCCTTTAAAAAAACTGTTTTACTTCCTTGGTACCTTATACCTCTTGTGTACTATGAGAATGCAAGTGGAAACAGCATGAAAACAAGGATATTCTTATTCTCTAATTACACTGTACCTGTCAGACAAACTCCTGAAGGCAGGGAGCTGAACTAACAAAGACCCATATGTCCCATACGTTCACTCTCATGGTAAGTCTCAAAGAGTTTGGGGGTGAAATGGTCATAATACCTGTTTAAGCTTTTATGCTACTGGAAAGGAGGAGTGATTGAAAGTCTCATGAACAAACAATGAATATAGCCTTAGAGGATGTCCTTTGGCCTTCCAATTGGTTTTGTTTTTTTCTTTATCTTTTTCAGAAATCTAGATTTTAACTACATGAAGGAGGGACAGTCTCTATTTTTCAGCTTCTCTGAGTCTCTGTCTGAACAATGGCATGGTGGTCTTCCTGCCGCTGAAGGACATTCAGTTAAATAACATTTTTAAAAGACGTTTTAGAGAGAAAGAATAACCTCCACCATCAAACTAGAAGCTGAAAAAAACCTCAGGTTATGAGGATGAGACATCTTATTGAAGAAAGTAGTAAAAGTTCAGAATTCCTATAAGCTTCTCTACATGTGAGTAATTTACTTTGAAGGCCCTTTAAGCCTATCCTAATAAGCATTAAAACTGGAAACATCTGAATTTCAGCATTTATAGGTAAAGTCAGTATTCATTTAGAACACACAAATATGGTAAAATACATATAAATCAATTTTGGACATGTACTTTACCACATCAGCTGCTTCAGACTCTCCTGATGGTTAAAGCCAGAATATCCAACTTTGCATTTGTGCCAGCAGGTCCTAATGGACGATAACTTGCAAAGCCTTCATTGATCACTGTGGTGTGAAACACACCGAAATTCCCTATGAAAGTGCTCTTTATGCCCATCAAAAAGTATTTGTGTGAGGCAGCTTCCTCTCTTTGAACAACACTTACTAAGCATGGAGCAGTCATTGAGGTAATATATTTCAAATGCTATGACATTTTTTAAGTGAAGAAAAGCTACTTTAGCTAATTTAAAAAAAAAAAATATTGCTTCCTACTGTCTCCCTAGAGATGAATATGAATTCCTCTTCCATATTATCTTTTGGAGTGTTGCCAGCAGCTCAACAAAACATATTCTTCTGCATCCCTTTCTGGAAGGGCTTGAAGCCCAAAAGTTGCTGAGTCTATGCCCTCTCTGTATGGGAGAATACCATTTCTTACAAATAATACATGCATTTTTACAGGCTGTTGTCTTTATGGAGACTTTTCCCAGTTATGCCCCAAATTATCTGGTCCATTAAAAAAAATTCACATTAGACATTCCTTACTTATCTCCATGAGATTATATGATGCATGCTACAATTTTCCTGAAGGTGCTCACATTTCTGATTGGTTTATTAATTTGTGTTTATTGTAGGTACTCTGGTATAATGTTTTATCTTAATTAGTATTTTTATGCCCACTATATTAAGTACGTATGTGGCCAGTTTTTTATGCTGCATGTCTTTCTAGTGCAACTAAGGTTTAGTGTTTTACTTCAAGAAGGAAAATTTATAATCAAATTAAAAGTAATTACATACATATTTTGCTTCAAAACCAAACTATATTGCATTAGCATGAGATGATACTTTAGGTTCAAATCCATAAGTTCTTCCTCTGGTAATCCTCCTGTTGACCTCTGTATGATATCAACTAGCCTTAAATTCTTAGGATAAAATCTGAACTCTATTTTGTTTTGCAGAAATAAAACAGCTTCTTGGGCATTCATTGCAGAGAGAATTTCATTCACCTCTTTTTATCAAGAGATATTTTGTTAGCATAGGACTGGTAAATATGCAGAAAAAAACCCAACCTATTTTCAGAGTAATTCTTTTGCATTTTAAATGTAGGGTAAGATGGAGTATGACCCATTGTCATACTCAAGAAGTATTTAATTTCTTGAGTAAGCCTCTTAAAATCAGGTCCGATAGGTGTAGCAAAACAATAAAGCAATGCTTTTTTGTTGACACAAATGAATCAGGCTTTCTGCTTGTTGGTTTTCCATGGTGGACACCCATATAATTAAATGGCTACTGGCTAATATTATTTTTTGAAAATTTATTCAGGGAATACTTTTCAGTTTCAAGACATATTAGGATTTTTTCTCTAGTTTATTTATTTCTGTTCTGGAGAGGGTTAAGACTTGTTTTAATCTTAAAAAGCTTAGAAAATCATGGTGTTTTTCACTATATGTTGTTCATCATCTATTTTGCAAACAAAGTTGCCAGTTGACCCTGCCTGCTTGGAGTGATGTCTTAATCTTGGATAATTCCAACCAGTTAAAAGGTTACCTTCAGTCAGCCAAAAGAGAGCAAGTATTTCAATGTTTTGCCCTTCGTTTTAAACTTCTAGTTTTGATATCGGCTGCTTGAGCTGGGCACACTGCATTTGCTTTCAGCAATGGTTGATGCAGAAGCACTTTAGTTTGTAAGCAAGCAGTTTGGCTCGCAATGAGGAGTGAGTTGTAAATTACCCACCACTGAGTTGCTGAGTCACTTGAATACTTCACACTGCTCTAAATGCAAGATCCAGTGGGGTTACTGAATTATCCTAGGCTGTTTTTCAGAAGATCCTTGTGTCACGATCTCATTCTAAATATGATTTTTTTTTTCTTGATAAGTATTTAATTTGAGATTTCAGTAGTGAAGAGAATTGAGTAGAGACATTTTAAGTGCTGCTTCGTCTATCATTAGAGACACCAAGTGACACAGGAAAAGATAATGAACATAGAAAGAGCCCCCAAAGCACTTTTAGATCGTTTCTTGAGAGTCAGCAGGCCAATACTGACTTTGATTAAGCACTCACTTTGGTCCCATTAGTTTGGCAAACTGTGAAACAAAAGTGAGCGTCCTCTCCAAGTTAGTTTTGCATAAACTCTTTTACAACTTCAGTTCTGAACTTCTTTAGAACATCTCTAATTTGGAAGGTTTCATTTTATTTTTTTTATCCTCAAGAAAGATGTCTTTTTAATCCTTTTAAAGAATTCATAATCTGAGACTAACGGAAGCTTTTATAGTATCAAGAAATGACACTTAACAATCTCATTTTGTGTCTCAAAACTGCAGAGAAAAGCGACGATATGTGTTTCCTTCTCATGAGTTTGTGTTTCTGTGGTTTAATTGCCAGATTTTAAATCAAAGGACTAAGTTTCAACATGATTTCCTGGGGTTGCTGAATATTATAGTTACATACACTTCTGAAATTGTCTGCCAGTTGTCAGGAAAAGGCTCTTTCCCTTGTGCCCCTTTGGTGTGAGTTTGAGTCCTGACCGTTGGTGTGTAGCTGCCATGAGAGGCCATGGGAAACTTGACAAAGCCTATGCAGATTTTTTATTATAAGACCCACAAATGCATATTTAACTTTTTTTTTTTCTCCCAACAACGACATAAGAAAGACAGCGTGCTCTTGTCCCCTTAGACTGTTATTCAGCTGTGTGTAGGGTTGGAGAGATATCGTGACAAGCCTTGAGCTTCTGGTGGTTACTTGGTGTTGATAAAAGAGGAGCTTGCTGCAGCTGGGATCATCATTGACGAGCACCGAAGAAATACAGTGAATGCAGAGCCTGTTCATAGTCTAAAAGCAGATGCTTCAAGTTGGGGGGAGGTCATTACAGAGATGAGGGATCTTGAAAATGTTTCCTTTGCCCATGAGGGAACTCTTTCCCAGACTCTGCTTTGACTCAACACTCTTCATTAATTTGCTATTTATGTATTCTGTAAATCTCTTTGTGTCATATAGTGGTCTAGAAGGTACCCAGATAGTTTTCTGCTGTAACTTCCCGTCCTTTATAGTTCCTTCCAGGTTGAGAAAATCATCATAATTACCTTTCGTTATTTTTATTTCTAGCACATGAGGAAAAAATGTGTAAAACATAAAAGAACAAAAAGGGTAAAAAAGGATTAATTCACTATTTCTTAACATCCTTCAAGCCAATTAGCAATAGGTCCCAAGAATAGACATCTGACAGATTGGCTATAATTGGCAGCATTTTATGTGGCAGTTTGCTACCACTCCTGCTTCACCTGGAAAGTCTCTGAAGAGGTTACATCGCCGAACTGACGTTGCAGCATTCCAAGATCATGTCCATCATAGTTTCTGTTTAAATTAATTCCATTCAGGAAATACCGTACATATTATTTCACATATGCTTGGCACTGTATGCCACCAGAAATATGTATTAATGAATTGCTAAATATTTTATAATCAAACAATGTATTATCATAAATAAAAGTGGAAAGTAGGTTATTTCTCGTCCCAGTATTATAATCAGAAACGCTCACATCATTTTAAGGGTGGATTAATTAGCTCAGCTGAGGTGCTGAATCCAAGGTATTGTCAGATATTTTCTACCTCAGTATCTTGTTTTCAAGCCACAAAGGTAATCCACAGTAAGGTTTATATCTCCACATGTCTGTTAATGTAGAGCACATATAGACACAAACACACCCACGTGCACGCACATATACAGTCACATACGTGCATGCACATGTGAGTACGGTGACACTCACACAGGGTAGGCATACAGAGCGTATAGATTTCCACATGAATTTGACATTGATTTCTGGGGTAAACAAATGGTTTTAAGTCTTTACTTGCCCAAAGCTAGATCATAATAATCTGCATTTCAAAGTGTCCAAGTACCTTTAAAGTGATGGCTGCAGAGTCCCTCAAGGCATAAAGCAGATAAAACCTTCTTTTAAAAGTATTTTGCTCACCTTTGTAAAAAAAGGAACTTGGGGTTTATTGAGTGCAGGAAAGCCTCATTCCCATAGTAACCAATGCATGGCTGATATTGATCAGTGAAGTCAAAGGCAAAACCTACTGACAGGAATAAAGAGCGACTATTTCTTATCCTCATATGTATTCTTCCTGGAGTTCCTGTAGGTAACTGATACCACAGGCGTGGAGCACTCTCTGGGAGCGGCCGTGCTTTCAGTTGTGTCATTAACACACAACAGGGCTCCTTATCCAGAAGAAATGCTCTGAGTGTGCCTGATTTTTTACTAGATCCTGCAGTCTTTTCTCTGGCAGAACTCCCTCTGATTTTAGAAGGACTTTTCTTGAGCAAGGTATGTGCAGAATTGGTCCCTTTGTCTTGAAGGAGCATGGCCAGCCTTTGAAATCTCTTCACCACTATATTTTTTACCTAAATTAATGAGACCTTATAGGTTTTTAAAGTTCCCCTTCTTTGTTCACCATATTTGTGGCATGTGTGAGATCTGATAAATTAACATTTGCAATCATGCCTGATCTCTCTCTAATGATTTTATTAGGTGTTAAACATGAGGCTTAACATTCTTTTTATGTTAAGGCATTCCTTTTTGAACGGCAGATCTTCACAGAGAAGATCTTTGAAACTAAGAGCTCATGAATTATTAAAATTCGGTACAATGCATATACATACCTTAAATCCTCATCATGATTAGATCATTCCCAGAATTGACAGGTCTATAAAAATGAAGAAAGGGGACCTGTGAGAGCTGTGCAAGGAAAGATATTTTGTGGAACATGGTATCACGTAATAAAGAATAAATTCTCTAAAGTCTCTGATAGTTTTACAAGGTTTTACATACTCCTAGGCAGGTAATAATCTTCCTTAGTTTTTCTGGACTTGCAAGGAGCTTTAACAATTTTTTTCCTGACAAAACTGTTAGATAACAACTGAGCCAAAATTAAATAACCCCAAAAGTCTTCCTCTCTAATCCCTTCTGTGCATGCTTAATGTTTCATTCTCCCACTTCAATTATGCCATCTGCATTATGTCTTTCGCTCCCCACTCGCAAAGTTGTTAAAACGAAAAGCCTCTTTCAGAGTGTCACAGCTCCATTATGCAGGCCTATACCTGTGCTGGCAGCATGCTCTTCTTCTCACCTCATATTGCCTTTTGCCTGGGGAAGAGATCCCCGCGGTGCCTATCAAACTGGAAACTGAAATGAAATTAAGCTGGTATGCAGGAGATGGAGTAGGTTATGATAAACGAGCAGAGAAGATTCTGGGAAGACTTTTAAACTTAGTTCTTTGGGCCAAAAAACATCAGGCTTGAATGGCTAGCGCTAGTCATATAGACTGAAATCCTAGCCTTGCTAAAATCAATAGCAGGATTTGACTCTGAATCCTTAATAACTAAGGTAGCCTGGATTTCCACAGGTGCTAGGAACACACAGCTGTCACCGACTCCAAACACGCATTCAGATGTCAAATTACAGGCACCAATTTTAGACCGTTGGGTTTAGACCGCTTCATTTCCTGTTGTAATCTGTCTCTGTACAAGGTGTCATCATGACTTTTTCTAAGATCTCAGCTGAGAAGCAGATACGTTAGACATTTTTGAGAGAACATATTGGATTTCCACTGGAATCAATTCTTCAAACTGATAATGAGTGACACTCACCAAGTTTTTATAAATTCTGGAAAAATTCTTAAATTTTTTAGGATCCACCCAGAAAGATTCACTCTGATGATTCTTTGAAGAAGGACACAGTATATTAATTCAGAAATAATTTAAGAATAAGTTTTGGAAAGATGTTTTAAATTTGCACCTTTTAAAACCACCGATGTAGGCAGTAGTTCGGTCCTCTGTTTCACATCTTTTCATTAAAACCTGGTTTTGGTTTATTTCTAGCTTACAACTGTAACACATAATATGTCAGCCTGACACCCCATATGATCTGAAAATTTTAGGGGAAAAAACTGTGCATTATATATATTTATAAACATACACATACTTCAGGTTAAATCATGCACCAAAATGCAGAACCATTTTTCTCTGACTGACTTACAGAGCTGTACTCTGGAGACGATTTTATGTTTAATTTAAAATGGCTGCAATATTCAACATAGAAAACTGACTGTCTTTTACAGCATTTGCAGTCACCATCTTTCCAACAAAATATATCATCAGGAGTTTAGTTTTTCAGGATGTCTGGATGTTTTTGAAACCTTGGCTGGACGTTTCCCTTCCATGACATTATCACGATAGACCCATTGCCTGCTGAGCAGTGATCTGTGCATAACAGGACCATCTTGAGTATTTGCATGACAGTTGGGAAGGTACTGAAGAAGGATGTGCTGACACAAAAGACTGTCCTGGGGACCTTCAGTGCCAATATCTTTAAATGATCCATAGTCATTAGGAAGGTCTCCTGGCACTACTAGGATGAGTTTCTTAGAGGAAAAGAACTCTCCTGTGTAATCCAATGCTATCATTTATAGCTTACTTTCACTTCTGGAGCCCTGAGAGTTTTTAAGTTAGCATGGTTTCATTTGAAGCATCCTGCAGTTGTAGCTGTCAGCTCCCCCCATTTTTGAGAATGGTTTGAAAAACCATCACAATGGTTCTTGCAATTCTAAAAAGTTCTAACTGAGTGATAGGAAGTTAATATTTTACCATAGACAACTCAGAAGTAAAATTACAGTGAAATCTAAACATTATTTTTCTGGTATGAACATTTTCAAACCTATTCTGTCAAAACCTGTTTCGATATAGAAACAAAAAGAAAGTGTGAAGCTGAATATCCCGAGGAAGGTCCAGAAGAACACCAAGAGCACAGTTGTTAGAGCACTGGCACTTAGTATAAAATAGCAATCTAGTGGCCTATAATTTCCCAGCAGACACTAAAGGCCTTCCAGCATTCCCAGAGACGCAGCCAATGAAGCGCAAATACCACAGATACATCCATCAGAGCCGTGGCTGGCAGAGACCCTTATTGCAGCCAAAGGTGGATTTGCAGAGCTGTGCTGGAAATTCTGCAGTGGGAAGAAGACGGGCGATAGGGGACTCTGGGGACAAGTGCTGTCCAGCTCCCAAAATGATCCAATTTGATGGCATAGCACTGAGAGTCGCAGGCTGAGGCATCTGATGAGAGACAGCATGGGAATCAGACTACGTGTATTCGCGTTACCAACATTAAGCAAGAGAGAAGCGTCCTTACCCACCAGCAAAAAATTAAGGCCATAGTGAAAAAGAACGGCTGGACAATTTATGGTTCAAAATTTTTGCTTATTGAGAGAAATGTATTTCTCCCAACATCCTTGATGGTTACACCATGTATGGTCCCCCTTTTCTTTGCATTCTTCAGAGGTCTTTAGTGTCATATGGCAACTTATCAGCTAGTGGGTTCAACCGTTTTTTTTTACGAAACCTCGTAGGAAATAGATGATACAAGATCACAGCAAAGAAAGGCAAATTATTTTCTCTTCTCTCTTACACTCTGCTTGAAAGCTAATTTTCAAGACCATCCTTTCGTGTGCTTTATGGGAGATTAAAATGAAATTAGTTTGGGAAGGGTACTGCTCAAGATCATTTTAAGATTTTCCGAAGCTCACCAGCTTGTTGACCTGTAAACCACCTTTAGCTGGACAGATGGTAAGTAACAAATTGATCTCAGCCAATAAAAATCTGTCAGAACAATCTGCTGTTGGCAGGTGTCAGATAATTATCTCAATGAATAGATAAGCAAAGTAATAAGCAAATTAGAAGCTTCCATTGTAAATAACAGGAGGAATGTTATTTATTTATTGCAGCCAGACCCTTGATCATTTGCCGAAAAAAAAAAAAAAAAAAAGCCCACCTAATATCACAGGAAACTCACTGAAAAGATGTGCGGGTTATAGGTGGTGCTACCTCCACTAAGTTTTTTGGGTTTCAGCACTCTGATTCCTCTATAGCGTTTCAAGTGTCTGAAAAAAAATCTCAGCTGAGATGTGGCAGAAGTCCATGTCTGAGCAGTTGTATGATATATTGTTGTAGTTGCAGTTATTTTTTATATGAACACGCTGTCAGAAGCCTATTTGCAAACCTGGACCTTGCTGCCCTGGGCACAGTAGTAAAAAGATGGTCCCTGTCCCAAAACTTTCACCCTGAAATACAAGACAGAAAAATATAAATTGGGTGTTGATGGGCCAAAGGGAAAAGTGTTGCGCTTAGAAAGGCAGTCTTGGAGAACGTTGCAGCAGGACTGTGGATAGACACAAGCAAGACACTATTCCACCATGAAGGTCAGAGCATCGGATCCACTATTATGAAAGGCTGTGAACAAACAGGAGCTTGAGAAGGTTTTGTAGGAGTTGGCGATTCCAGTTTAGTTGGGACTGATTTTCCACCCAAGATGCACGAACTGCTGTTGGCTAAGCATACCTGCTGCAGCTAGCAGGGAGCAGCGTGGTGTGGGTGCTGCAATTTGAGAGACCACAGAGAAGAAATTTGGGAACATTTGCATTGGCATTTGGGAATATTTAGCATCTTTGTAAGAAGTTGGGTTGTTTTGTTATAGGCAAAAAAAAAAAAAGGTATTTTAGATGCAAACTCCTGGATGGTCTCTCTGAGACCTGGAGGCCAGTGCAGGAGGAATATGGCTCCTCTGAGGCTCCTGTCATGTAGAGCGTGTGCAGGTCTAGCATGTGTTGGAGGCAAACGATGACCTGGGATGCCTCCTTCCCGCATGCAGAGCCACGTGCGCGCCTCGCGCAGCCTGTGCGCACCTGAACACTATGTTGTAAGAGCTCTTAATTGATCTGTGATATCCAAATGTAAATTTCTGTTGCCCTATAGGTATCAAGGGGAGACTAGAATTTTAAATATTTGTCTTAATTACATTCATTAATGAGGCTAACTTCTGGTACACACTACTGTATAAGAAGTTTGAGGGTAGCAAAACTTGTATTGCTGAGATCTGCTAAGAGAAAAGGCCAGATTCATTCCTCTTCTCTTTGTTTTTCTCTGGAGTTATACCATGCATAAACACAGAGCACTAAATCTTTGCTTTTACAGCAACGACCCCCAAGGACTGCTGGGTTTTAAGGTGGGAGAGGTCTTTCAGCAAAGGGAGCTAAGGTTGTCTACCCCACGATAACACGCTGCACGTTGTGAGCAGCAGCCAGCGGGGAATGGCTCCCAGAGTCATCAGCAGTTGCTGTTACCATAATTTATCCTGGCAGGTAACTTTTTAAAACAATATAGGACACTGGACTTTCATGTAGAACTTATTGCTGAACAGGAGATGAAAGTCTCAGAAATCAAAGCTGCAAAGAGTATTTCAGATCAAACCCCAACTTAAATGCCGCTGTGAGTTTACCTTTCAGTTATGTGTTTTATCTGTCTTCGCAAGCGTGTACTCACCCAGTACTGCACTGTGCCTGTCGCTCAGGTTTTGTCTGCTGACAAACCTGAGGGTTTGGTTTGCTTTCTCTGGCTTGGGTCAGGACCAGAACTGCACCTTTTTGTGAGCAATCAGGGGCTAAGTCAGGATAAGTCCCTTCTGCAGGCTTCATAGCCTCAGCAGGGACAGGGTAAGTGATGGACAGCACGGATGTTGTGCTGTCCTTACCCAAAGGACATTTTAACAAGAAGCATGTAGGGGCAGATTATGGCTCTTCCCAGCATTTTGCAAAAGAGTAGGGAAAGAGGAAGCTTCCCCATCAGCTTTTACACCCCCAGAGAGAGGATTTGCTGTTGCCTGTTAACATGAGCCCAGGAAGACGTGGCCAAGTATATGCTACCTATACACAAGGGAAAGTACGTTTGCTGCATGCAATGCAGAGATTTGCTACCCATCCCGCTCTCCCCCTGCTCACCATAGAGAATCTCCTTACACACTGTTCAGACTTCAGCCGGAGGTTTTAACTGCAGGAGAAGTACCCTACATAAATGAGAATTAATTACTCTATTAGCTCAGGCATTAGATTCTTATTACTCATGATCCTGCAAGGCAAGATCGTAAGGACTGACACTTCAGCCTGAACCCAAGCAGCCAACGTTCAGGTGGCCGCGGGAAATTTAGATTTGAATGTTCTGATTTCCCAAGGGTTAACCTCTAAAAATGAATGCTAAATTCAACACGCTTTGTTTTTTTCCTCTAAAAAATACAAGCCTATATCCACTTAGACACTTAATTTCCCCTGGTTTCAAGGGGGGTTAGAAGTCTATCCTACCTCAATATTTTTGACTATTCCACTGGCGGCTGGGGCTTTCAAGGGGATCAGGTGTCCTGATGTCTTCTTTACGGTAAGACCCCAGGGCCAGCCTTTACAAAAGTATCAGTAATGAGAGCCATCGTGTCTTGGCATTTTTCATGCTGGCAAAATATTTTTCAAGGCACAGTTTTCTGGATAAATGGTGGAAAGAACATTTTGTGAATCCTGCTTTAAAAATAAAAGGGGGGGGGGGGGGGCGGGGAGGACGCAACAGTTGCTTAAAAATAATAAATGGAGAGCCACAAGTGGGGATAGGCACATTTTTGTTTCACTATTGATCCTGTTCCTTTTTTTTTTTTTCAAAAGATAAGAAGAAAAAGAGTAATTCAGAAATAAGTGCTTTATACAGCCTAGTTTTAAGACGTGGATCTGGCCTGTCCTATGTAATAGAAATGCTTTATTTGGAAGAGCTGGACCGTTCTACCCCATAATTTTTAGTCTCAAAGAACAAGCATTTCCACAGCTCCTAATTGACAACCTTTTGTAAACAAAAATCTAATTGTAACTTATTGTATTGACTATCCCTTTAGTGTTTGGAATAATCCGTCTGTGACCCTCATTTTTTTTTTTTTTTTTCTGAACTGAGTTCTTAGATAAGGTCACTTCAGTAAAAATCCTAACAAAAATTGACACACAAAATGAAAATATTCCGGTATGTGTTCCTATTTAGTCAGGGCAATGCCATCTCACAGACAATTCCGAAATCATGTTTAAACAAAAAGTTCAAAGCTCCTTTCAACTTGCTGCAGTTTTTACTACATATTCTTAATAAACCCTCTTCATCTGCTACTGTTGAAATGTAAGCTTTCAAGCAATGTAAACCTAGCAAAAGCCTTTATGTTTTTCACTTCCTTCTTTCCTTACCAGCACTGCTATTATCACATGGTGTGGTCCACATGATAAGCCATTCATTAAAGCATCACCTACTGTTTTTTTCCTCCTCAGTACCAGCTAGAGCATGATCTGTCTCTGCAGGAAGACATTGGACCTCTGACCTCTTTTGTAGATATTCCAGGCAAATATAATAAACAGGGTTCACTGAGTTTGTGTAAATCTCTGATTATGTTTACTCTGAAATCCAAGTGTTCATCTCAGGCAGAAGAATTAAGGCTGATTTTCAAATATTATGTACAAACTCTAGCTACTAAGCATTCCATAATGAGCACTTTGGCAATTTAAAGCAAATTAGGGTTCCCACTAGGCAGAGAAGATATACAGTATCGTCAAGTAAAGATTGTATGTTGTTTGATGAAAAATAGGCATGCAGAAAAAACATGATACAGACTTCTGGCTCCAGATGAATTAGGAGATCGTGTGTTAGCGTACTTCATTACTGAAACTTTGCATCGTTCCTCACTTCTGAAAGCTTAGTTTCAGTTTGCTAATGATTTCTGCTGTAGTTTGAGTAAACATTACCCCGGAGAACCACTTGTTGTGGCAATACGTGCCCTTCTGCTATGATAATGGATGGAATATTTAGGATATTGAAATGCAAAAAGGTAATTGAGATATTATTGAATCCTTCATACGTAGTAAAATTCAACTCTGTTTCGGTGAGCTGGCAACCCTCATTTGAAGAGACCTGGTGGAAAACATTGAAAATGCCAAATTTCACTCAGTAGGAACTGCTGTATGATGGATCTCTGCTGAGACCAGAACATCTCTTAGTACAAAGCGGTGTATTACATCCTTCCAGATGACAATATTTCATAGAGACGTCATCTGGGGGAATGAGGGAAGATATCTGTGCCATTAATCTCGGCAGCAACTAGGTGTTCAGCTCAGCCCAGTCAAACACGTGGGGTCTGAATTCATCTTTTGAAGAGGAAAAGAGGCTTGTATTTGTGCTTGGGAATCCAGAAATGGGATGGAAATGGGCAGTGTTGCTGACAAGGTTGGCACCTGACCTGTTTTGTGCAATCAAAACCTACAGACATGGAGCATTTCTCAATTCCATTTTACCGTTTCTGGACTTACTAGCTTAAACTTACCTCATTTTGGATTTAATTCTTTGCTGTTTGGGTAGTAAGCTTATATCTGCTGACTACAGAAGAAATATGTTGCCTTACAGAAAGAAAAGGTCTGGTCTACCAGTACTGTTCTCTGTGTAAGGTGGAAGAAAAAAAAAAAGAAAATAAAAAGAGCCCAAATGAGTTAGGTCTCTGGAAGAAAACAATAGACCTCATTATGCAATCTTTAAGAGCACTGAAGTTAGAGATCATCTGGCTTCCCTTGATTATTATTTTTACCTAAGAAAATGTGCTCCCTCTTGAAATTCAGTGAAGCTGAATGCGTAAAAAACATAAAATTATCATTTTTCCTTAAAAAAAAAAGAAATTTGGAACATTCAGAAAATGCTATTGGCATGGTAATCTTTACATGCAGATTTTAAGTTTTTCATTACTGTTTTATTTGAATAGGACTCCCAGAGCAGTTAGGTTCTGCCATTATCTTACATGGTGACAGAATAAGGTTTTTAAAATGTTACCTTTCCTTTCACCCTGGCTAAAAACTGATCCTCACTGGTGAGTAAAACTGCAATTTAGCAGGTTGTTCTCTAAGTTCTGAAATACCCATTTAGCTTGATTTAATTTCTCCAGTCCTCTTCCTTCAAGGGTGACTAAACAAGCAGAATAACCAAATTCATGCATTCATTGTTTTCTCTTTCCCAATGGGATTACTATACGGTATTACTGATTTAAAGTTTTAAGTGGCTTTATAAAATTTACTTCAGAAAAGTTGTACAAAAAAGTGTGAGCTTAGAACCTGAGCAAAAAACCTGATGAAATTAGCTGATTTAATTTCCTTGAATTTCAAAAAGAAATATTGGTCAGAATGTTGTCAGCGTTGAAGTCTTTTGTGCTGCAGAAGACCAGAGGAAAAGAGGAAAAATGGAATTTGAACAATTTTGTGTTGCATATAGGGAAACTATCTGATATCCTAAAGTACTGTGGTAAGAGAAATAAGTTATTGTTACCTCATGAAGTCATTTCAAGAGGTTTGGGCTTTTTATTTGGTTTGGTTTTGCATAGCTCAGCTAAAGCTTTTTGAAATTTCCACAGAGCATTGCTTAGAAATGAAGATTAATCAATTATTCATTGCAGAGATAGGACCAGAGTCTGCTTCTGTCCCCTTTAAGGAGTTTATTCAGTAGAGGGGTGAGCCCCGTAAGAGTGTTATTTTGTGTGAGTATGGGTGGGAGAAGCTGAATCATTATTAATTGCAAATTGATCGGTTGCTTTTTTTTATGAATTATTCATGAACAGATCCAAACTTCTGTGAATATATTCAGTATTCACCTAACAGTTGGGATGAACAACTTTCAGAAACTGGTGATTGACAGTGAACCTTCTGGTACACTATTTAAACAATATTGATTCATGGGCATGCTAATATATTTGTCTTTATCATAAAACTCTACCAGACCCTATCAGTTGGCAAATGCACATAAGTAGCTGGCTGTGTGACCTCCCCACCCTGGATAAAACACACTGTACTTCATCTTACTTTAACATCTGCCCTCAAATATTTTACTAAAGTCCATAAAGATGATAATGGTTGGCCAAGTTAGCACCTCACATACAATTTATACCTATGCTTTGCCATACTGTGGATGGCAAAAGTGCTCTCTTTTTGTCTTACTGTACAACAGGAGCATTAAACACTAAATTACTTGGTTTCTGCTTTTTAGACTTTTCAGATCTTTACGTACTTTACAAACACTTCTCCCTTCATTAGGAAATACCAATTCAGTTAACATGGAGAGCTCACTAACTTACTCCAGGAATGAAACGCTGATTCAAATTGTCATCTACTGCAGTGGCTAGCTGTAAGGCAATTTTGTCTCTAAATTTAATTTTGCAGAACTTTACAGAGGTCTTCCATGTTGGGTTTTATTTTTCAGCCTGCCACCTTGCAAATCCTAATACTGATTCAGAAAAAAATAAGTGAAAAAAGTGAAAAAGTGAATCAGAGGCCCCAAACTCAGGCAACACCCCACCCCTCGGTGTGGTGTCAAGCCATGACAGAATTGATGTCAGAGCTATGGACAGAAACCGTCCACAGAAAACATGAACATCAACACAAAAGGAGGATTACAACAAGCAGTCTGCTACTTTTCCCTAAAAGAGATGAAAATAAAAACCCCAGCAACCGGACTCTATACAGAGCTCATAACTACCTGAGTATCCAATAGCTATTTCTTTTACGGAAAGACCATACATCTGTAAGAACATAGGGTATGGCCCTGAGAACATGGTCAAACACTTCAGAGTGGACTAAGGTGCCATGTGCTACTGCAGCTTGGTGGGAAATCTGCTCCCACCCTGCTCACTGGAATGATTTGCTGCATATACAGCTTTAAACCTGTCTATTTCCCAGATAATTATGAAAATAATGAATAGTGTTTAATAATGTTGATCGAATAGGATGTTCTGCTTACATCTTACAAATTAGGATTATATTAGAGGGAAAACAGCCTGATGGTTTGAGGCGATTTGCTTATGAATACATGACTTCTCCTTCAGCTTATGAATATCGCAGTGCTCTTCAGCCTTCTCGCTGTGTGAGACCATTAATTCGCTGTCTATCACGAATTTGACATCTGATGGAGGGACATGCGTGGGAAGCTTTGACAGAGCAGTTGAAACCTATAAAAAACAAATGCCTCTAATGCAGCAGGGGGACTTGCCACCACTGTTGTCACTGTCCTGCAGGACTCCTCTGCCCAAAAGCTTCAGGTGGACGTGCAGCAAGAGAGCACTGGCAGGGACCATTTGATGAGAAATGGCCTGTAATAAAAGCATTACTGTTACTCTTCCAGAGACAAGACAACCAAAAAGGCTTCAAGATAAAAGCACTTCTTGGATAACATGCAGAGCAAGGCCATCCCTGAGAAGGATAGTGAGAGCACAGAAGGGCACCGTGTTCAGAAATTTGTTTTCTATAAATTAACTAAATACTCTTTTGCATTTCTGAAAGGAAAATTAATATGCACAAAAAGTTCCTTGACTAAGCCTGTATTTCCTCACTTTACTCTTAAAATTTAATTGAAATGTTTACCCCTTCTCCTCTCAAAAAAAATCAAGGCTTTTCCAGTGAGGTGGATCCTGGAGAAGACCAAACCTATGCAACTGGCAGCCAGAGGGAGATGCTGCAAGTTTTCCTGTGCAGTTCCTGGATTGTGCAGCATCAAGGGGGCTGTTAGTCACTGGGCATGCACAGCTGGTGCAAATTTAAGGTTTTTTTTAGTATTATTATTATTTTCTATTTCTATCTGCAAATATTTCCTCATAGCAATAGGGAAGGTAACCTGCTTTCTATCAGTAACTCATTTTGATGCGCTGGGTGCCTCAGGTGGTTTCCATCACGTGCACACAGACAGGGCGGTGTTGCCAGGTGAAGAGGACAAACCAGGAACTGGTGTTGCAGAGACTTGGAAAGCACTGTACTCCACAAAAACATGTAAAACATAAGCAATGTATTTTAACATGGAGAGATGGAAAAGGTGAAATCATGTAAAAGCTTGTAACAGACTTGGGCTTCCCAAATTTGCAGTTTTGGAGAGGCATCAAGCTCCAACCAGGGGCTGTTGGGGACACTGCAGCAGGGTCATGGAAAACCTGATCAGCACATGGCCATGCCATTGGCAGTGACTAAGAAACAGCAGGAAAAGCTCAGGCTTATGTTAGGTGAATTTTCCAATGCTGGAGACATAAAGGAGAATCCAAAATAATATGTGAAAAGATGTCAGAGAGGTTGAGGGAGGCAGACCTCAAGGCCAGCATTAGAGAATCACCTGCATCTGTGAAAAATGGCAAAAGCCAGGACAAAGCCAAGGTGGTGCATAGAAAAGAAGTAAAATGGTAATAGTGTTCATCTGGTGCTGGTGAATATGAACACCATATCCTGCATGACACTGCAATTTCTAGTCCCCCTACCCCACCTTTGGCTATGCTTGACTCAAAGTCCAAGGTGTTGATCTCTACAAGACATGCAGGTTTCTGCAGCGGATCCCATCTCAGCAAAGGTCAGGAGAAGTTGTGATGGGAAGTTCAGTCTGATAGAGTCACCAGGTTTGATGCATTTTCCAGTTTCAATCTACTGTTTCTTCTTTATTTTTTCTTTTTTTTTTTTTTTTTTCCCTGAAGTAGGTGGGATATAATCTACAGTAAACCAGAGAAAGACTACAGCAATCCCTTTTTCCAGATGCCATACTGCCCATGCCTAGAGCATTTGGTGCGGAAGATTAAAAACATGCATGGATGGGCAGCTTTAAAAACAGTTAAATGATTTAGTATCATAAGGTCCAACATGAAAAGAAAATAACATAGCAATAAAGCTTAATGTGTACATGCTAGTAAAAATCAACCTAATTTGGAAAAATAAAAAATCAAATTCTGCTGATATTATGTTATCAAGGCTGGTGACGGGTAATTACCAGGAGTGAATTTTTCTTATCTGAACCACCCAAGTTGAATCTTTGGTCAAAAGACCAGTCTTCCAAGAGCTTGCCTTTCTGGAAGCAGCATTGTCCTCTCCCTCTCCATGTACCTCTACATGCACAACTCTACGACACTCTTCTATTGAGGCACAAACATGGGGACTTGATTATAAACACATGTGGAAAAATTACCAGAAGGTGGAATACAGCAAAAGACAAACCACAGGGCTTCAATACAAGATATCTGGCAACAATAATTTCATGCATAGCAGTTGCATGGGTGAAATTAGGAGCAACTATCTGCTCTCTTTGTACAAAAAGTGGAAATGTAGGATAATTTTCTAGGGGAGAAAGCAGGAACCCCATAAACCCTTGTGCCTCTATGCAGTGCTTGTTTTTTACCTGCTGTCTACTGATTCTTTTGGAATTATTTTATTAGAATTAAAATAACCAATATTTTCTCATTTCATCAAATCCCGTTTTCAGTGTTCCGCTAATGTCATACGCTAAAGCCATAGCACCTTTGATCTCATTCTAAGCCTTGAAATAACTAGGAGACATCAGTCTGCATGGCTTTGGTTTAAAAGAGATGGCATACAGTACCTGTGCTCGGTGTCATAATGCTAACAAAATATGAATGAAAAATCATTTATGCCTTCCCCATTATTATTTGTCAAAAGATTGCATGCACAGTAAAGCTTTAGGAAAATGTCTTTAATTGTATTTTGCACTAAGCACTTTTTATTTTGAGCCTCTGGCTTTTTTTAAGTTCTCATTCACCATGTATTATAATAATAATAATAATAATCATAATCATAATAAATACAAATGGAAAATATCTTTGAATAGTAAATTTTAGCTTACTGGGACTGTCAATTGTGGATGGGCTCTTGATTGATCAGAATATTACACAATGGCATGGTGTAATTCTTTAGTGTGATGTTGTAAAATGGAGTATTGCTTCTGTTATTTTATCCAGTTTGCTTTTATATGACAGGGTTTATTGTGCGTTATGTTGTAGCTCATTCCTCTGTTCACAATGCCTACTGATGTGTAATTATGACTTGTCTGAACTGTAAGAAGGAGCAGTAAGTGAAAGAAAATCTGCAAGCACACTTGATTTATGAGCCCTGATACTATATTACAGTCCTAATCTGCCTGCTTAACTTAGCTTCAGGCAAACTTACTGTATAACATGCTTACGATTAGCACTGCAGCAAGTTGTAGAAGATTTACTCTGTTGGAGCTATGAGACTTTTTTTAAAATGATTTAGTCATTATTTCAGCTACAGGTATGGCAATAAATTATTTCACATATAAAGACTCTGTGTCAAGGAACAGCCATTGCAAAAAGGCTTTTTATACAGTAACAAAGAACAGTGCTTGGAGTGTTTTCCTCATACAAAACATCTTAATGTTATTGGTCATTTTTTTATGATGAAACTTCTTACACATTCTTCTCACATTCATACAATTTGTTTTATTATACTGCAGCTTTTGTAGCTCAGTACAATCTGCTTATTATAAGAATGTCTATTTGGATCCAGTGAATCTCATATTTTCAATAGTGTCCCAAAATAGAAATCACTATGGATGTGCAAATGAAAAGAAGGCCATAAAGCAATGACCTAATGTCAGGAAGAAAAGATGTAAGAAGATTTGCATTTTTTTATAATCACCATTCATGAAGACAGATGCATTCGTTCAGTCTTCTTGAAACTATAGCATATTCAGAGCAGCTACTTTTGGTAAACTAGAGTGGTACATTATTACCCTTGAATAATAAAGATCAGTGTTGATCATTCAGGGCCTAGTTTTGGTCTCATTGAAATCACTGTGTGGCTTGCCATTTGACTTCACTGGAATCCCTATTATACAATATTCACTATGGCAAATAAGCAAGGGATCTAAAGCTGGATCCACGGAAAGACTCCTGTCAGTTAAATGGGTGGTAGTCATTCATTTTTTTTGTTAAGCAGGACTGCTTGCCTGAGTAAAGATAGGCGTTCATATCAAGATTTTATAATTGGTCCTTAGAATGATATTTTTTTCTGGGTTTATTAGAGGTGCGTTTAAAAAAAAAAAAAAAAAAGGAAAATTTTCTGTAATTCATTTCATAGTAGTGAGAACCATATCAGATGAACAAATATAAAATATATATCTGCAATGGACAAAATGCTAATAATATAGCTCTATGGAAACAATTTCTAAGCAGACTTTCTTTTGTCTTTAAGTGTTTTTTTTCATTTTTTCTTCATTAAAACTGACATTGTGAATTCTAAATGTTTTTTTCTCCTTTAAAAATAGCTACTCACAGCTATCTAAAAGGCAGTTATGATTACCAGTGAAACAAAGACTTTTGGAGAGAAGCTGCACGCAAGTTATTTGTTGGTTTGTGCATTGCAATAGCAAAGCAAAAAGGTTTCTGAAGGGTGCAATGGAACTGAAATCATATATGAACAGTGGACAATAGCATTCTTTAATTATGAACAACAGTATTTTCAAGCTTATACTGCTTCAGTGAAGTTACCATAAACAATGAGCTTTTTATAGTGTAACAATAAAGCCTCTTAATTTCTTGTTCTCTATCTTCTAAAAAAAAAATGCTTCTGCTACACATTATAGAGTCACTCTCTTCCGAGGAGTTGGCTTTCCTACAGCTGGGCTCACAAATATAATCCTAAGCATAAGCACAAAGCTGGATGTGGATATCTGTGGTGTCCATCCACCCATTTCCATCATTTACCATAATACTATTTGGTAACATATGCTATTTGCAAGGGCAAAATGCACAGTCCAGGTTTTCAAGTAGTGGTCATCATATTACAGGCATCATCTGCAAGTATTTGTTGATGCTATTGACTGAACAAAAGGTTTATGAGGCAGAAGATATATTTTTCTAAATGCTGCTGTGCTACCTATAACCTAATTAACTTTACTTTAGCCAGCTGAGTATACCTGGAAACCAAATATATCATGTAGCAATTAGCTTTCCTCCTTCTGGCTTAGTACACTTAAGTTGTTTATTGAAAAGGTTAAATATTGATTGAAAATGGATAATAGAACCATATTACAGTTGTATGCTAAATGGCAGAACTTGCCTGTAAAACATTTCCAGTTACCCCACAGTAATGCAGTTACAGAACGGCAATCTGCTGCTAAGCACCCAGGCAAAAAATCAGAAACAAATATAAATCACCCACTATGCAGCCATTCTTATCAGTACACTGAATTCACACAAACATGTTTGGAAGTTCAGTCATTAATTATCATGATGTTGAAATAATATAATAAAAATAATAATTGCTTGTGAAGTGATCTGTTGACTCCCTCCTTTTTCAACGGAGGCTCCTCTCTGTCTCTGTCCCTTTCTCTCTTACCATGGGAAGCCACACAGACAAAGTATCAAGTGATCACATAGCATGAACTACAGCCTGAGGCAAAGCTTGTTATTTTACTTGAAACGGTGATGCATTTAGGACCCAGAAACTGTCAATAATTTTTTCTGACTTCCAGGGGATAAAAATCCCAATTACAGTAACTTTTCTGTGAAGCTGTATAGTCTAGTGCCACGTAGTAATATTACGATTCATCCTTAACACCTATCAGCTCAGTTTTATCTGAAGTTCGGACCAAAACTGCATGCATCTGTGAGGTTAACCTGATTTAGTCTAATTGTTGCTTGCTTTGAAAAGTGGAAAGTATATCTTCAAAAAAGGCTGGTCAAAGTAGGGTCTGCAGATTTTAACACAATTGGACTTGGCATCCTTCAGCCAGTTGGCTTCAGTAAGGCTGTTAATGTAGATGCAAGGGCCTTTGGACATTTTTCTCCCTATATTTTTTCTATAAAACATGGGCTTAGTTTCCCAAGCCATCACAGCAAAGATCTTTTTCCAAAGGAACGGGTTGAGAAAGGGTTTTTTAGGCTTGGTCCTTTTCTTTCAGCCACTTCTGGGCTGTGGGAGACGAATCCAATCCTGTAGAGAGCCATGCAGAAGAAAAAAATCGCTTCTTATGCTCTGCCCTCAGGGGAAATGACACTGGAGATTAAAAAATGTACAGAAGCATGAAAAAATTAACCTTGCAGAGTACATTGTCAGTGAAGGGCCATGGAGAGGCTCAGCGGCTGGGTGGTGTTGGAGGGCAAGCCACATGGCCACTGCAGAAATCCTTGGGAAAAGGTGGTTGAAGATGCTGCTTTTCATTCCTTCAGTGATTTTCTCTGTTCTGCTTACCTGCGAGGAACTTGGTCCTCTTTCCTCACCTCGCACCAGCAATGCACGCCAACATTATTCCTGGTGCACTCCAACCACGCTTTCCCATCTGTCCCACTCCTGGGTAGTGAGAAAGCGATGATATAACTAGATTTAATACCACAATAATCTAACCACGCCAGAAAGAGTGCCACCCACTCTGCACATCTTCACTTTCTCCTTCTTCAACTGGTGAATACATCGCTGACTCTCATCTCTATATATGTGAGGGCTGGTCTTTTTTTTTTTCTCCCCCCCCCCCCCCCCCCCACTTCCCCGAATAAAAATACTGAGCTCCTGTAGAATTATTGGTTGTTAATAGCCCAGTGCTAATATATCTTTTAGGACTGGATAGATGCATACACGAGACTGCACAGGGCATAGCTAACAAATGTGTTTATTATTGACAGAATAAGAACTGCCACTCTGGAAGATTAAAAGTTGAATGCTTGAGGTTTCCCCTTCCAGTTAACGGTTCATAGCTTTGTTATTGCAGGTCAGAGACAAACTAAGTGTAAAGATGTAAAGCAGAGTCCGAGTGGCCACAGAGGTGAGGCTGAAGCAAGAGCAGTACAGGATTAGTTCTGCTCGTTGTGTTGCTAGTTTTGTAAGGACACCCTGGGATGAAATTACTCTAAGAATGTTTTTCACAATATAGTATTTTCTGAAAATCTCATATTTGTTACACGGTGGTTTCCAGGTATAAATGCTAAATACAAAATTGCACAGTGTTTCCTTCCTTTTAGTAACTGTATTGTTATAGCTGTGTAGGTCTGAGTGTACAAGAGACACAGTTTACAGGGGTAAACAGTACCTCAGCACTATATTTGCCTATAAGCCTTGCTTCTTTATTTTAACGTGCGGTAGTTTTGTTTGTTTGTTTGCTTTTTTGTGGTTCCCTAATTTGTCTTTGGATCTGATTTACCTGATTCCTTAGGATTATATACAAATAACTCCATACAGTTTGTGCAACATCATCTGTTCATTTGGCTCAGTGAAAGTGGGTATTGTGCATTTACAGAAGGTTACCAAATTGGACACACCAATTACCTTTGGAGGCAAGATTAAAGTGCTTGTCTTATTTAATATTTCTTTCTCCTGCACTTCCAAATCAAAGTTCATTAGAAATAATAATCAGACATCTCTGTTAGTGTTACAAAAAATGATAAAAATCTTTGTAATGTGAGAGAGAGACACAAAAAATACACTGGTTTTACCATCAGGTGCTGAAATCCTAAAATAAGTAAGAAGAGACAAGAGAACATGTAAGATGTCTCCTGTGAAGACAGGCTGAGAGTTGGGGTTGTTCAGCCTGGAGAAGAGGAGGCTCCGGGGAGCCCTTATTGTACCCTTCCAGTACCTGAAGGGGGCCTACAAGAATGCTGGAGGGACTTTTTACAGGGGCATGTAGTGATAGGACAAGGGGAAATGGCTTTAAACTGAGAGAGGGGTAGATTTAGATTAGGTATGAGGAAGAAATTCTTCACTCTGAGGGTGCTGAGGCACTGGAACAGGTTGCCCAGAGAAGTTGCGGATGCCCCATCCCTGGCAGTGCTCAAGGCGAGGCTGGATGGGGCTTTGAGCAACCTGGTCTAGTGGAAGGTGTCCCTGCCCACGGCAGCAGGGGGTTGAAACTAGAAGGTCTTTAAGGTCCCTTCCAACCCAAATGATTCTAAGACTCTATGATTCTATGAATGACCTTTGATATACGGGTTGAACTTTTTGTTTGTTCAGGAAATTATTTTAGCAATTTCTTCTACCTATTTTGAAAGCTTGGCATTTTGGGGGGTACTTAGTTCTGTGCATTTTAATTTTTCACAAGAAGCATAACAGCTTCAGAAATATTAGAATTCCTGTGTATTTTATATTTCATATGACTGTAAAAGAGGTGTCTTCACTGTGGTTAATTATTAATCTTTTCTTGTGTATAATGGCATTATCTTTAAAAAAAGAAAAGAAAAGGGAATGGCATGTTTTTCTATGTTATCTCCTTGGTTGGTTGGTTTTGGTAATGAGGATCCAAAATGAACCTTTGCAATTTATGTATTATAATGCCTAAACCTCTATATTGTGCAAAATATTTCAAAAGCTTTCCTTGATCAAACTATAATGCCGTTTAAATATGTTGGGCAACATGTACCCTACCTACTTGCATTATGTCAAATGAACTGCATCATTCCAATATGGTGCCACATGTGCATGGAAGCCCGTAGCGCTTGTAACAGGTGCTGCCGAAACGCACTTGACGGAGATATCGACAGTAAGGTCATCTGTGAAAACAAATACCCAGAATATCAGTGGAAGGTTACCTTAGCACAGCCGGGTTATTTTTTTCCTGGGATAAATCAGGGAAAAAATGCTTTAGGAATAAGGTTTAGGATGAAGTCAATAAAGATGTGCAAAGGAGAGCTCAAAAGGCTAAAAAGTGAGAAAAGAGATTAGGACACCTTCAGAAGGGCATCTCTTTAAATTTAACAAAATGCACATAGAATTAGCTGCTGCTCTGCCTCTTCTTGCATGAAAATTTGTTTCTTCCAAGATAACAGAGTTAGAAATGCAAAATTCAGATCATAACCTAACAATAAAGAGTGGTGGAGCTTAGGCTCTTTCATGAGGGCAAAGGTATTTTGTGTGATTATTATTGCATTTTACACTTACTACAGTGTTTTCAGGGGGGGGAAAGACCCCACAAACAAAAACCAACAAACATTCCTTACATTTAGGCTGGGTCTCTGGCAATCTGTCCTCTGCAACGTTCTTAGCCTTTGTCTGACATTTATGGTCCTATGTTTATCACTGTAAACAGAGACCCAGTTTTCTCCTTCTCCTCTCCCTCCCACCTCCTAAAATGGCATCTGAAGCTGCTAAAATTATAATTAATGGGACTGTATTTATCTGGGATTGATTCCCATGAAGGGGCTTTAGCAGATTTTCCTACAAACTGCTAATGTGCAGCACAACAATGCATCGCAACACTTTATATCTTATCTGTATTTAAAAGTCAGATATTTTGTTCTGGATAAACTTCAGAAATGCTCTTCAATTCTCAGTGAGGCAAGCATTTCAATTTTCTGCAATATTAGCAGGGGTAACTAATGATGACTAATTTTTGCCTGTAGTATTTCCCTCAATCTGCTTGTGCACTTTCAGTTATTCTGGCAGCAGCAGCATTTGTACATTTTCTGGTCACTAAACACTCAAGTACAATTGTAAGTGATCAGTTTACAGTTGGCCAACAAAAGAGCTGCAGGAATGTCTAAAAGAAAAAGAAATTTGAATAAATATTCATGTGTATAGCCCATATTCTCTGGGCAAACACACAGCTCCTGCAAAAGAGAAGGACAGAGGGCAACTTAAATATATTTTAGCTATCAGAATATATTTTGAAAAATAGGATCATATATTTATCCTACCATAAGAACGTCTGGTATAAATCCTAACCACACAGATTTTGAAAATACATTTTTGTGTTTCTTCATGTTGAAGGTAAATCCTCCTCTTCACCCTCTTTTGTCTTTGATTATTATTTTCTTAATTTTTTGTTTAAATCTATAGGTTTGAGACAGAGGCTGGCTTGAGTTATACTTCAAAATAACACCATCTTATTAACAAATCTGAAAGCTATCTAGTTCAAAGAGAATATTTTAGATGGGAAGATAACATTTTCATAATGCGTTTTAAAAATACACAATTGTAAAACTGTGAGAATCCTGTCACTGCTGATACCTCTAAAGTGGGAGACTTTAATATCATTTGTTAACGTTCACAACTCATGGGCTATTCAGATGAACCGAACATAAATGGCAAAAAAAAATTTTTTAAATGAAGGGGCAGCTCACTTGTGCCCTTATTAATTATTATTTCCCAGTGAAATTTAATTATTGCCTAGCATTTTGGATCGTGTTGTTTATGATGGAGTGGCAAGAATAGTTCAAATTAAATCAGAACTCTACGGAGACAGTTCAACAGCTCGTGTCACAGGGAAGCTTTCGTTAGAAACCTCACATCCTGCAAAAGATATTTCTCTGTTTTTCTCTGAAGAGGTGTCATCGTTCGTGACACTGTTCTGCAGACATAATGCCAAAGAAACAGGGGGATGCACTGTGGGATTTGCATGTTTTATACTGAAATAATCTGAAATGCAGGAAACCTGCACAGCTTCATGCCTCGATCAGAGCGAATCAATGTGTACTAAAAGGGAAATCCGTCACATTAAGTATCAAAATATTAAAGGCTAAATTATGGCTTTTGCAGCGACAGCCTCCCGGGGCATGGAGGGAGACGGTGAGGAGAGGTGCAATGTTCGAGTGGCCGTTGCTGAGGGCACTGTAAAGTGCCGAGGTAGTCAGATATCCTCCGGGGGCACTGGGAAATGCACTTAGGAGAGGCATCTCTCTAACACAGAGATGCTGAAAAAAGATACCGCTGCTGAGCACCACCTTACTTATACAGGATACTACTGGCAGAATTTGACCCCCCAAGTTTTTTGTCATTCACTTAGTGCCAGGGGGAGTGATTTAAATGCCAATCGTTATTACTCTTTTTTATAAAGGTACAGAATATTCTTCTGCCGTCCCCTTCTATGCCTGTCTCTGGACATTAGGAGACACAAAAACAGGCTCCTGCCCCTGCCCTTGCCAGCCACGATCCCACGAGTCGTGAAACAGCTCTGCTCTCCCTCTCTGCCACCTCCTATAGCTCCTGAGTGCAGCAAAGACATCCTGACTGCATGGATTCATAAAGGCTGGAGGCAGAATATTTTGCTTTCATCATCTATTGTTTTGAATAAAAGCCACCATATCTGATCCTTAGTATCAAGGCCGTAACCTCAACCAGTAAATTCATGTAGGTTTGCTGAATTAGGACTGCAGCTGTGTCTAGTAGGTGGTCCCGCTTTCCTTTCCTACCTCTTGATGCTGATGACTATACTTTACTGCTGAGGTTGCAGGCAAGGGTGAAAATTTAGTTGTTTTAAACACTATACACATGCACGTATCCATACAAGGGAAGCCAGAAATGAAGCATCAGTATTTTCAACCTACTTGGAAAGCAATGAAGCATCAGTATTTTCAACCTACTTGGAAAGCAGTGTAATATTATAGAGGACATTAAAAGCACCAGTAAGATTTGGAGGCAATATTTCATCCAAGCTTAGAAGGTAAGTTGTTCTGGGAACTTTGAGAGCTCTTGCTTACCGTGTCACAAAAACTGGCAAAGCTGGGAGATCAACCCAGACCTCCTGACTCCCGGCCCACAGCCTTCACCCGTGACATCAGGATTCTTGTTAAAACTCAGTTTCACAAATGAACTGTTCATTTTGGATATAATGTAGCATCTATCTTTGGGTATATTTACATGCATTGTTTAAAGAATTTCAGACCAGTCAGCGTGTTTCAAGTGAAACAAAAAGTTGTTCCTAATCCGATGACAGAACTTCTCTGTTGAAGTCCAGGCCAGAGACTTCAGTGAGTCACCAGAAGGATAGTGCTTCTCTCAGCAGCAATAATTCACCCTTAACCATTGGGTTGGAACACATGGCACTACAAGAAAATGAGAACCATCATTTTAACACAAGTGAATATATTATTACTGAGTCAAATTCTGTTACATGTTTTCAGTCACGCCTCTTGGAAATGCATGTAAGTGCTGTGTTGGTGCCAATTCTGTGTAATCTACAAATCATAACCCATGTCTCAGTCAACCTAGAACTACAATGCTATGATTTGGCTCTTCTGTCAAAAAAAAAAAAAAAAAAAAGAAAAAACCAAAAATACCACCACCTCTGTGAAACCCTGAGTAAGATCAGAGTGCAGATTTATTTTGGAGAAACAGTCAGAAATCTGTGTGTTTGTCTAGACCTCCTGAATCCAAAAGCCCATCAAAGTAGGCTTTCTTCTGACTTTGTCAGCATTTCACTACAGTTTAGAGAATAATCATTTTTGGAGGGGAATAGATGAATGCATTTTATCATGTTGAATTCTTGGATTTGGTTGGCAACACAAAATTACTGGAAAAAAAAAAGAAGAAAAGCACAAAAATGTCAAAACTTCAATCTAGCTGGACTTTAAAAATAGATGAAGTTCAATAGGTTGCCTGCATTTTACAGTTCAGTTGACAATTCTAACTCAGTTGGGAAGAATGAGAATACTTGCAGATGAATTTGTGGTTGCAATGAACTCAGGAATTCCTTGGCCAAAAGGCTGGAGCAACTTCCCGTGAGAAAACCTAAGGGAGGGAAAGTCCTGTGCAGATCCAAGTTCAGATGTCCTTCTCTGCCTCCAACCCAAGAAGGAAAAAGATCTTTTCTGTGTCATAGCAGATCACAGAACGTCTACCCTCCTATTTTCACTCTGCCCAATGGATAAAAACAGGCCAGATCCATGAAAACCTTGTGTCACCAGCAAGGTCTCCTCTGTACTGGCTACGGTACATCATGCTGGGACCTAAATCAATTAACAGATTAAATCTGTGATGAAGAAAAGATCCACAGCTGACAAGTTACAAATTTGACTTGTCTCACTGATGCATCTTCTAGTGTCATTTGTAGGACGTAAATTATAGGTAATTAAATAGTAACAATATATAATGTATAATATATAATCTATAACAGTAACAACGATATAATGGTATTATTGGAAGTTGACTCAAATTTGAAATTTTCACAGTACACTTTCTCTGTCCCTGGGCTAGGAGAACACCACAATACATATAATATATAAATTCTCTTCCTAAGGGAACAAAATTAATTACAAATAGACTTTTAAAATTAGAACAAATATTTTAAGAGAAATTAAATTCTCCTTTTATCTGTTTCCTGATTATAGGTCAACACTTCCAAATATGTTAAACATCACTGTACATTGAATACAATATATTGAATATATATAAATAGTTTGAGAATTAGAATAAAGGGAAATGTTAATATTTGGTGATCTTATAAATGAGGTCATGGCTACTTTTTATGGTTTCTCCTAATAGAAGGGTAGTGCATTTGCCTTTTAAAAATTTCAGTAAAAGGACCATAGGAAAAGATAAATAGATAGCTCTTTATTGCTATTTATTTATATGGAATTTTATTTATTTATTTATTCTGAATTTTGAGACTTGATAATTTAAAATTTGTTCTTTTTATTTATTTGTTTGTTTGTTTGTTTCTCTTGTCTCTATTGTTGTTTTATGCTTGATGGTTGATTTGCACATAAATTCTTTCTGCTGTGTTGAAAGTCATACGGGATCTGGCCCTTAGGGGAAATATTCACAAGATATTTGGTAAAATATTGGTTTACATTTAACTGTTTTTTCCACAGCAGAAAAAAATAGTATGTTTTTATGGTCATTTTAGTTCTCTCTATTACATAATTAATAAATGTGGAGGAAAAAATGAGATCTTCAAATATAACTCAGCTGATAAATATTTTCAAAAATAATGGGAGACAGGAAATACATTTCATTTTTTTAAATATATAAATTAATGAAAAAACAACATTCTGAAATTAAAAAAAAGAAATACACATGTTATTGTCCAACCAGAGGTACCTTGTACTGTCTGGACACTTTGTCTTTCATTGACAGAATACAACTTAATTGTGGGTGGAAGAAAAAACAAGGTAAAGGAGACCAACGCTAAAATTTCTTTTATAGAATTTCTGATGTGTCTGAGTGTGGGAGACACTATGCTCTGCTTTGGGACAGCATGTATCTAACATAAAAGTATTGTTTAAAGGTGAATATAGAGAAAAGGTAATATTTTTGTTGTGATTACTGCTCTGAAATTAGGGATTCAGACGACTGTCAGAAAATATGAGGTATCTGATAGGTACTTTCATTCACGAAAGATCTCAGTCAAGCACACTAAGATTTTTCTGAAGCTGAAGCTTATTCAGAACGATAGACAGGCTTTCCAAATGTTTCATGTCCAAATGAACTTCTTTAAGTAGCAAAAAATGACACATATTTAATGGAAATTAAATCCTTCCTTTATAACAATATCTTTTTTTTTTGGAGGAGGGAGTAAAGAAGAAGCTTTAGGCAAAAAAATAATGCCCTGAACAAACCCACAAATATCAGGACTCCCTATTAAATTCAGGCTGCAAACATATTTGCATTGACTTTTAGTTTGAAAGTAATCTGGCATATAGAAACCAATAAATGTTAGGTTTCCAGTGGCTTCCACCTGTTAAGGAGTTGCAAGACAGCAGTACCCTTTTCAAAGCCATTAATAATGCAGAAGGTCAATATCTAAACAGATATATTGAATTACACACTGTATCATTATAATGACCAGAGTTTTTGTATTGCAGGTGATTTTTTTCTGCCATTTGACCCTTTTAAGCTAATTAAAATACATAGTTTATTTTTTGATAATGTTAGGAATAATATTGTGCTGTATATCCAGGTGGTTAGGCTCCTCAGAACAGGTAAAAAAGATACTATCCACTGCAACAAAGTGTATATTGATTTTTGTTAACTTTGCAGCTCCAGTCTCTCAACTAAAACTCCCCAAATACCAGAAAACCAAGGAAGTATCCCCAAAGTCTTTCTCAAACAGAACAGTATCATTTTTTTTCAGATAATTATCAATTTATGTGGTTTTAGGGGTATACAATGTATAGCAACATTAGGAATTCAGTGTTTGTACTCTGCAGTGGTTTGCCATATTTCAGTATCACAATCATAACAAGATGCAGTTACTGAAAAGGTAAAGAAAAAGGTAGTGCATTCATTTAATGATGTGCATTTTTCTCTTGTGTTTTACAAAACATAGTAATACCAAATTGCAAAGCTATGAAATCCACTGCCAGCCTCTCCCATTGACATCTCACGTTTGTGTAAAGTAAAATCTGGTCAAACCAAGCCAGTAACAGTATCTCAACCCTGTTTTTGCAAAATATTTTATCACTACAGAACGTGGTGATTTCATTACATGCGTGCTAGTTTTCTGAAATTAGTGGTTGATCTCAGGGTGTTATAGAGCTGTATTGCTGTTGTCTGAGACCTTAAAAAACACTTACTGTAAAGGTTTAATCCGAATCCCATTGCCTTCAACTGTAATTGAATCAGATCCTAAATGCAGATCACATAAAGTTGACTTACTTATACCAACAGGGACTGATTCCCTAACAGACTTCAAAATAATAGAGATGCATAAAACCTGAAATTTAAGAGAAAATCAAATTAGATTAAATCCTCTTCTCTTCTTATACTCAAAACTGTAATTTAGCATGAAGGTACTTCAGAATTAACTCATTTTGCCTTTTCAACTAACTTATTTGGTTTAATTAGCAGCAAACACTCTGTTGATTCTTGTCCAACAAAGGAAAATTCCATAGTTTAATTCTCTCTGAAGGAAAATCCCATTTATTTAAATATGGGAATTACAGTTGCAAAATGAAGCAATTTTCCTTAGTAATCTCTGAGCCAAAAAGTCCTCATTCGAAGTTAAACTACCTTTGAGTGGAAGATTATTTTTCCCAATCTAGTATGCCTGCTCGCCAGGAATAGACATAGAAATTTCCTTTGGAAACTACCTTCTAAAGGGGTAGCAAAAAATCCATTATGATTATGATTATTATTCATAACATTAATAGTAGTAATAATAAGAAGCAGTAATTCTGATCTTGCTAAACAGGAAAAATATTGGATCTAAAAATATACAAGGACATCGCCTCTCTGTTTTTGAGAGGCACGGAGCATTGGCAATAGAAAGGTGAAGTGAGATACCACAACTTTAGACGACTTCTGTAATTCAGCTCATGGATCAAAGCAGATACTAAAGGCAGATTCCTCGCACAAAAGACTGAATGCAAGAAATTTCCTGCTTCTTTTGATCTGCTCTGCTCAGCCCATCACGTATGTGACATGTAAATGTGAACCCATGGCTTTCACTAAACGGCCAGCTCGAGTACAGTATGTGACAATTTCTCAGATTCCTACTGACACTCAGATATTGCCAAAAATATCATGTCCAACTTTGCGCAAAGCTCCACAGGCACAAAAATATTTATTATAAACATTTGTCTTCAGAGAAGAATACCGGGCTCCAGGAGAGAGGGGTTTTTATGTTCCAGATTTCACTGTCAAAGATTATGCAGTCTCACAAAACGTGTGCTGAGTCTCTTTGGCAAAATCTTTTTCCTTAATATTTGATGTTTGCTTAGTTTTGTTTGTTTGCTCGGTTTTATTGCTGTCAGTGTTATTTCTGGTGACTACATGACTCAGAGGGACCAGAAATAAAATTAGAGACTTTCACCTCTAGGTCAACAGTTTCATTCTGGCCCAGAATACAGGGACCTGCGTAAAATAACTCATTGATCTCACTCCAGTTCCCAGTTGGCAAGTATGCATATCACAAACCATATCATTAAAACGGGCAATAAATTGTCATCCTTTGCAGCAGTCCCAGAAGTGAGCTCAGTGTTTGAATTGGCATTGCTGCTGAATCACTCTTTCGCCAGGAGATGCGTTTCTCCTGGGCTGGAGCATGTTTGGAGGTGGGGGGTCCTGGAGGTGGCTTTTCCTTTCCTCTTCCTGCACTCTCTGCTTGAACGCTAATCGGAGGACTACACGTTGCAGTGCAGTCTGTCTAGCACCTCCCCAAATCAATAAGAAATCCTCTAGCCAGGTAATCAGATGTAATTTCATAACCATACATTGCTCTGCTAGCCAAGGCTTTGTTTTCCAAAGGATGTGGTCTTGATTCGTGGTGAGCTCTTTCTCTCCCCAACAAACACCATTTGCATTTCTCCATAGTCACAGGGGTTCCAAATAAATTGCTTAATTCATAGAGACAAAGGTGCTGAAACACAAAGGATTGAGTAGCTCCATCTTTAAAATTACCTGTTTGACCTGCTACCTCCAGACCACAGCTCTGAGATAACAGCTCTCTCCCCCACTGAGATCAGAGCCTGGATCTCTTTTCTCAAATGAAACCCAGACAAAAAATTACATTGCTGTGATCTATAGCAGTAACAAACACTCCTGTTTCTATAGAAAGAGGGGGAAAAAAAGCTATTATATTTCATTTTGGCATTATTATTGATCATAACAGGTGTTTTGAACCGAAGACCCCCATGGCTTGCAGGCATCTGTACAAACCATCAGTTTAAACTACAACAGAGACGTCACTGGTGTTCACTAAAAAGCTATCTAACCTTTTTGTAGATCCCCAGATACTTGTAATCCTCCATTCTTCAGCCCATTGCAAAAGCAGGAGCATTTAGCCTCGGATCTTAGCAGCACAACTCATTGCTGGATTAATTTATTTCTCTTCCCTATCAATTCTGTAGGTTTATAACCACTTTCCCGTTGTATTTGGAGCTGGCGTGCACTGCTCTGCCATTGTACAGGTATGACTAAGTACTGTCTGCTCCCGTTGAATATGGTATCATTTGTCTTACGTGATACAGGCTGGCTGCACTACACGACAGCACACAGTGACAGTAATTTGCACTGATCTGCCCCCACTGCTAGTCCTGCTGCTACAAATAGCAATTGATTATAATGCTGTAGTGTTATTGACTGTCACTATGAACACAAGCTTTATTTCATTTTTAAAGTAACATGCCACAGATTTACTTAGCAGACACGGAGCAATAGCAACGACAAAAAAGAACAAAACCGAAACAATTTGAGGCAGGGAGGAGGCAGAGGCAGCATTGCATAAAACACAGAAAAAATTAATTAACGATACTAGATTATTACGATACTGAGGATGAACAGAAACGCTGTAGCGGGTGTGAAGGGATGAATCTGTCTGTATTTCAGAGAAGCAATCCTGATTTACATCACCTGAGGATCTTGCCTGATGCATGCAGGTCGCGGAAATCTCTCAAATCCATCAGAAGGCAGGAAAAACAAAAAGTCAGCCTTTAAAAATCATCATTATTATTGTCAAAATCTGACTCTGCCGAGGGAGCGAAATGCTTTAATACCGTACTGGATTTGTCCCTTCCTCAGATTCTCCCTCCCCTCGGTTCAGGATACAGTTTTTGATCCAGGTTGTTAAAAGAGATCCTATTTCATACATCCCTACGTTCTCTTTCTGAATCTTATGTTCTTAGAGCATTAATCTGCAGGATTGTCCCTAGAGTCCATTTGAGATGGGCGCAGAAATTTAGTTCAGGTAATTATCCTTTCTTTCCAAGTGAATTAAGAAACGAAGAATTCTTGCTTATCTGACAGAAGTGTAGATTTTCCTCCTTAATGCTTGTCACCTGCAAGACAAGCCACACAGGTAAATCTCAAACTGTGCCTTTGTGCCCCATCTAAAGTGGATTTTGGATGTCTCTGTGGAGTAATACTCCAAGGACGTTAGAGTTCAGAGAAAATGGTAATGTCTATGTATAAAACGTGAATTACTTTAATAGGCTTTGGCAGCACAACTCTCAACAAGACGATCCACCCCTGCTAATCTAGTGCGTACAGTTTCTCTCTTTCTTTTTTTTTTTTAAGTCTGAATATAATTTCTCTAAGCTGCAATTTATAATGCTAACGTTTTACCTTCATTAAGGAGGGGAGGAAAGCTTCTAACCGACTGTATTGAGCTGTTGAAGAACATCTTACATTGAAATTCTGATTTAGAGGTATTTACAATACATCTGCTTTGCATATCTTTGCCCTTTAAAACGATATTTGTGATATGATGAAGCACACAGTTTGCAGAGTAGCTGGTAAGTCTTCTATACATGTTTGTTTTTTTCATGTATGTACAAAGTCAGATTTATTTCCTTCCCTCCTTTAGGAGATTCTGTATCCTTAAAAACTATATGGGAAATCACTAGTGGGGTGGAAGTGATGTTGCTTATAAGAGAACTGAATATGGAAGATTTATCCTATTTTTGTATTTTAGGTTCCGCTTATATCTCTTATGGGTCCTCATTTAAGACAAACTGCCTAAACTTTGTCTGTCTTACTGAAAAATGAGGGAGTACGGCTGAACTGGCACCTTGATGTGTTCACAAATCCTGCTTTCACTGACTTTGGGTTTTGTTTTGGGGGGGGTGTTGTTTTGTTTTGCTTTTTATTTTGCAGTGCTTTGAATGTGATTAAGATCACATAAGAATTTTGTGGCATACTGTAGTCAACAGAAAATCTCGTCTTCATTCCTTGAATGTCTCTTGCTTCCTATGGCCCATGGGGTTCATATATGTGCAGATCACAGGATCCTGCAGAAGATGTACTGGCTCCCATCCTAAACTGGGGTGCAAATCCTCATGCAGCTGCAAGCCAGCCAAGACCATAAAAAATTTCTGGTCCTGCCTTTTAAAGAATTGCTTACTGCAACAGTAATGACCAGTGGCAAGTGGTGAAAACGGGAGGAGGGGTGCAGAAAAGATGCATTTGAGGGTTTTTCCTTATATATGCATTTCAAACAGAGTGATCTTTTTAAAAAGGAGATTACAGGTGTCACTCGTTTTACAGCTATTCCACAGCTCAAATTAAATCTTAAGCAGTTATGTATTTATCAATTAGCATTATTTCCCTATCCCTGTCTGACTCTCTGTATTCTTGTAACTCCATCAAATAGTCATTTGCTTTTTTATGGTAATGTTTCCTTCAAATTCACTCCTTTCATCTGGATCCCTGTATGTTATTTGTTGTTCTGCTAAATCCCTGTTACAGAGGCCTAGGAGTTCCAACGGCCTGATGAATAATTAGAAATGTTTTATCCCTAAGCTTCAAAAGGGTGCTAGAAATAATTATAAGCAAACATTTTATGTAGCATTCCATATCAATCCAATGTTGTTTGTACTTCAGATAGCGACGGAGAGATCTTAGTTACCAGCTCTGTCAGCATAAAGAGGACAGATGTTGAAGTTGCTGTAGATTTTGTCTTCCCTCTCCCCTTTCGTCTTCCCTCTCCCCTCCACTCCTGGTGGTGGGATGCTCACTACGTCCCAGGGCTCGTGACACCTCTCATCTCATAAGAGTATTGTTAATTACTGGTCGATCAAAATGAACGTCATTATCCTATCAGCAACCTGCACCATATTCTCTTGCCTGCAGAGAGACCTACATGCCTGCACTACGTATAAATAACACCCCATCAAACCAGTGAAGAAAGCTCAGGTTTTGCAAAGTGAAAGTTGCTTATTTAGTCAAGACTAGATATGTCAGCACAGTCTTATTCCCTAGAAAATTTTGGGAGCTGTAGCAGTTATAGCTGTCCTTCAGCAAAATAGACTCACAACGCAAAGTTTTTACACATAAGGCAAGGAGAGAGAGCTGTATCTTGAAAGCCTACAAAACTAATTGGAACACACCCAATGTCATTACATTTGACAGCATTTTGAGAAATACCCAATCACTTTGTCATCAATTTTCAATTTTGTCAAGAGAGAGTAGCTTTTCATTGGCAAACAACCTGCTGTCCCCACACTATTTGTGAAAGTGTCCTGGCAGAGAGTAGTGTCATCTCCAAGAACATTTTTCAGGCTCTCTTTCTCTATAAAACTTTTATTGAGGAGTTTTTTTAAAAATCCTAGAAAATTGTGTTAAGACGAAGGGTTTTCATCCTGAAGATACCAAACATTTATGGCCCAGTACAACAAAGGACATAAATATATGATTAACTTTAAACTTGTGAACAGTCCTAATAGGTTTCCACTAAAACCAGTGCAAGTTTTGGTGATAAGGAATTTTATCTATTAGCCTCAAAGGGACTGTGAAATTTTAATGTTGAAAAAGAATGATTTAGTGTTAAAAAAGGGAGAAAAGAAGACGTATTTACCAATCAATATGATGAGGATTCATGTGTGAAAAGCAATGTGGAGCTAAGGGGTAGCACAGAAGCATCTTTCTACCAATCTGCCGCTGCTCTTGTCTGCCTTCCCTCTGAAGTGAATTCATTCATCCTTTCTCTTACTTTTCAAGAACAAAAGGCAGTGTGGTATCAGTGCCCATTTTACCAGAGATCCACATTTCTAACCTATTTCTATATTTTTATCAATTTGTTGCTTTTGCTAGCAGATCTCTAATTTTCTCATTTTCCCACCCATGTTGTGAAGTCACGGTATGAAGAAAAATGTCAAAAGGAAATCAGACTTATTAGATACTGTTTCCAGTGAGTGCAACATGTGGACTCCGTAAGAAAGGATGAAAGCGTTTTGAGTGGCACAGCAGAGATGTAGAGGGAGTTTATCAAAAGGTATCACTCTCAGCTGGTGGACTATCCTTGGCCCAGGGAGAGCACTACTCTGCACCTCTGAAGGCAAGCTCATGAGGGAACAAAGGAAAAGCTTCCTTTGCTGGGCCCTCTGTCAACCCTAACATCCACTGGGAGGTCCAGAAACTGCAAATGTCACACGCATTTGGCATCTGCTTTGGTACAGCCACTGCCCTTGATGGGAGTGACTTGTTGGAAGTCAGTTGTTTTTTTTTTTCTCTAAGACCTTCTTTGTTTCATATCTAAAATCACCTTTAATTTCCTATCTTCCTCAGATCCGTTTTAGAACAGAAAGGTTAACATCAGAAACAGCACAGGAGGTGCACATTTTCTTCGTTCTACTTCGCATAAAAATAAAGGTTGCTGTCAGTGGCTGTGAAGCTGGTGCACTCAAGTTAAGCGGAGTTTGCTCTGCCGCTGCAGCCCTCAGCCTTGGAAATGCCTGCTCAGGTCCAGCTGAGGCTATGCCAGCCTGGAGCTGGGATTTAGGAGGTCCTGCCAAAGGCAGTGCCAAGCCAATGTGACTGTCCTACTTTTGGACCCATGCTGCCAATGCTGCATGGCACAGCACTGCACTGTGCCAGGTGGACGTGCTGCTCTGGGTCTTGGCTAGCTTGTCCTGCCTTTCAGCATGGATGTGCCAAAGTGTTTGTGTTACTGAACAAAACCATTGAAATATTGCATGTTTTCTTGCGGTGGGAAATTACAACGCTTCCTGGAGGGCTCTTCCTCACCTCTGGAGGCAGAAGGTAGACTAAAGTTGCAATGAATTATTGCAAACCCTATCTTCCACTGCATGGGCAAAAGGGAAATAATTTGGACTTCTGAGTAAGCCATTTAAGAATCAAATGACTTGTTAAAATTGCAGATTGTAGAATCTAAATTTTTCAGTTTGGAGTCAACTCCCCTCTGACTTTGCTCCTCCAAAAAATAACTCAAAAAGTTATTGTTTGGAAACATTGCAAATGCACCAAACTGTATTTTATGTGCATCGAAAAGCTTATTTGCTTTTTTGATTAATATGCAAATGATGCATGCTTCCAACTTTCATCACTGCTTAAATACTCTACAGGCATCGTAAATAACCTGCCTATTCAAGTTTTATCTTGTCCACTTTACATTGCACTGCACTTGTACAGGAAATGGACTGTATTTAATATTGATGGCTCTGTATGTGTCATTTAATCGTCCCTATTGATTGGATTTCATCAGAGTGTGGGGCTCGGACAGAAGCTTTGATTATACTGTAAGGAGTCTTTGCAGTTTTCTGTTACTCAACACCATATCAATGCACCTTCTGGTGTGATATCACTTTCACAATCAATAACTGGAAAGAAAATAAAAAAGAGGCCTCCAGGAAAGGAAAGGAAAAAACCCCTGAATCAGCCTCTAATTCCCTTTCTGCACATAGATTAAACCTCTCCAACTCAAAGAACATTTATTTTGTGGTTTAACGCAAGAAATGGGGGGAAAGAAAAAACCTGAAAGACTCTCCATGGGTTGTTTGTTTAACTTCTACATAATTTTTTATTTATGAACGTCAACTCTTCATTTCAGTTACCCTAGCTGATGTTCGATAGTGGATAATTTTTAACAGTTACATGTCATGTTTCAGTTAACTGTTTCTCTTGATCTAATAATAGTGCCATAAACATATTGTTTAACCAAATTGGTACCGTAAGGGGACTCTCTGCTTATCAAAATTCTTTCTGCTCAGAATGGGCCATCTCATAGCTTTCAAAGAACGTCCCTAATTTGACACTGTCCCACAGTGGCTCAACCTAATCCTCACTCCAGAGCCACACCAGTATGCACCCCTACATCCCAGCCCCCAAACGCCAACCGTAACAGCCAGGCAGCATGAAACAATAATCCCTTGAAGAGTATTAATATGCAGCAGATGGGTATTTCATACTGCTGGTGAGAGGGTTTCCCCATCTGGGCATCCTCAATTTAAATGTACGTGCTGACATGTTCATAAATTCAGATCCTCAGTGGGTGACAGAAAACATAATTCGGAGTTGTATCGAAGTATAGAGAACATACATAGCTTCTCCAAATGGTTGTTTGTACTCTGGTTCTCCTCATTCATTGTCCTGCGATGAAAGGAAATTCATGGGCAATTTATGCTCTCTGCCAGTGCTTCTCATCTTTTCCAGGCTGGTGATCCTTTTTCAGAGATACTACCAATATTTAAGAATAATGATAATGTTAATACCTTATTTTTCTAGGAAGGTGGCATTAGAACATATTTCAGGAGTAATGAAGGTGTCACCAATAAAGTCTCTATGGATGTGGGTGGGTGTGCTCTGGGAGAATGGAAAAATACAGACTGGACCTTGACAGAGAGAATGGTGTATGGGAGAAATCAGTTAATATTGGTCTAGATTGCAGTGACAATTTAAAACCTCTAGTACAGACCTTGACTAGGTTTCCTTGGTCCTTCCAGATTAGTGACCAATGGTTGCTTAAGAATATCTGCTTTTTAAAATTTATTTCTCTGGAGAGATCAGTGCATTTCTGTTGACACAGGGCTAAGCTGAAACTCTTGCTTTGTATAAAAGTACTTGTTGTTTGACTCCATATACTATAATGAAGGGATTTCTGTTCAGTAGAAAGAACTGTAACAAACTCAAATGCTGCATAACACTAAAAAAGCATGCCTTGTGTGCATAACATTATTCATCAGAAAAGTTTACAAAGCCAGGTCTCTACAAAAGCATTGATCTTTCTGCTAGCTGTACACATCTAAACATGCCCAGCAAAGAGACAGGCACAAAAGCTAGATGAAGAGACACTGACCGGGTAGTCCATATTCCTTTGCTCCATCGAACTATCTCAGAGATCATTTGGGTTTTATAAGCAAGAGAAAGCAGAAACTGTTGGAGGCAACCTGTTATTTCCTTAACTGGAGTGAAGCCTAAGGTGGCACTTGACCATGTGCCAGAGGAGAGAAAGCAGTGTGTTAGCAGGGCAATCTGAATCTCACTGTGGAGGAGATAATAAGAGAAGACTGCCTAAAGCGACAGGTATTTACCCAAAAGGGTACAGACGGATGCAAGCATCTGAGCTGCTAGACTTGAGGGATCGTCAGTCTAAAAAACAAAAGTATGGTGTTAACAAAGTACAGTGCCTGAACAGATGTAACCTACTCCTAAAAGGAAATGCCTGTAGGCTTTCTTCCTTCCAAAGCCAGAAGTGACTTCTAGCCCTGAACAGATCTCCACTGTGACTAGTTGCATTTTTAAATGAATTTTTTCTGCCTCCCTTTTGTTGCATTTCTCGATTTGAATAGTTACAGAAACATATTTCTGACAAGACCTGTAGAGAATCAATAGTATTAATGTAGATATTGCCAAACATTAATGGAACCTTAATCTCCTTGATTTCATATAGGTGAGTATTTGCATGAAAAGACAGATTTGAAGAGTTACACCAATTTAGGGAATGGGACCATATCATATTTGCCCTGTCCAGTAACATCTGGCTGAGGTAGCTTGAGTTGTCAGTGTTGAATTTTGACAACAAACTTTCTTGGGAACAAACCCCAACAATTTATTAAAAGTAAACTAATGAAAAAATATATCTGGTCCAATGAAAAGGAAAATAAATGCTTTATTCAACAGTTATTCACGTGGGTTTACCCAGACTCTTCCTAGTCAGACCTCTAGAAAAAAAGTAAGAATGTTTGAGTCCTTTCTCTAGTGTTTATTCCTAAAGGGCTCAGAGGACACCCACAATGTCCTGAACAAACCTCTGATATTGAGGACCAGTGCTCAAGGATAAGGTAATGTGACCTAGTGGAGCCAGAAAGTGCTGTGATGGAAGTTGTACACAAATCTGAATGGATTTAGAGCTCTCCAAAAGAGAGTTCAGAGGATGTATTACCACACTTTCTGACATACAAATACAATGCAAAAAAATGTGAGGGTTAAAACTCTCCTTTGCTTCTTTAGAGGCTTGTGAAAAACATCCACCTGTATGGATAAATTCAGCTTTCGTGATCTTCTTGTAGTGGTAACACAGTGTTGATGAGCCAGAGCTTCCTTGTCACCTGACATGGAGTGTAATAAGTTGCATCAAGTGCCCTCCAACTACATGCTTGGTCACGCTCATTCTTAAGAAAGCAGGTAAAAACTCAATAAAATAAATCATGATGAAACTAAACCTCAGTGTTTCAATATGAAAGTGAAAAAATCAGAAATACATTATTGAACTAGGCCTATATTTATTTAAATGTGGCCTTAATATTGAAAGATTCCTGATAAAGCTAAAATAACAGTCACATCATGAAGACCCAAAGGTCTTTGGGGCAGTAGGTAGTGATAATATGCTTTATGATGTTCAGTACATAGAATTCTTGTTTCATGTAATGTTTTAAATTTAATTTCATGATTGTGACAGTTATAGAGACTGGATTGGTCCATCCAAACTAGATGCACTGGATTGGTTCATTAACCAACTAGAGTAACAAAAGTTTTATTGCATCTCCTTGTCAATGTGCATGGCTCTTTTCAGGAGAAAGCGGCCACCATCAAGGACAATGCATTATTAATGTTCTGTCCACTGTAAGAAAAGTGGAAACTCATATACTGGAAACAATTAATTTGGCAATTTTAGACAATAACTTCGTAAGTGTGTTTAATAGTACTTGGAAGTAGTAGAAAGCACTGGAAGTCTTATTGAAGTAAGAGCTGTGAGTTGCCCATAATATTGTTTTCTGTTGGATCAGACCTCGGTCTATGGCACCATTTTGTCCAGCACTGCCTACGGCAGCTGAGGCATGTGCTCATGCTGGATTCTGCAAATACCTGTCCTTTGGGGCTGCTGAAGCCACAAGCCTATGTCAGATAGCCTCACCAGTAATTACCGGATGGTAATGACACTCAGTCAGAACCAGCCTGTGCCACATTCGAATTGGTGACCTAAAGGTGAAAAGTTTTGATTCCCATTAATAACACTTTGAGCCTCTCTGACATCCAGGATGTGATTAAAAGCCTGTTAAATTCACTCAGTAGCTTTGGATAATATTGTTTGTGTTTTGCATTATTGTTGTGTACTATTTGATAACCTAATTATATTATTCGATTAAGTTAAAGCATAAGTATTTTTTTGTTTTGTGTTCAAGAATGCATCGTATTAAGAGCTCTCTTCACCTAGGAAATACCTTTTTGTTTTGCTCTCTTTTTCTCAGCGGGTGAATGAACTGCTTTCCTTTGTCTAGCTGCTCGAAATAACAAATGTCAAAGCTTGGAAACTGGTAATTTGGCAATTTTAGACAATCGCCTCATAACCACTTTTTAGTACACCTTTGAAGCGGTAGAAGTTCAAAGGCTTTGAAAAGACGACTATTGCTTTGCCTGTTGCTATGAGTCATTTGAAGTAATTGGTCTTGTCTGATGTATGTTTTGAACTGAGGAAGTAGTGCTTTATTACCACAATCAGATACAGGTTTTTAGCTAAGGAAGTGGAGTTTTCCTCACAGATGTAGATGTCTGCTTGATAAGGCAGAAAACAGACAGATGTGCCTCTCTGCACTGGGGAAGAGGTGTGGAGAAGGAGCAAACACAAGAGCTGAGAAAATTCCATGAAGCTACATGAGAGGGGTTTTGGAAACCTTCCCAGTAAGAAAATTTCTCACAAGCAAGGAAACTCGCATTTGAGAGAGATAAATACTTAAATTCTTATATAACATACAAATATCATAGATTTTTTGAGTGCTTAGACTGTAGCTAAAAATCAGATGAAGGACTCTGAAGGTATTTTAAAACAATATCACTTATTTTTAAGCCAATCAACTGGATGAGTCTGATCACCTGTTTCCCATAAACATATGCTCACTAACAATTCTAAAAGTTGGGGTTTTTTAACTTTGATATTATGAGGTATCATTCTCATTGCATGTTAAGTTGGTTTCGGAATAATATGGTGTAAAGTTAAAAACCAGAATTTATTTTTAACTCTTGTCAGTGGATAGTGCATGATGTACTGTAAGAAAGTACCTCTCTTTTCTAAATATTTTACTAAAATTAGAAAAAGGAAAATCCTGTAAAAATGACATCTATGTTCTCAGATATGCATAAGAGCATCCCACAAAGCTGGATGGTTTCTCTGCTCCCCGACCAAAAGGTGCTGAGTTGTTACCCCAGCCTGGGACTTAGCAGCTCCTGAAGGCAGAAGCCTTGTGCTCAGACTTGCTGGAGCTCAGTCCATCCATGTGTGCCACAGATATGAGTGCGAGAGTAGGTTTTGGCACTAGGAGGGCTTTTCTCTTTCAGTCCCCTTTTGAATTGCTCCCACTGGCTATGGTGGATCTGCGTCGTTCTCACCAGGGTCCTCTCATAACTTAAAATGTGTCTTCATATCCAGGGGACAATTCAGTACTGGTCTCCTTCTCTTGGTCTTCCCATAAGCAACGACGGTGCTGTCAGTGTACACATCCATGCTTATTTGTGACTGAGAAAGATGTATTTTTTTTCCCCAGGGAGAAGAACCCTGAGGAGGAGTGTCTGCTTCCACTGCTGCATTGCAGAGGTTAGAGAAAAACAGTAAAACTCTGAAATTTAATGGTAATGGAGAATATCCATTTCAGTTTGTGAGTGGTGTCCAGAGCAGATTAAGGAAAAAGATTCATATTTCAAAGGCAAAGGAGATCCTGGATATGCTGGTGTGTGCTCTTGAGGGGAAAATCAGTACATCAAGACTAGTAGACTCAAGTATTTTGTAGCACCTTTATTTTCTCTTGCAGGTGGTGACAGAGTACAGAAGTGGCCTGAGTCTAGCCAGCTTTAATAGATCAACTCCTTTTATCAGTTTTGTGATATCGAGTTTACTTGATATCACATGAAACAAAGTAAACCTCTGTTAAAAAAAGACTGGGTTACTGCTAAGCTAATGAATGTCCTGCCTGGTGTGCTGTATCTCCTCTGTACCTGTACCTCCACATCAACAGGCTTTTTTCTCTTTCCTTTCTTGGCTCCCGTTGCTTTGACCAGAGGACACCTCCACAAATCAAATGGCTGCATGCGCAATCTTTTCTGGCGATAGAAGCAACAAGGTTTGCGACAGGAAAAAGTACAGGAAGAAAATGTGTGTGGGAACAGATCTGGAAGGAGGACACAAAATCTGGCCTGTGTCTAAAGTCCACTGCAGTCAGTGCAAGGGTGTCTTTTTATTCTTTATGAGATTTGGCCCAGGCCCTATGTTTAGTGTTCATCCAGGCTATTGTAATAAGCTGTTGGCTCTCAGTCTGCATTTTGTCCACGCATCTATTCAGATATACGTTTTTGAAGATCCTTTTCCCTTTAAATTAATTTTCAGTTTTGTAGTAGATCAATGGTAAGGGAACAAAATGATCATAGCAGAGATTGTGGAGAGATGGGCACTGATAGCTTTGAGGATGTCTCCGATGTTTTTTGACTGTTGAAAACATCACATTTCCATTTAATCTAATGCAACTGGGTCTGATCTCATCCCCCGTTTGTGCCCATCACAAGGCTGTCACACATTTTGGTACAATAAGAATATTCTTAGGATCACTGGAATTGCCAAATCAAATTATGCTGATAGTAGTTTAACCCAGTGTCTTGCCCTCTGTTATAGTTACTGCCATATATAAGCAGGGAAACCTCTTGGCTGTGGAGCAACAGTGACTCTTTATTTTTTATATACTTTGTGTATTGTAAAGATAGTTAATATACATACAAGAGTTTAATCCTTTTTTAAAAAAAAACAAAAAAAAACAAAACAAAAAAACCCCAAACCAAAACAAAACAAATTTTAATCCACTAGAGCACTTTGTCTCAGTAATGTTTTTGGTACAAAAATGGATAAGTTCATTTTTCATCTAGGAGATGACCATGAACATGGTTAAACAGGCAGAAGTGAAGCAGTTTGGCAGAGCTATTTCAGAAACTCCAGTTACAGTTTACCCACATTTCACCTGGCAAGGTGTGAGCATCCTTTGAAAAGGAAAACCTCACCAATAACTTATGAATTAAGTTGGTGAAAAAAACCCTTGGTCCCTGCCAACCCCAACAAACTGGAATATTAATAAAAATGGAATTTTACCCTTTCTACAGAATAAGCTCAACATCCGGATCTGGACACAGTACCTACCAGCACTCCCCTAAGCCAGCAGGGATCCTTGTATTATAAAAACAGAATCACATTTCAGGCTTGAGTATGTTACACAGCAACAGTTCCTGTTGAGAGCATCTCCCGGCATCCACCTCAATGAATTTAAAAAGAAAAAAGCCTACGTAGTGCTGATTAATGGAAAGGCCTGGATATACTGGTGGATCTGGAAAGCATCTTGTAATGTTTGACAGACAAGATGTTTCTTATTCTGATGGGATTTGATCATTGTTTATGAAATTATGTGAGTGACATAGCATTACTTCAAATGCACTGTTATTTTTATACTAGCATTACAGCTGGTCTAATAATTTGGATATAAAGTTACTTATTTTGGCAATAACTCGTCAAATTTATCCAGAGTTCTTATCAACATTTTCATTTATTAATATTCCTTCTCATAATTCTTATCAATATTTTTCCACATTTGTTTTTCTTTAAAAAAATCCTCTGAATTAAACTCATATTAAACTTGTATTAATGCAAAACAAAGTAGTTGATTTATTTGAAAGGGTGACATCATTTTATTCCGATCTGTAATTGTTTACACTTTGCTTAAATTTAAGTGTCCCTACTGACTTCAACAAGAATATTTCTAGCTTAGCATGTGCCTGTTTAAGATATATATAGCCCACCAAATTTTTATTTCCATCTCCACATGTACATATACCTGTCCTTGGGCATGTGTGAGCATACATGTGTAATCCTCGTTTTCCCATGCTCATTCTTGCCTCTTTGTCTTTTTCATCTCCTCAGTAGGTACTAGTTAGCTAATGTAATTAAAGCTTTCTAAACACATTTGAGGGAAATATTTACGATAGCTTTCTTATTAATGGAGAATACGATTCAAGGAAAACATAAAAAGAGCAATACAAGGAAATGAAAGTTATTAAGAATTGTAATAACCTATCTCAAAATTTCTGCAAAAGAGAAAAGAACCAAGATAGAACAAGCTCTCTAATACTTGGATGGGTGAGTAACACACTTTTGCTGTGAGGGGAGAACGCAAATCTGTCCTGAAACAGAACAAGAGGTGGGTTTCAAACACCAGCATTTGCTCTACCGTAGATCAAGACCAGACACCTACTAGCAGTAGCAACTTAGACTGCAAGGAAAACTGAGTACCCACCTGGAGAAAGCAGGCAAAGACTTGTCCTTCCTGAAATAATTATCAGCACAGACAAATGAAGATACTGTGTGGTTGAACAGGCTATTGCAGGCTGAACGTGATTGATTCCATGTGGAGGGTTAAAAATTTATCATTAAGGAAAAAACTGATAAGGAGTTTATACCACCGGTTCATGCAGTGGGAATAAGAGGAGATAGTTGTTTAGTCCTGGTTTTACAACAAAATTTGGATTAAAATTTGGATGAATTTACAGCAGCAGTTCAATGGAGATGCCTGATCCATAAAGGGAGGCAAAGCAAAGAGGGAACTGTGGAGCAAATATAATTGTCTTGAAAGCTGTGGATTAATAGGAAGAAGCCTGACAGAGTTTCCTCGTCTGCCTTCCTTGAGCCACTGTGTTAAGCCCAGCCCCTGCTTCTATCACTGTACAAAGTTCTCACCAGAGCTTACTCAGAAAGAACTAGATGTAAATATATATCTTCAGCTGAAATATAGCATAAGTTGAACAAACCTCAGCATGCTAACATCTGTCACAGCTACTTTACATTAAGATTTTCAGAAACTTGTGTTACAGCTCAGCCATCAGATTTGATTTTCCTATCACCTTGAACACCTAAAAAGATTTTGGAGGCATATATATTTTAAAAAAAAATGTTTTTAAAGTTAAATTGATTTAAGTGCTGTTGGTTGAGCCCTGATCTAGCTCATACTTAAGCATGTGCTAAACTTCACTCATATAAACAGCCCCAGAATTGACAGCAGGGCTTCAGAATGCCCTTTTGTGCCTCTGAATATTGAAAAATGCAGCTGGTTTAAAAATATCCAGCAGTCTAACCAGCACAGCACAATGCAAAGTACGTCAGTCCACCGACAGAGTCAAATGCAGGAAAGATGTATGTACAGCATCACTTGCAGGGAGCAAGGATGACAATCAGAAGGGCTAATGCCATTCATAATGTTGCTCACATATGAAAATACTTGTATTACCCTTTGCTCGTGCCACTGCTCTCGGTGGCAATGCCTGTGACACACAGCTCTTCCTCAGTGTTGCAATAGATGCAATAGCAGGGGAAAGACCTGAAATATAGGAAGTAACTGTAAGTGATACCCATAGGTAAAAATTATGAAAACATATTCAGCAGTTCGTTTCTTCAGTCTATCGGCTACATAAAAGGCATTTAAAAAAGAAGCCTAAATACATATTTAACCAATTGACCAGAATGGCACTGAAGGAGTTTTAACATATTTTGAAAAATTGCCTAAATACATATTTACCCAATAGACTGGAACAGCTCCTTCAGAGTCTCTCTGGTCTCTTGGGTACATAATACGTGTTTTTAAAAGCTGCCTGACTATATATTTACCCAATAGACTAGAACAGCTATTAAGTAAATAATACACATTATATAACTGTCAATGATTTTTTTTTCATTCCTTTTAAAAATAATATTAAAAAAATGCAAATGAGAGAAAAAATTAAATGTAAGGTATATACTAAGATGGTGAAAGGTCTGGAGTCTGAAGTTGGTGCATGTATGTTACGTTGTAGAAAATATCTCAGATCACTAGTATGCTTTTGTGTGTGTGTGTGTCTGTGTGTCTGTGTATGTTTAAAGTAGAGGGCATTGTCAAGTACATCAGAGCCTGGGGTGCTTAATATAGAAGATAGAACAGCAGTTGGGAGTTGGAAAGGTCTGGCAGAAGAGGTGGGGGGGGAAAAGGGAAGATATGAATCATAAATTCCCAGGAAGGATGGATAAATCAAGCAGTTAATTTTGAGAAAGCCTAAAGATAGTACATGAAACACTGCAAAAAAAGAGGCAAGAGGGTTGGCATCATGGCATCTGAGACCTGTGTATCAATACTTCAATATACTATACGGAAGGACTGCCTAGCTGCGTACAAATTATGCTCTCACCTCCACACTTGCCTTAAAAGAAAATCATCAGCCCTGTTTGTTGAAACATTAAGGACCGGCCCTTTCTACCATGGAGAGTCTTAGAATGACATAGCAACCAGGATAATTTTTCATTAAATCTTCATATATGTTTTAAACCATTAAATTAATTGCAATTAATAACATATTCTGATTGGGATTCTTTTCCCCTGTAAAATAATTCACTTCTGAAATCAAATTCATGAACACTTACTGATTCCTTTTTGATCTGAACATGTGTCGGACTCTTTTGAAATCACAGAGAAGTGAATCTGTCTTGATCGCTCTCTCTGTCCTGCAACATAACGAAGGAAAAGCAACCGAAAGTCTGAGAGAGAAATAACATTCGTCACTTTTGTATTTACTCTTTTTTTTTTTTTTTTTTTTTAATTTTGAAAGCTCTCGGTGGGTGAGAAAGCAAGGAAGACTCCTCATGCCTTGCACAGATCTCCGGGTTGGCAAAGGATGAAAAATGGCTAGGAAGTGATGGAATGCAGTGAATGGAAATTTTACAACAGGCAGATATTTTCCATAGACAAAGTTTCTATTTCCTGGCCAGGCCTCATTTTTCAGTGAAATTTCTCTGCCATCAATACAGATTGAAAATACTGTGTTATCTGGTTGGTTAGCGGACACAGCCTTGTTGGCACAAGGCATGACACAATCTGTACCAGATAGCAGAGGTCCTGCAAATGTATTGGATTAACGCTCTCCCTGGGCTAATCCCTCCATGTGAGAAACTGAGCAAACTTGCCTGAGTGAATCACCCTCCTGCACTGCTTTTACAGCTTTCAGTACGTTACTACAAGAGCTGTTATGCGCAGGGCAGGAAAACGCGACAGTGAAAGAGGAGCTTCAGGACACTTCACCTTCCCTTTATTTTTATTTCAGCTTTGATAGCTGAGCCCATAAAAGAAGTGCATAACAACTGCTGCTCATCAGTTCAGTATTGCTGGTGATGCAGTCAGGAAGAGGCTTTTGGATATTTCACTATTTTACCTCATTAAACCCTTAACTATATCAGCCAAAGCTCACCTCTTCATTTATTTAATGAGCTACTGAATGTCATTAATAACATAACCCTGGGTAGAATGTGGCTGCTCTCAGCCAAGAGCCCACTGTCACTTCTGGCACCATGGCTGGACCCTAGCCAGGAGCTTACTGGCCGCGCTGACACCATGGATGGGCAGGCATGGTTTTCTTGGAGGATGAAGGGTTGTCACATGCCATGTGCCACCGCTGCAAGCTGCCTGGCCATGGTCCCTCCCAGCACATCCTCCCATGCCCTGGCTTAGGTTGGGGCTATGTTTCCCCACCGCACGTGACCTTTGTTTGGAAGGGGTAAACCAAGGATATTGCAGTATGAGAATTCTGGAAAATAATCCAAACCTCCAGAGAGCCCATTATCTTATTTCATATATGCTACTAAATAACCATTAGCTATTTTTTCAGTTGCTATCAACTTCATTTAGGCTTTGACTCGGCAGCTGATGGGTGAAAGCGTCTATATCTCATTCCTACCCCTGTACTCCACAGTTCCCATTTCCTGAGCTTTTTAAGTGAGAGTCCACTATGCTAGAAAGAGTAAATTGAAGGTAACATTAATCAGTGCATCTATCTTATCTGTAAAGTTTAGAATAAACATATATTTATATCTATATCTATCTATCTATTTGTTAAAGTAGGGCATTACTTTTGTTGTATCATTTCCAAACTCGCTATTCACTATTTAGCAGCCTTCCTGCAAGACACAAAATCCATTGTGTAATAATTTCTAGCAGACTGCAGGAGTGTAAAAGTAGACAGTGTTTCCTTCAAAAATGGAATCATCTTTCACAGATGTAGATGTGTACTTGTTATGCCAAGATGAGACAGATGTGGCTCTATTCACTCAGGGACAGGTGCGGAGGAAGAAGAGATAAAACATTTGTAGAAAGTGTAAGCAACTGCATCGCTGTTGTTAAATAAATAAACATTCTGCCAAAAAAAAAAAGTTTATTTGCTTATTTTTTCCAGAATGTTTATTTTAAGCTGCAGCTTAGCTGTGATTTATTCAGATTTATGTGCCTGTATCGATTTAAATTTATAATATGCATTCTATATATAAACATCTGCTTGTATATAATCGGGGGAAGGTACATTGGCACACACGAAGAGCACGTATGCACGTATGTACATACATATGCACACAAAGATACTACACGCAAAATAGACACAAAGGCACATGCACGCAGACTAATCAGGTGAAGAACGGGAAAATATTTTATTAATATAGTGAGGCTTTGTGCGTACACGTGAAGGGGGTGGGAGGGAGAAGAGAAGCAGATGCTGTGTTGCCTATCAAGGATTAAGGCAGTTCAAGCTCCGCATTGCAGGACTGAAACTGATGACTGTAGAAAAGCCTAATTGCCCTTTGACCGCATGGACACTAACAGGAAACCTGCATACAGAGACTTCCACAGATATCATTCGGGAAAAGGCTAAAGCGGTTTGGACCCTGTGAAAGAGCTTTAAACTGGATAAAAGTTGGCTCCTGAAATCAGAGCACGGGAGCGGGTGGGGAAGAGGGGCTGCAGCAGAGCAGACTGATGCTGGGGGGTCACCACGGGGATGGAGCATGGTGCAGGATGGGATCAGGAGGTGATTCAGGTGCTGATCGTTCGCTCTATTTATTACCGCTTTCTACCTGTTTGTTTTGGTTTCGTTTCTTTTGTTTTCTTCTGCTAGTCTTCAGTCCAAGCTCCCTGTGAATTTGCCACAGACAGGGTCAAACCTGGATACACCTGGCAGCGCTGTGACTTGCTCAGACAGACAAGGTCGGAATGAACTGCAGGGACATCCCCAGAGTAAAGCAAAAGCCACCTCAGCAAAGGGGTGATGTGCAGATTACAGCAGCAGCTTGTCCTCTAACCACAAGAAATCACCATGCATGGGCTGTAGACACCAAAAACTACCATTTTCCCCTCGGAGACTACTGTATTTTCCTCATCCTTAGACTGGGGAGCCATCAATGAGAATTTCGTGATGAAAGAAGGAACATTTTGTCATCCGGTGAATATATAGTTCTCCTGATAACTGTGGTAGACTTGGGAGGCTGGGACCAAGTTTCCTGGTCCATGAACAGAATTCATAGTAGTCATAAACTGTGAAAAAATGGCCAAGGGAGGCTTTATCCTGCAAGGGAAAGAGGCTAACCCTGTCCTGACCTTCTCTCCCCTGGAGCATGGACCCGTCGCTCACTGGCCAACTCCTCCTTGCCAGGAAGGTCCCTCTGGACCACTGACTTTTGCATTAACCAGATTTCAGGCACTCTGCATGAGGTCACTGAGCAGGCGGAGACCAGGCAGAGGGAGCCTGAAGATGTTTATCCTGGGCTTTTTCTGCGTCACTTTGGAGAGCCCATGCGTTCCCTGCAAAATTGTTCTTCAACGGAGGGTGCTCAAATCCCTCTGCTAGGGCTTGCTGAGGTCCGTATTGCCGATTTGGTGCCTAACTTGATGCTCGTTTGCAAGCCAGTTCATTAAAGAGGCGGGTTCCAGTGTGCCAAGGGCCTCGTTCTTCCCAGAGGCAGCAAGTGAGGATAAACGCAGACAAGAGGAGAGGCAGTGCCATAAAGCCTGGATGAAGCTGGATTGCTTTTCTCTGAAATATTTAAGCAAGCCAGGGGAGGGAGGAGAGCAGGGATGACAGTGATGGCGACTGGAAGGAGGAGTGAAGATCCACAGCTGTGAGGAGGACCGGGAAGAGGAGGGGGAGGAGAGGCAGGGACAGAGAGAGAAGGATGATGTGATTTAAAAAAAAAAAAAAAAAAAGTATTAATCACAGCTCCAGAACAGAAATCAGGGTGGGAATCAGCAGCTGGGAGAGGGAAAGAAAATGGAAAAGATTATTTTTCATTTGAAATACATTTCTTCAATCATAACTCTGCATGAAAGTGGGAGTTTGCAGCTGGGCACAGAAGAGTGGCCCGTGGTTAGAGAAGGAACATTTTAACCAGAACAAGCTCTGCAGTCAGCTGGGGCTCCACGCAGAGGTCGGGGCAGGTGGCGGACTCTGTGGCCAAAATAAGGTGTCATTGCTCAGGGCTGTCAGCATAAAACATGCCTGTCCCACTTTTCTGCAGCACAACTACAGAAGTACTTTATTTCTGTGTCAGGACATGGAGCAAGAGGCACATTTGAAAAGAAAGTCAAGTGACTTTTATATTTCTACAGGCTTCTCAGCTTAAAGGTTTTTCTGGTTTTTTTTTTTTTTTGTTCCTCTGACTCTTAAGGAGAGGGGTGGGGGAAGAAAAAAATAGCAAGTTTGTTCACCATGTGAGGGTTGGTTTTGTTGGTTTTTTTTTTTTTTAATCCCAGTTTTTACAGCTTGACCAGTGAATCCAGCTTAACAAAAACATTTCCCTTTGTAGGCTGAACGTTCAAAGGCTTCACTCGTTTAAGCCCAAATGTGAGATGTTACTTTGTCTGAGTGCCAAGAATCATACAAAATAGTCCAGTTACCAGGGCATAATATTAATTCTCATGAAGTCTTGAGGAGCAATGGTCGTACGCTGTTTAGTGAGACTCAGTGAAATTTCTCTTTTTATGTATCGCCAGCACTGCATATATGGGACTTGCCATGTGTGTCAATAGGAGTAGGAGAAAGTAGACCCTGGGTTTGCTCCCCACTGAAGCTGAGAGTGCAAAGTATGTCACAACAATATTGTTACTTCCTTTACATTTATATTTTCTACACCCCAGCACTGATTTGCTCCTTATTTAAGCAACATTTTCTTGATAAATTAAAAAAGCAGCAATAGCCATTACTGCAGGCTATATACAGCCTCTAATATCACTTAAGCATATTACAGAATATAATATCTGGTACTTAACGACTAACTTGCATATGAAAGCTCACATAATGTCTCATAAAACCCTTAAAATGGCTTCAGTTTAAGAGTCTCTTTAAAAAAAAAAACACCTTCAGGGAATATTGTAAATGAAGTAGCACTCCAGCCTTAGAAAAAAAAATTCACACACTTGCAGAAATTTTTAATATAAATTGAACACATTAAAAATTAATTTTGCATGACCATTTCGCATTGCAGTGCCAATGCATAGTTAAGATAAAGCCTTAACTCTTCTTTGTTTAAAGTAACATGGAAACATCTCTCTCTCTGTTATCTGAACATAATAATAATTTTCATTAATCAAAAATTGGAAACCCATCCTCCCATAATGACAGCCCTGGCTGGAGATCAATGAAACCCTACCTGTGTTGCTAAGGAATCTTGCTATAAACTTTTAGGAAACTAATTAAAGAAAGGTGTGACCTTACAATTAGATACAGCTATGCAGAGCGGCATACACGTTTCTATCGTATGCTAGTCAGGGAGAAGAATTTGGTTTGTTGGGAAAATTGATGTTCTCTTTTGTGATACTTTACTAGTAAAAAACTTGTAGATTCTCCAGTGATGTCAGTTGTCAGCTCTGAAGACTCAGCTGACATAAATGCTGTCATCGATCCTGCTAAACCAAGAAGCGGTTTGTATTATGATATTACTCTTCAGTGGGAAGTATATATACAAAAGACCTTTACTGATTTTCCTCTTCTTTTGCAGCTTTTTGATTGGACTTGTGACCAGAGCTTTACAGCAAAGAATTCCCCCGGCAGACGTTGGCTGCAATCAGAGGCTGACGAATGCTGTTTGCCGCATGCGAGCAGCTCCGATGGACACCGCACCAGCGGCGTGCTGTGCTGGTGGGAGCGTGCAGAGAATCGTGCTCTGCACCTTTGGTGACCGGCTCTTAACGACACAGAAGTTTCCAAATCCGTCTGATGTCACCACGTCACAACAGGCTACAAAGTCTTCTGTAGCTGGACTTGTGTATAAGTTGCTCAAAAGATTTTTTTTCTTTCAACATCCAAAGTCATAGAATCATGGAATGGTTTGGGTTGGAAGGGAAGACCTTAAAGATCACCTAGTTCCAACTCCCCTGAGATGGGCAGGGACACCTTCCGCTAGGTCAGGTTGCTCAAAGCCTCATCCAACCTGGCCTTGATATGTAAAATGTATTATATATTCTCTCTTTATTGAGTTATTTACCTGTGGGACTTAAATCAGGCTTCTAACCTCATTCTGAAAGTTTGTTTGTGTCCTATAAACACTTTAATAAATATATTATCTAATGTCAAGAATTAACGTTTTAGGGAACCTTAGAGTTCACCATTTGCATTAAAGACTGCAAAAGCAAAATAATTTGCAGTATGGAATTTATCACTCTTACGACTGTTTGATCACTAGAGTCCTGTTTATACCTTTCTTTGCAAGTTAAAAATACAGTGTTTACTTCAACAAATGCCATCTTCATTCCAATGTGTCTCAGAAATCGCTATGGCTTCTAAAAGGTCTAAATGTTCTAAATCGCTGGACTTTGAAAAAAATCACCTCCTGACTCCACAGCCGCATGGAACTGCACAGCACTGAAACAGGCAAAGCTAGTGGGAATGGCAGCTAGAGAAGCAAGCACCTCTTTAACATGTGGGGCTAAATGCTACAACATTTATCAGAGATTTTAACTGAGAAAGCCTTGAGAAAAGATTACAACCTTCCACCAATGTGCAAAGAGATGGCAAAGCTGTGTTGGGTCTCTTGTATTTCTCCCCTATAAATGAAGAGTAGGAAAAATGTCTGACTATGAAGCAACAGCAATATCTTTGCATAGTTTTTCTGTCATGCTTGATTTTGTTTCTTTGAGTATTTTTTCATGCTTCAGGTTTGCTGATGCTTTTACTTTTGGAAAATACCCAGACACTTCTAAAGGTCCTTCTGGAAACTCATGCGCCTGTGCAGGAGAACCTGCTGGCTGTACCTTCAGAAGAACATGCACAAGAAAATGAACAGGAGCGCTTCCTCCTTCCTCTCCCAATCACATCTTCAATCTTTTTATGTGGTTTATGCCTGCAGCTTTCTGAAGATGCCCCTCCAGCTACAGGCCATAAAAGAGAACCTACAAGGTACTCCAATAAGGCTGGTAAGCCAACCTCACCACACAAGCAGCAGGCTGTTTAAAATAACTTATATTTTCTCAGTGAACTCTTACCTTCCGGTCTAAGTACTACTTAAGAAAGAAAACCATTGCTTTTGTGCTTAAGGTAGTGCAGAGCTGAGATTTCTAGCTATGTGGTTCAGCACCTGGGATGAGAGGATGCAGCTTTGCCGTGTCGGGGAAAAACCAGGGTCTTTGAAGGGTCTTTGAAGAGAGGTGGAGGTGCTGACCATTTGCAGGACGGCCACAGAGGACTTTAAACAAGGTTTGGGGAGATTAGCCCAAAGTGAAGGAGGAAGCAGTGCAAATGGGGATGGCAGAAACAAATAAGAGTGCAGAGGAAAGCCGGTCACCACCCTGTCCAGCGTGGAGGGTGCTCGGTGCTCACCTCCCTCACCCACACACTGACCTGCGGGGCTGTACATCAGGCAAGAAGTGGGAGTCAATGCACTCTTTCAGGGTGATGGAACAGATTTATTTATTTTTGTTCGATGGGAAGAAAAAAACAGGTCAAATATTGAAACAATTTCTCAAAAAAAATGTAATATTCCTGTTTTCAAGTCTTGGGCTTGACAATGAAGTATTGTCTTCACGTGCAAACAATTTTTAGCTTCTGCTACACTCTCCACATTGCTAGTCAAATTTTCTGCTTGGAAACTAGACTTTTTAATTTTTTTTTTTTCATCTGCCCAAAGGCTTTACTTTCTCCACTAAATCTACTGCTGATTCTTCAACATAGTAAACATACCCATCTTCTCACAGGGCTGACTTCAGGTTTGATGTGTATGTATCTGCAGAACGGCAGACACAGATGTACATGTTAGAGAGTTCAGCTTGAAAACTGTTGTGTTGTTCTTTATGGGATAGATTCTTCCCTTCTCCCACAAAGCTGTAAGAGAATAAAAAGAAATTATCTTTCATTGCAAGTCAATTTGTGGGATGTAATGGCACAATTTAGAAAGGAATATTGCAGACAGTAAGACCACTCGGATTAGAAGTCTTGAATCAGTTTGTAGGGCTATATATTTCCATAGTATTGTGTTTTGTTGTGTGGGGAACTTAATAAGAGATGTAAATCTGCAAACAGCAATGGTATCACCATAAAATATAAAAGATTCATGTATTATAAATAGGTATGATAAATAAATTATTCATATGAAAGTATATCTGGATATGTGTGTGTGTGTGTACATGAGCGCACGTTCACTTTTCTTTTTGAAATAATTAGTGCCAAAGTCTTCTATTGTGCATTGCCCTATGACCTGTGCAAGAGCTTTAATGACATTTCATGCGAAGAGCTGAAGGTAGAGCTTGCTCTGTGCTGAACTGGAGCAGCTCAGACTCATTAAGGTGGGGAATATCACAAGCCATGTACTGAACAAAAAAACTCTCGGTCTGAGGAGGCTCAGGGTCTTTCTGGAAGTGCCCAGGCACCCCCGGGAGCACAGACCTAGCCGTCTGGAGCGAGCATGACATAAGGGATTGCATGGGCTTTCTACATCACTGTTCAAAATGTTTCTGCAGGTAAATTTGGATTATATCAATCTGCTGCCTTGCAGCTTTCGGCAGCCACAGTGACAGCCTTACTGTGATGACTTCTTCTCCCTGCTCTGACCGACAACATACCTCCTGGTGTGTCAGCTTCTCCAGGAGCATGTATATTGCTCATTGCTATTAAGTCGCATGAGCTATCTGGTAGGCACAGCTATAGTTAGCTGTGTCATCTGCGTGTTACCTGTGTCGGTTACCTGTGCCATCTGAAGATAGCTGGCTACACAACCTTCTATTTTTAGGCTGGGTGGGGCACTTCTAAATTAAGGCATGAGTAAAACAAAATTGTAGGACAGCTCCAGAACATTAGAGAAAAATCCTGCGTGACTCCAGTTATGTTATTAACTTTTCCACTTTTGCTGCAGAAGTTGTTTCTGTCAATATTTTACTTTAACGGTGCTGAACGGGAGGAAGGAGCAGGGTCCAAGCAGATGGCTGTCAGCAAACTGATGACGGCAGTTGAGAATTAGTGTCCAAATACAGTATTTAAGACTTGCTACAGTACATAGTTTCCTGCATATGCATGCCAAAATAAATCTGGTTTGGAGAACCTTTCAGGATCTTTACTTTATTTTTGTTTGGAGCTTATTCGATTAAGAATAACTAAACAGGCAGCATACCTTATCTTAGTGGGAGGGTGGATCCATTGGACAGTAAGTACAAAACTAGATGAACCAGAAAGACCATTCCAAGCTTTATTCGCTCCAGCTCTTCACTTTCTGAACATCGCTAAGTATCAGGATGAATGATAACTGAGAAATAACATTAATTCATTCCCATTTTTCCCCTACTCATTCCCCATGCACACATGCTGTAAAAACCCTTCCTTCTCATGGCAGCTGTGGGTTTTTTCCCTCTGGATAGTCTTCCCAAAAGAGTTGGTAAGGGATGGGTGCCATCGTGCAGGCAATATCTGACATCAGACTTCCAGGGTACTGAGAAGAAAAGTTTAGACACCTGAACCAGATACGCTTTTAGCAGATGAGAACGGCAGCAGGTAGTGGCTATTTCATTACACACATATCTTTTGGTCTAAATGTGACTAATATGTTGGTTTAGATACCTGGCTGCAGCGGGGTCAAAGCAGGGTCAGGCTGTCTCTTCTGCAGTGAATTAGAGACTTACATTCATTATCTTCCAATACCTCATTAAAACAGCTTTAATGTGGTGAACATTTGATGGTAGACAAAAGCTTTAATCTTGTGAATATCAAACACACCTGTGTTACATTTCCTCTTGCGAGCAGTTAGCAGAAACAGGTTAACAAGCTATTTTAACTTCTTAATCTGCTGAATTTGTGTGGAAACCAGACTTTCACCAGTCACCTGAGTTTGAACTCAAAAAAAAAACCCTACATACACCCCTAATTTATCAAGCTCTTTTTTCAAACTCTGACTGCTCTAGACACTTTTAATCATCTGTTTAATTTTGCACCTTTTTTTTTATCCTGATATATTATATGCAGGTTATACTTAAGGCCCAGATTTGCCCTATTTTTCTTCCTCATCTGACCTAGATTCAAATTTACACACTGTGAAATAGCTAATAAATCCCCATTAAGGTTGTAAAAGGTGAAGGTTCAACCAATGTGCAAGTCATCAAGTTCTAATGTAAAACTGAATGAGCCTTGATATTAGCAGCGGTCTCAAAAAGTGAGGTTGAAAGGCTCTACAGGTTTCCAGATTTTTTATGGCAGGCTATGCTTAAAGCACCTAATCCAAGACAACACCGTTAAGTCTGTACAACAACAGTGACAACAACAAGCCTTAAGAACAGTAAGAAAAAAAATACTGCCTTCTCCAAAAATGAAACGTCGGTGGTTTTCCCTTCGCGCCCAGAAGCCTGCCACCAAGGCACGTTTTATGCTCCACAGGTTCTGTATATTTTACTGCAAGTAAATACAGTTCAATAAATATTTCCCAATAAATATTACAGCCTCTAAACACAAACATTCATATAAACCCCTTGTAAAATACATTTCTTTTGTGTATCTCTCATGTCAGTGTTGCCCCCCTGAAACAGGGGATTTTTGTTTCACTGTTGAAGGCTTAGAAAAGTGCTTTGTCTGGCCAACTCGAGAGTGCTGCTTTTTTTTTTTTTCACTAGCCATAGAAAGTATTACAATGATTTACAGAGACACGCCGAAAGTAAATTATGTTGTAAACGCCTCTCCCTTGGGTCGACAAAGAATCACAGGGAAAAAATGCAAAAAGTTTGAAATTCCCAACAGCAAAGGTTGACAGGAAAATATGGTGTTGTTTTTCTATGAGCAAAAGTAACTTTTATGTTGTGTTTTCCCATGAGAAATTATAAACTTTCAAAGGAATTTTAGTCTCTTGTATGCACACATAAGAGCAATTTATCTGGTACTGCCCCAGTGAAAACACTGTTAAGACTTTAAAGCTGTTAGAACTATGGCTGAACTTCATCTAGGCTGCTACTACTTATTTGTTCTTGCTGCCTCTTCTTGTCAAAACATTTACTCAGACTTCGAAGAGTTGCAAGTTGGCAACGTGTTAATAATATTAGAATGCATTTGTGTCGGCCATGTGGCTGCAATATTTGAGTAAATTCATCACTTATTTAATGAATAATGAATTCACGAGAGTAGCTATGGAGACGTGGAACCATATGTAGTAAATTAAATGGGAACTTGTCAACGTACAGTAACAGTGAATGTCACCGAAGTAGTTGTGTCTGTTTTATAGCAGTGGTGATGCACTTACATTGAGGCTGGTATGTATGTATTTCTTACTAGGTATAGTACAGCCACATTTTTTCACACCTAAGTTGCAGCAGTGATTTCTAACAGGTGTGGTAATAAAGTGAGAATTTACACAAGTTTCTCTTTGGTATATGCAGGAAAGGTGGAAGAATCTCAAGATATTCAGTCTGTAAATTACTTAACAACATTTTGAAAAGAAAGGGAAGAGAACTGCAGGTTTCTTTTTTCTGAGGGGAAAATGTCGCCAAAGAAAGGGGCTTGGCTGTTACTCAGCTCAGTTCTCATGTGCCCTAGTGCATAATGGAAACTCCAGTCATCAAGGATGCCTTCCAAGACAATTAAAAAATCAGGCCTAAAGGGTAGTAGAAGATATACAAGAATCTCGTTAAAAGGAAATTCTGAAAAGAGAGTGGTGCATAAGTTCAGGAAAATAAGTCCATCTTTGTGTTTGGCTTCAGAGCCACAAGCAGTCTTTTGGACATCATATCAGGACTCGCTAACCTAATAGTGTCATCCTGATGGTGGCTGAAGTCCATGGGCCTCCTTACCCGCTTCCCACATGCAGAACAGCCTTAATTTCCCCAACCTGTGCCTGGGGGTATTCTGACACAGCTTCTCCTACTGAAGCTGTATCATATTCACTGGGGTATAATTTCTAACAAATGTTTTAAAGGTTTAAAAGGAGAAATGAGCCATAGAGTACCTTCTCAGGAATTATCTGAGTGAACGGGAGACTTAAATTTAGGTCAGTGATATCAGTCAGACAGGTAAGGAAGGATTTCAGTATTGGTAGTCTTTAGCTCCATCTCTGATTTTTGCAATATCCAGAGCTTTTAGATAAACTGTGTTGATAGGATCTACTGGAAAAATGGTGTAAGAAACCTAATGGTTAATGAGATTCTGATTAGCCAAGTGTAGCTATGGAAGTACCTAACATTAGCAAGCACATGATATTTGGTTTTGCACATGAAGTTTCACCTGAAAAACACCTGTGGTGCAATCCTGGTGGCTAAGGAATTTGGCATCTCCCAGTGAAAGCTTCAGCTGATGAGGGGACTTCATGTTTTGTGCTTAGATGCTGTGTTTAAATGGCGATATCCTGTTGTTGATCTAGCTGAAGGTTCTTTGTGTGTGCAAATAGGCATAGCTTCACTGCAGTCAATAAGAATAAATAACATTGTGACACCACATACAGCACTAACACTGTACTCCTGACAGTCAAAACGCAGGAAAGGAGATAATTGTTAGGAAACAGGAGCAGAACTCATAAAGATTGCAGCTATCTCTCTTTTAAATGTGTTGGAAGCTAAATGCAGCTAAATCCTGGCTTCTAGTAATGTTTGTGCTTAGGACATCCCCTGAGGTTTCGGAAATTTTAAATGTTTTAAAACACCTACATAAAGCCTTTCAGGTCAGAGACAGTTCCAGTCTTGTCACATTTCAGTCATAAGACTCATCTTTCCAGCAATTTTTTCTTGAAGAACTCACTTTTATCACCAAGCCTAATGGCAGACTCCTATCATGATTATAGTATCTACTCACTGCTTCTCTACACTGAGTAACTCAGAGCCCATCTTCATGAAGACATAAGGGTCAACTGCCCCATTTTGAAATCTTAGTTCCTGAGATCTTCCTACGACTCATTACAAAGTAATTTCTGGGATCCATGTCACACCTATAAAAGTTTCCCTTTATTTTTTCAGCTGTTGAGTTGCGTTATATCTCGTCATGTCACGTCATGTTGAATAGTATTACTGCCTTCAGAAATGATGGGTTAGAGCATGACTTAACGTGTTTTGAATGATGTGACACAATGTGACATATGTCATAAAATCATTGTCACCCATCAAAAAAAGTGACAGATCAAATTCAAACAAAGCTTACCATATACTTTTAGTGGCTACCCAATCAACTAAAAACAAATATTTCAAATTGTGAGCCAAACGCGTGGGAGTGTGACTCATTTTTCGTCAGTCCTTACATGCCTAACTTGGCATTTTACATTTCTTCCACATTTCTTCACATTGTATTATCCATTTTGTGGGAAGGAAACTTGTTCAGTTCATTTATATTATTCAGTCTGCACATTTGTCAGTCCATTACTTCTAAATATGTTCTTCTAGTCCTTTTCATGAATCGTCCCCATTTACCTTCTCTTTCTGGATGCATTTGAGTTATTATCATGTTATGAAAGCACCAACATACAGAAAAGGTTGAATTTGTCATCTTGCAGTGTTGTACAACAAGCCAAACTATCAAGAACAAGGAAATAATTTTCTGTAATTCGACATCTGAAGAATACACTATCTATTAAAAAATATCATACCATTTTATTTCCACTCTACCTATCTGCTCATTAAACATTTCTAGTAAGGAAGGTAAGATAGGAGAGAGAAAATAAAAAATACTTTTGCCTTGTAAATTAATTGCTGCATCTTCTGACTAAACCAACATCAGTGTGGGAATAAGCCGAAACAGCTTTTCAAGCCTGGAGTTGGGACAACTGGCAATATTCAATAAGTGGTACATTCCCATTGCACTATTTGTAGAGTCAAAGATTGCAGCCATTTCCAAAGGTGAAAGGCAACATCATTCAGTGAAGGGATGTGAAAGATGATGTGGGTGCGATCCATCGTTGTGATCACATAAGGGAACCCTGAAATGTCATAAAATCCCACTCTGATCTGTTGTCACTACTGTTGGTTGTATGGAAAATTAACACATTTAATTAACTGCCTGACCAAAGCAGCTGTTACCTTATATAAAACCTTGAACATTGATGCCCGGCATATCCCACTAGGTGTTCGAATGTGCCAGTGGCATAAGACTGATTATAGTTTTATACCAAATGGCACAGCATGACTCCTCTTGCAACTCGCTCAAGTCAAGATCTTCCTTAAATTCTTCATGGGGCATAATAATGCTCCAGCCCAAATTGCTTAATAATGTTGTTATTCAGGACAGCCAACAAGATACACCACACACAGCAAAACGTGTCCTGGCCAAAACAACTCCTTTCTCTGCTTTTGTTCCTGACATCTAAAAGTGTTCCTGCTGCTTAGACCATGGATATGTTTGGCATGTGATTTCCATCGGACTACTACAAGTACTATTTTATTTATATTCCATTTCTATCATTTATGGCAGATGGTTACTTACCCTAAATTTTTAAAAAATATCTTGCCTGCGGAATTTCAAATTAAAAGTGAACTATCCGAGTCAGAGGCAACTTTAAGTTCAGTTATTTTTACCAAAGTCGGTGGGTTTTTTTTTAGTGCTCATCCTGTGCATGCAAGTTTGCATGCATGCAAGCATCCATATTTATATATAGTTTTCTGATGCTTGGAAATACTTTTCTTCTATACATCTGTCTGTATACAGATTTCTATAATTACACATTTAAAAGGTAAACCTTTTCTACATAGCTGAAATAGCTACACATTATTAAATTACTGAGGAACATATCTTGAACATTTTCTTTGTGCAGTTCAAGTTATAAATCAAGATTTCAAATAAAACTACATCCAAAGACATGGAGATTTTTCTCTCTTGATATTTTTGCTACTAATTATCTTTCCATTCCCCTTTCTATGCTGTGATAGCTACAAATGTGTTGCATCTAGAGGGTGTACATTATACACAGAAGAGGCCAGTTTCTCAGCCAGTACAAACTGGCACAGCCCCATTGATTTCAGCAGAAAAAATTCAGGCTTAATGTGTGGCCATTAAATAATATCTAACTTGCATACAGTATTTTCTTCCACAGGTTTCAAATCATTGCGAGAGAAATAGACCCCAATCCTGCAAACACTTATGTGTGTGTAACTACACATATGGGAATAATCCCATTAAATCAATGGGATTACTCGTGTGCATAAAGTTAAGCATGTGTGTAAGTGCTTGCTGGAGCTGGGCCTGAGGGAGAAGACAGGATTTTTGAACCATTTGTACAGTGGGTGTGAATGTTCATATTCCAGTTTTGTGGCTTCAAAATGTTCCTTTCAAAGTCAAATGTTATTTGTGAAGGAAGAATTTGCCCTCTTTTCCATCAAGTCAGGACATTTTAAGAATCTATAAACGATCGATTGTCATAGCACAAGAACCACTTATAAGGATATCTCCATAAAGCTGCACAAACTAGTTACAACATATAAATTACCTGACAATTTCGGTGCATTCTCTGCCTGCAAGGTCTTCTCACGTATCCTTTCATAACTGCAAATTTATATAAACACATTTGAATCTACAAGTTGTAAACGGTATGGCATTGTTATTCATGTGGTTTTTTCCTTGATAATCTTAGGTGGAAGGATTCTTGGACTAGATATTTAAAAATGCAAAGAAGCAAATAGAAATAGCAATTATGAACTTGGAGCAGGGCAGGGGTGTGTGTGGAAATCCATACATAAAAAAAAAAAACTTCAGCTAAGGCAAGGGGTGCAAAATTTCCCTGTGCAGGCAGGAGATGGTTGAGCTAGAAGTATTTTGGGAAAAGAGGAAAAATATAGACAATACAGTGTTCTGCCTGGAAAGTCCTATTATCTGTCCAGGGAACAGCTAAGGGCTCCATCAACTTAGTATCAAATATGGAGAGATCTTCTTGTCTAAAGCTCCTCTTTCCTGCCATACACCCAGTCTAGTTCCTTGCACTCTAGGCTAAGAGAGGTCTAGAAATGGGAAAGAAAAATCTACAGGTACCAAGTGCTTTACAAAAATACACTGGGAAAAAAAGAGAAGCAAAAAAAAAAAAAAAAAAGAAAGAAAAAAGAATTTTTGCAACCAAGTTTCTAACCAGCATAGTGTCAAGGAAATCCCAGAAGACTATTTCCATTGAACTTGGCTGTACCTAATCCTGGATACATAGTCTCACCCAGGATTTAAACATTTCAGCTTTTAGAGTTGTTCAGAGGCAGATTTTCACAAATGAGGGAAGATCTGCACATCAGATTCCCAGTTCTATAACTGGGTGCTGTTAAGAGCATCTCCTTTATCTCCCAAAGATGAAGGACTAGTAACTGAAACTGGAGAAACTTCACTTATCCTTAGATCATTTTGATATCTATTCACTGAATGAGCTGACAATTTATACCACAGTTTCTCAGATCCTCATGCTCCAGAGTAGACCCTTGGCAATAATCAGTCTTTAAAATAAATGCAAAAATATAAATATTTGAAATATTACTATAAAATATCAAATAAGAATGTGTGTATGTATGCATTCATATATAACTATTTATATATATAGCATTTGAACCCTGATACTTCATGTGCCTATCAAAGCTGTTAAGAGTAACAGAGAACAGTATGTGACAGTAAAAAGCATAAGGACTATAACAAGCTTGACCCTTACATATTACAGAAATAAAACTGGAAGATTGTGTGTGGTCGTCCTCTGATGCCATACTCAAGATTTTTATTGCAAACACCTTTCTTCAAACATCCATTTAACATGCATCCATCTGTCAAGCAATGTTTTCCACAGCAGTGTTAATGTGCATGTGCCCCCTTCCACTTTGGTAGTTCACACCTTTAACTAGGGCTGGAGCCAGAGTGCAATAAACAGGCTTCCACAGTTTTGAGTATAAAAGGCTCAAAATGTGAGAGACATTTCATCAAAAAAAACAAAAGACCAAGACAGAACAGTTCGTAGGCTTGAAAGACACAGGGAGTGGTGGGCTTTAAAACCTTTCTTGCAAATACCTCTCCTAAAAAGTAAGAAAGATGAATAATAGCTCAAAAAGGAGGACAGAAAGTAATATCTAATGGGAAGAACACATTCACAGGCTAAAAGAAGAAGCACTTGCCTAGCTCCCAACCAGGTGCCGTGTCTTAGCTTGTTTAAAAATACTTCTGGTTGTGTTTAATTAGTTATGACAGAAGATCCTCAAAGAATGTATCAGTACAAGCTTTAAGTTTGCCTAAAATATTTTACCTTTGTTCAGAAAAAAAAGATCAGTGAGATACTAAAACTTGAAAAAATACAGTATGAAAGTTACTGCCTTAATGAAATATTAAAAATGCATCAGGAATACTGTTCTGGCATTAAAAATAAACAATAACATTTCTTCCTAGTTACGGTTCACTTCAATTCTTTAAAAATTAATTATTACCTCTTTAAATATTTGATTAAATTAGATTTGGGTGGGTTATCACTATCCACAAAATACATGTTGTTGTGTATAAATTTGTTTTCTTCAGTTTCTGACATGTACAGGCATGTTATACGGTTGTTTGATTATTAGAAAACTAAATCCAGTGACTCTGTTTTGGCAGTTTGCAAAATATATACTACTGAATCCTGTCACTTTGAATGAAAATGCAGTATTATGTTAGAAATCTCTAATAAAAGAGGAAAAGTAAAGCAGCAAAATTACATTACATGATACTTGGGACTTTCACATCATATCTTATCATGTTGCTGTATCTCATACTCTAGAAAGGCCACATTATTTTTAATAATGGTTAATTAGGATTTGGGGATAATAGCTTAGAAATCATAAGAAATATCTAGGCATATAAAGTCTATTCTCCTCTCAATGCATGAGGATTTATGAGTATAACTACTTAGATAGCAAGGGGAGAATAAACCCTGTAGCATGTCCTAAGAGAGGTAAGACAATTATTTCGCAAGTATTATGATAAAAGTAAATTAGTATGTCCACCTGGATAAATAAGAAACATTGCTGGGTGAGTGCAGTGGCTGATACCATTATAAAACATTAGTTTAAGTGAAACACATATATTATAAAGGTATTTAATAATTATAATTATTATTATTATAATTATTTTTATTTTTAAAAGTTTTTTCAGTCTTCCCTTTCTGCCCATATTTACACAGAGAATTAGGGCTGCTGGGATGCCAGCTTGGTAGTCCACGGTCCCATGTGACTAAACAACCGAACCAAAACTTTTCTCCACCATTTTCTTTCTCCCCTACTGGAGCAGAGGGTTTCACGTTTAAGAGAAAGGTTGTCAGTCCTTGGCCTCTGTACCAGTATTGCTAACAGGAAACCACAGAGGGGAAGGGTTTGTTTTGGCACAGGGGATGAGGACACATACCAGCTAGGCGCGAAGTTGGGAGTCGCAGTTCAATCTGCGTAGACCAGCAAGGAGTCAGCAGGAGTTTTGGTCATTAAAGACCAGAACCAGATTTAAACATGTGTTATAAGAGATAAAAAAAGAATCTATACTGTATTTTCTAAACCACAGTCACCTGAATTTTACTTATCAAATTATTTAATTCCTAGTATGTCTTTATCAAGAAAAAATAGACATAGGCTTCATGGCTGAAACAGTTGAAAGGATGAACGTATATTTTTTGAAAGATCAGCTGAAGTGGCACTTCACCTGAAATCAAATATTCTGAGGTTCACAGTGGGCTTTCCATTCCATGCTTCATCCAGAAAGAAGTGATTGGGTTTGAACGAAACAGGAAACAAGAACATTTGAGTTTTGGGGATGTAGCTCTCCTCTTTCAACTACATTGAAAATATCCTACTTAATCCTCAGAAAGCCAACATTTAAAAAAAAAAAAAAAAAAAGTTCAACCTTCCCTTTAGATTAGTATCATAATATCACAATGCCAACATCTGGCTCCTGAGCATGTACGATGGCTGCTTTGAAAGCGTAATTGACTTTGTGGCGAGGTGCTCTGTTCATTGTTCAGATATTGTAGATGACACTTCCCCTCGACTTGCTCCACAGCCCACAGCACGCTTCCGCCTCGCCGGGACGGCACAGGGAATTGTTTTTGTATGGGCTTAGACAGAAGACTTGCTTTTCAAATCCATCATTCATCAAGACTATATAAAACATTGTGCCAGACTATATAAAAAAATTATGCAAAACAGCATTAATTGCAAAATTTGTTGTAGTTCAAAGGGTTTTTTTCCTTACAGATTTAAAATGGGAACTTTTTGTGGAAAATACTGTTTTCTTTTTAATGATAGGGTTCAGGTTTTTGCTAATTATATATGCCTCAAAATACTGTATAGAGCATTAAAAATAAAGAAATAAAAATGAGTTTTACATCAGAATAAAAAGCGTTGCTCCAGATCCATCAATCAGATCCCATACTTTTTCTCACCGGCTACGCAGAGAGTTCAGGCTTCAGACCTCAAACGTCTGTTTAACTGTTAAGGTGGGTAGAATTTCCTGGTTTATTAAGCATCCTTTCATACATTAAAATGCCCAAGTAAAGCTCACCACTTCTCCTCTGAAGGAAAGTGCCCATCAGGATGTATACTTTTTATCACCCAGACCTGACTGCAGGACTCATCTCCTTGCACTGCATCATGCAGCTCTATCTTTTACTTGTTTTTCAGCCTGAGATGCCTAACTTCAAAGAAAGATTGAGCTATTGGCATGAATTACACCCATCTATCAAAGTAGCACAGGCTTCTCAAACCAAAATAGAACTAGAGTGGACTGAAGAGGCTGAACAAGGCATTCATCTACCCTTCGTAGTGAAGTAGAGACACCCAAATAATAACAGTGAAATCCGGAGGAATATCAACTATCTTGTGGAGGATGAGAAAGAAAGTGTCTGGAAAACCAGCTTGCAGATTGAACTCTCTTCCTGCTTCAGAACCATCCTCGGGTGCTTCAGCTCAACAGCTATAGACAGCACTGAAGCACTCGGAGCAGTAGGGCAGGAAGCTGGGCACAGGCAATAGTGCAAGAATAACATTTTCATGATTATATATGTAATAATCTGAGCTTGATTTGCATATTTTGATTTTGCTATTCAGTAAAGTTGCGTCCCTGAGGCACTTTGTAAGGTCAGTTGGGGGGCACTGGGAAGCGGCGCGTGAGAGGCAATGGGGAGAGGTGGCCCATGGCCAAGAAACCTGCCCAAAAGTGGAAATAAATTGTTCCTGTTTGGGGAAAAAAAAAAAAAAAAAAGGAAAGGAGAGAAAAAAAAAAAGCAGCATTGGATGGGAAGACTGTTTCCACAGCCAAGAAGAACTATTTAAGTTGGCTAATATAACATGGCCAGTTGATCCTTTGCCTTTCATATTCCTTCTTGCCTGCCTCCTTCCTCCTCGGGACCATTTGAAGAAAGGGAAGCAGCAGACAGATGTTCCTGGCCCATGCTGGCGGGAGATCAGGGGCACATCCGAGCTTCTTGTCTCTCTTCAGAGGCACCCAGCTGGGAATCATGACTCACAGATGGGTCACAGGGGTCTTGCCATCAACTTGGGAAGCTGATGAATTCTCAAAACTTTTGCAACTGCAGAAGAAAGGGAAAGAGAAAAAAAAAATAAAAAAGAGAGAACAAATTCATATGAAGGGAAGGAAAATTTGTTCAACCTCTCTGCCACTTCTGTTGCTTTTCTTTGTCCTTGGAAAGACAGGCTGATTAAGATGGTAAGGAGATGTTTACCTTGTCCCCTTAGCGCCTACATCTGCCAGCAGCAGGCTGGTGTCCAGCCATTCCTCATCCAGGAGGGAAAAAGGACGAGAAAGGAGAAAATCCAAGCAGCTGATGCTCAGCAGAGCCTAGCTCTTTTGCTGAACAATTTCCACACAAGACCAAGATTTCATCCTGCAAACATGATCCCAAAATATTATGCAGGGGTGGCCAAGAAAGACCCTATAGGTTCCCAGTGGCCCAGGGTCACTGGAGGTTTAGGTTAAGGATACAGTAGGTTCTATGACAGCATCAGCCCCCATTAATCTCCTGGCTCCCCCTGCCTTCAGCAGCCCAAGAACTCTTAGGTCCATTTTACAATGATGAAGTGTAACCACATAATTAGATGTTGCTTATTCATCCAAACCATACGGATAATGCAAGATAATGCCTAACAGACAGTAGGTACTGGTTTTAATCAACCTACAGTGGATTTGTCCTCACAGCGAAATAGAAAGCTCAGAGCATCCTGCTCCACAAGTGCTGGTACTTAAGGGAAAGGAAATTTTTTCTTTAGTTATTGTGATATTAAAACTATAGGTCATGCATGAAGAGATGGCTTTCCCATTTGTGGGGGACAATGTAAAAGAGAATGTCCACAGCATCATGAGTAACCAGGAACCAGAAGAAAATATAATTAGCTACGAAACACCAGGGGACTACATGCCAATAAACTCAAAAGTTTTCTCCAGCAGCAAGGACTGCACAGACTGGCTACATCAAGTGCAAGTTGGACCTGCGGTGGTATAAGGAAAAAAAGATTGAACGTAAAGCAAGTATGTTTGTAGGTTTGAGGAACACTACAGGATTTGATGAAAAGTCTATACTGTGCAGTAGAACAATCAGTAACAAGAAAAATAAGGCAATTTGCAGCATCATGTGGATCATAAAGAAGGAAGGGGAAAGTACAAAAGGGATTGGGCTGGAGAAGAGTTACCAGCAAAAGGAGCTGATGAACAAGAATGAGGACAAGAGTGTTATCCCTCTCTGTCTAAAGAATACTTTTCATTCAGTGCCTCACAGATTAGTAAATGAATCGCACTGTACGAAAACTTACTACATGGCTGATGTTAATGACTATACAGAAGCTCCCTACTTTTCTCCTCCACCTCTCCTCTCTAACTGTTGCCATGTGACGCACCATCCCAGCCTGAACACGTCACACCATTCCTTTTTGTCTCTCTCTGCAGCTCATATGGCCTTCGTTCTCACAACGTAGTTAAAAATCACCACATAATTCATTTTTTGTAGGAACACTTTTACTCCACTGTATTCACCCCAGGGAAGGAGACCCTTTTTTATGAAATTTTCTCTGGCAGTGTTCATTCTCATACTCTTTTCCTTTTGCAGTGGCAAGCAGGTTTCCTCTGATCCATTCAGAAATAAAAACTAAATGAGATCACATCACTGTTACAGGTATATTTCTTTATTATTGATATATTTCCTTAATTGTGGTGTTTTTCTTTGGGACCTCTTTTTCCAACAACATGGTCTGCTGTCAACAGGTTAGATTCAGGAGTAAAACATAGTTAAGACACCAGACCTTAAAGTTAGCAGTCTTTAACAGAAGTGCAGAAAAGGAACTGTGTTTGATGATACATGACAATGAAGCCTTTTTTAAAAATACAAAAAAGACAGAAAGGACTAAAAAGGTCCTTTCATGCAACAAATCTGCATGGATTACCCACCACAATGCTCAAGAGATTTTCTGCCTTATTTATTCTCAGATGAAGTTAATGATGTTCTCACTAAGTTCTTTCCTCCTGCTGTCCTTCCCATGCTTCCCACAGACACTTCTCTGTCTTCCTGCAACCAAAGCCCATCTCAGTTACTTCTGTCCCACCTTAGTCAAGCACACGAGCCCAAAATCCATCTGCAACCTCAAGTCCTCAAAGCCAATGAGAAGAGGGTTACCTTCTTTCTTTGAAGGTTTGAGATATTTTAGCTTATTTGTTTGTTTACTTTTATACATTTGAAGATGGGGGCTCTTCTTGAGACATGACTCAGTGCTGTAATTAATTACCTGGTTTGCTTTATGTAGAATTTTTCTTTTAATGGGTAGTAATGAGAAAGAATTAGAAGTAAGCTCAGAGATCTAACTCTGTGTCTTCTGGAAGTGATCTAACTGTTGGATCAGTGTGTCCCTGGCACATTTGTAGAACAAATTCATATGTCGGCTTCCACAAAGCACTGGTAGTGTCTAAGCTTGCCAGCTCTTCCGTTCTACTGCAAATGAAACAAAATTCAAACTTTAAATCCAGCCTCTGCAGCCTGTTCCAAGACTGAAATTTAAGCATGCAGATCAGAGGCCACCTCTCCAATGTTGGTTCTTGTTAATCAAAAGCTTGATTTGACTCCTTTTTTTAGATGTGGATTGGATATTGTTGAAACCTTGGAAAAAAAAAAAAAAAATCTTTTAAAAAATATCTTTTCAATGTGCCAGAGATGTTTTGAGAAGTATTGATCTCTTGTGGTTTCCATAACTTAAAACACCTTCTGGATCAGGTAATCTCAACAGACTGGCACATTCACCTGGGCCAAAATTTCATGATTTATGCGTATATTTTGCATAAAGTGAAACAGCGAAAATGTTCACAACAGATTTGCTTAGCTGGCCCCACATTAATTGCTGCCATGCCTACAGAAACTTCACCAGAAATAGTCTTAACACTAGTTTTCTTTTAATCAAGGTCCTAATTTGCATTCTGTACAAGGTTTCAGCTTATGACTGATTTGAAAAGGCTAGCCTGTCCCTAGAGGGTTGATATATATTTCACAGGGTATGAAAAATAATATTTTTAAAACTCAAATAAACAAGGTCTCTGAGTGCTTTTTCCTGAAAAGTTTTACTACATTTATGACAATATAAATATGCCTCTTGAGAGCCAAACCATGGAGTTAAAGAATACAACAGGACCAGACAAGAGAGCACTTGCATTCTAAACACAAAGACATTTTAAAAGAAGACAAAGCCTGATGTTTGCCCCATTCTTGGATGACAAAAAATACATAAATAAATTACTGAATAGGCTTATTATAGACTCATTCTGCTTTTTCATATACCTACAGCAAAATTGAATCATATTTTAATGCATGAAAACCAGGTGACAATATATTTGAATTCTGTATAAAATAATGAGCTGTATTTTCATTTGAGATGTGTCAAAATAAAATACCACTGGGAGAAAGTGTGTCTTACTGAATCCTTTATAATAGCGGAACATAACCAGCAATGTGTGAAACCAGAGAAATTCAAAACGGCATACTAAGGATCACCTTTAAAAGATGGCAAGAGTGGGTTATCTTTTAATTCCTTCCAGCTCTTCCTATTAGGATAGGTCAGGGAGAGGAGAACCCTAAAAAAGATTTTGGGGTCCATTAGGGAAACAGTTGGTCTATGGCAGATATTGGTATTTTGGGTAATGTAATGCCCACCAGAGTGTACAAACCCAGAGCGGAGCTGCTGAGGGTTTGGGCTGAACACAGGCCGGCAGAACTTGAAACTCAGTTTGATATGACCAACCGTGTTTTGGAGGTTTTTTTACCTGTTACAAACTCTACTGAGTTTGCATGGGAAAAAAAAAGTTTCTTGTGCATGAACATGTAAACCAAGAATGAATGAAACACAACTGTGGTTCACTTCTCTTCCCATGGCAGATGCATGACCCCCAAATGCCCCACTGAAATGTAAAAAGAAAAAAAGAAAAAAAAAAAAAAAAGAAAAAAAAAAAAGCAAAAGTGAGATTTTTTCACAGTTAACAGAATGAATCAGAGGTGCGTGGAAAAGTGAACCTCAGAAAGAACCTGCAACTCTACCAACCCCCTGCAGGAGGGACGTTGGCAAGTACACCCTGTTGCTTGGGAGATCATTAATAAGATCTTTCTTCTCCTCTTGATCTGAGTCTGTATTTACAGCAAAAGCTTCAATCAATGCTTTGGATTTTGCCGTGGGTATTCACACATCTGTATCAGACGCTATCTTTAACTCCCATCACACCTGTACTGTAGGTAATAACCGTACCTGCAAAGCACCTGAATATTTATAATATGCTCGTCCCTGCAATAGCTATCAGATGAACTCACAGTAAGTCAACATTCATCCAAGCACAAAACAGGTTCATTCAGTGGGAGAGAGTTTCATTTGATGCATTTTGGCCCTCCCATGCAAGCTGCGTTCGAAAAGCTACCTGTATTCTAGCTCTGAGTCCTCACCTCCTGCTTTAAACAGGTGCTTAACTTTAAGCGCCGGAATAATCAAACTGACATCAGCAAAGAGTTCAGAGGACAAATATGTTTCCTTCAGTGTGCAGCATCCCTTCCTTTCCCATCTTGCCTTATCTTTCATCCCTTTTCCAGGCAGCCAGGTGTGCCCATGACTCACCGTAGGGTCTTGAGCGGCCACCTCCCAACCACTGCGGGGTTGCTGTGCCCCAGGCACTGCCCTACCGCCTTGCAGTGCTTCATGCACCGGGCTTCCTTGGCGGCTCAGCGCAACGTCGCAACTCATTAGCGACGTTCCTGCACCCTCCTGCACTTCTCAGTATAACACGGTCTCACTCCAAACTCAGACGGGTGACAGATGCTTTTTCTCCCCCACCCCATTTTGTCAGCGGGATAAAAATAAGTGATTTAAATGAGTCTCTCTTTAGTACCCAACCAGCTAACCCTGCCTAATATTTGTAGTCTAAATAATCGCCATATGTGGCAGTGGAATACAAGTTTGTGGCCCTTTTTTTTTTTTTTTTTTTTTAAATAGAAGTTAATCCAGCTTTGAGCTGGATTAATTCCCAGTGAGGCTTGGGGACAGACAGCTGTTTCTCTTCTTTTGCCTGGGAATATTGCCTCAAAAATCCACCTATACCGATCAGCATCCCTGATGTAGGCACGTTGTGCTCATTTTCGAACCCGTGTTCACATTCAGGGGCAGCATTGCACTAGTATTTGCTTCTCGTAAAAAAAAAAAAAAAAAAGGTATGATATTTGGAATTGTTTTGTTAACTATTTTGCCATGAAATAAGAAAGACTTCGAAGCTCCCATCTTCATTTGGAGTGTTGGGAAGGAAGGATATTTGCAAAGGAGACGTTTGACAGGAAAATCAGTATTAGCCTGTAGGGCAGTAGTGGAGCCAGATAAACCCTGTGCTGGCTCTTAAGGCTGAAACCTCACAGAAACAGTTTTAAGGAAACAAGCCCTGAAGTGCTTATTTACCCTGTGCCACATGACAAGCAGTGGTAAAAAAAAAACAGCAGGAAAGAAGAGGAGCAAAAGACTAAATCAAATATTATTCCCTACAAATAACTTATATTTTTCAGCTTACTCACCCTAAAAAAAAAAAAAAAGATGACTGCTCCACCTAAGTTGCACATCCTTCCTTATTATTCTTCGGCCTGAGTATCCCAAAAACTATATCCACAGCCAAGAAAATCACATAGAGACCCTGTTTTGGCTGACAGTCACAGAAGGTGTATGATATCCATTAAGCACAGTTCAGTAGGGTAGTCAGGGAATACTATTTCTAAAGTAAGGCTAAAAATCATACCTTAGGTTTGAAAGTAAAAGCAGTTGCTTGGCAAGATTTAAACCTCTGCCTCTTCTGTTTTGTTTTCTCAAAGATATTATGTAAGCAAGTCAACTCACACTTAAAATATGTCTCAATTTGTGTTTGTTCTGCTTTTTTATTGCCACATTTGAAAATTAATAATTCAATGTTCGAGTATTAGCTGTCATCTTAGCTGTGATAAAATTAATAATTCATCAAACTGGTATCAAACAAATGGCACCTTTTTATGCTGGATGAGAAATATACTTTGCTACATTTGCAGAGCTAAATCTGGTGAGACCCTCTACTTTATTTCAAATGAAATCATATTTTACCAATTAGTATATCATTTTGCCATCCTCATTCACTTTAAAATTATCTGGAAGGAAGGCTTTTGCGTAGCTATATAGGTTTTATTTTTACCAGCGTGTTTTTTCCAGATGAGCCACAAGAACAGTGTTTTCTGAAAAGACAAGAAACATTCAATCATTTTTATGCCCTTTCCTTCTGATCATGCACTCCCAGCTTTTCCAGGGAAAGTATCCACCATACCTGCAGTGCTCTGGCCAAATTCCAGTTCAGGTAATTACGTTCAGCCTGCCTAAACTCTTCCTGGAGTTTCGTTTGGAGAAGGTATTCTCCGCTCCCTGCCCTGAGTCGTTGTGTAGGGTTGTGTACGCTGTTAATCAGGTGCTGTGCTCCTCTCGGCAGGAGCTGGCTGTGTTCCAGCGGTAGGTGAAGCGATTTCTGAGCATGGAGAGCAGCTTGTGCTAAATTTGCAAAGCGTTGGGAGATCCTTTGGGGTGAGAGGTGCTATGTAAATGTAAGGTCACTGCTGTTATCTGGGGTGCAAATGCATCCAGTGGCGTGCTCAGAAGCTTAGGGAGAAAAAAAACAAAAGGAAGGAAAAAAAGAAAGAAAAAAAGAAAAAAGAAAGAAAAGAAGGAAAAAATAAGAAAAAATAAAAAGAGAAAGGTCTCTTGAACATATTTCACATATATCCTGACACACATTTGAAATTAATTTTGCTAGAACATGTGTCTTCCCCAAAGGGTAGATTCATCGCTTAAAAGATGTTCAGGAAAATGTCCTCCAAAGAGGAAGTGCGTCGGAAGGATGGAGCAGGGACAGATTGCGGCTGGCCCCGGGCAGGTGAGTAGATCAATGTGTAGCGCCGAGCCCTCTCCTCTGCCACGCTGCCTCCCCCAGCATGGGGCAGCCGTGGCCCTGTGGGTGTGGGGACAAGGGGGACAAAGAAGTGCTCATACTACCACCCTGCAACATGCAGAACTGATGTGTCCAGCCTGCTGGGTCTCCTACAGAGATGATTCCCCTTCTCGGTCCTCGCTTGTGCTCTGCCCTGATGCTACACCTTCAAAACCGGCCTGAGCCCGTGAAGCTGAGCTGTAATGTCCCAACAGGGCCAGACGATGCACTCAGCACTGGCCAGCCCAGCCATCAGGCCACCAAGCATCAGAAAACTGTCTGGCAGCTCTTGATAGCCAGGCCATAGGCAGAAGGGCAGTTTTGACGTGACAAGTGCGCATCCAAACAAGCGATATGGTGACACATGGAAATGACAAGCAGTATTTTCCAGCTACAGGAATGCCGATGCCACATGCTGCCAGACTGCATCAGGAAAAACTGCAAAACTGCTGCGGCATTTGAGAACCAATGTGCGATAACGTGCACCACCACTGCATCCCACCTGTTGCAATTCACAAATTTCCAAGCCCTCTTTTCAGAAGTTGGTACCATATCTTCCTGCAAGTCCACCTCCACATTCTTCTATCCTTTCTTCATATTTGCATTACAATATTCCATTACATTTATCGCATACATATTTGCTTTATTCCCCATACAACCTCCATAACTGACCTGCCTCCTCCCAATACCGTAACTGAGCTCCCATGACCAACTTCTCCTCACTTTAATTTTCTTCCTTTTTTCTTTTTCGGCTGCTCAGCTATCATATGAAAACCCAATTGGATGACAGGGGATCGTGATTGCTGTCACTTAAGCAACCTTAAAGGGACAGACTTTCTAATGGAAATTGAATCCGAAAGGTTGGATTCCTCGGGGAAATTTCAAATTGACAAATTTTCTGAATGGATCTCTCCTAACCTTGCTGCATATAATATATGCATTTATCGAGCTTAATTTTTGGTTAGTATCAAAATGTATTGATCTGCAAGATAAATATTGACTTGACCTCGCTTTCTCTCAGTCTATATTTACTTCTTGAGTCAATAAGTCTAGAAACTGATCTGACAGGAGTCAATAATGGTTTAAAATTCTCAAAATAGTAGCTTTGTTCTAAGGTTGCAGTTCTTTATTTTAAAGTTACTGCCTTAAATACATAAAATGCTCAGGAGAACTTAACACTTTACTGCACAAAACCATTGGGGAAACACGCAAATACCAGGATAACTTTATGCAACTTCAGGCCAACTGTGCCATTTCAGCACTGGCCAAGCCATATTGTAAATATTTTAAAAGTGACCTACTACAGTCCATCTTTTGCCCTGTGTATCCTAAAATTTGAGCTTCTCTCCGGAGCTTATGCCTGTATATCACTGATTGGATTTGTCAGGGCTAAATTGTCTTCAGCCTTGAGAAAATGCAAACCTTGCTACTGGATTAAGGTTGTCATCATGAGAATCCCCTCCCTGCCTTAATTTCTCTGCTTAGTGAGGTGGTAATTAACCCAGCAAGATTTTTAGTGTCAAATGTGATCATGTTCTTTCCCATTCCTCCCGCGTGGTGGACAAGTCTCCATTGGATAATACAGTCTTCACCTTTTCTTTTTTTTTTCATGGTGGCCTTATAGCAAAGGTCTTCATGAATCAGAAACTCAGTTTCCAATTCTTGGGGTTCCTTATGGAATACCTTCATTAGGAAGTAATTTGATAATTCCTGTTACTTGAGCGCAGTGCTGCTCTAATACCTGAGAAAATGCTGTAATGTGATGTAAGGAAAACAGCGTCACTGTCAAGTATTGCCATGTTGCCTAGAGATTGGTCACCCTTCACTGAAATACAGGCAAAACAATGAAAATTAAGAGAAAACCAGACAAGAAAAAGACACTGAAGATCACCCCAATATAGCTTTTTAGGATGAAAATGTCAAATATTCATTTTCTCTCACTCTAAAAGGAACCAAGTGGTCTGTCAGGTACTTTTAAATGTTGTTGAAGGGAGGAGAAAAAGTGATCTGTCTATATTTTTTGCCAGGAAATAGTTCAAAATTTGATATCACTGATTTTCTTTTAGGTTTTGTTGTTTTGAGGCTTTTTTTGTTTTGATTTTTTTTTTTTTTTTTTTACTTTTTGATATAGGTAGCTTTTAGAAAAGGTAGCGTACAAGACCATAGCTTTGTATTAAAATAGTCTTATGCTGATACTCATTTATCTGTGTATTTTAAAAGTGGGTGAAGCATGAAGCAAAGCATGTAATATACTTAAGGACACATAGGTACAATTAAATGGGAATGAAAACAATTACTTTTCATTCTTGCTGTGTTAATATTAGACAGCAAGGACTACCAATGGTTGGAAAACAGTTTTCCAAACTGAAGGGGGAAAAAGATGAAAAACTCCCATATTCCCATTTCCATGGATGCAAAAACCCATGTGAAAGTGGGCAAAGCAAAATTCCTAAAGCCAGAGAAAAACAGCCACTCCAGAATACTTAACAAGCCAGGAATCATTGCATGAATAGTATGAGAGATTGTTTCCAGTCCCCAGCTACAGGGAACTTGAGCGAAGGTTTCTCTCAATCATCCATCCCCAAGCCGTTCCATCCCACTATTCGCTTTAATTAAACACAGAGTTCCACAGCTCCGGTAAGTTCCCTCGTCCTTGAGCAAAAGCTTCAGTCTTGGGCTGTGCACATAGTTAATAGAGTCAGCCATGGAGTGAGTCCAACTGGAAAGACAGAAAGGGAAAAGAAAAAGGTAGGGCAATGCACAGCCGCTGCTGAGAGTGGGGTAAGGAAGGGGCTGAGCTAGGTCTCCCCCTTCCCACGAGCCTGGCCTCGCTGCTGCTGCGGTTGGGCAATCCTCTTGCAGAAGAGGAATGATCTTTTGCAGTTTCTAGCTAAGATGAGGAGTCCTTTCCTAGAACTGAGAAAAATCATTCCTGGTCTGAACAGGCAAATTTCTATGAAAAGAAAGAACTCCTGATTTCAGGAATCTGCAGTCTCCCGATGCAAAAATTGCTTTGCTGAAAACTTTCCAGCCAGCCTCTGTGATTTTAATTAAATAGCAAAGACCGTGTGTCGAAATTCACAGTCTCCATCCCCATTTACTTGTGGGTGTTGAAAAATAACCTAAAAAAAAAAATAAAAATGTTCACTCTTTACTCAGCAACTTGAACAGATTTCAACTCATTTTGTAGTTGGGAGGAATGCTTACAAAGACAGAGATTTTCTTAACTGAGATCATCAGAGCCCAGAGCTGAAGCAATTGTGCAACTGAGAGATGTATTCAGGCTTATTTCACAAGAATTATTTACTCTTTAAACTATTAATTCACACCTATGAGGAAAAAAAAAACCAAGGGTTTCAGAGAAACTCTCTATCTCCCTTGATATCTTCAAGATGATTATCTGAACAGAGGCCTGATTTTCTCCAGCAGCCAAAGACAGGAGAGTGCTCATCTGAGGCCCTTTAATTCAATAGGCCCTCGGATTGTGCCTTTGCATCCGCATAGCCTGATACTTGCAGAAAGGAGAGGCTGATTTTCATTGTCTGTGCTCTAACTTTCTAATAAACAATAAGCAGATCACAGCCTCCCTCTTTTGTGCGAGTGAAAATAACCATTTTTTATTATTATTTTTTAAAATATTACAAAAAGGGACAATATGCTAAAAATATGTAGCGAACAAATATCATCTGTACAGACTGGAAGAGAACCTTCATAAATTAACCTTATTAGTGCATTACTGTAAGCGAATGCCAAAAAAGCTCCTAATTTGCATTAAGATAGATTTTTCAGGTTGGCTGCATGATTTAATTAAAGAAAAGATTAAGAATCATTAAACAAGCTGCTCTACCTTGCAATAACAGAATTCATATCTGATTCAGGTTAACGAAAACACAGATGGTGATTCAGTAACTGTTGAGTTGCTGTAACAGAATGAAAATGATCCCATTAGTTCTCTGGAAATGTGAGGGAATTTGAAAATTAGCATGCAGATACATTGTAGGGTGCTAGACAGCTTGGTCTGCTTGGATCATCACTGATTACTCTTTGTTTGGGTTGGCAACACTGAACTTAATAAATGAAAAAATGTTCCAGTATACCACAGTTGGAAACTGTTCAAGGTTGAAATAGGTGTGCAGACTTTCAAGAAGAGAGAGTTAAGTAAACAAATGTCAATCAATTTGGGGCTGGCAATGTTTTTTTCTTCCAGAATGTCTGTTCTTGAGAAGCAAGTGTCATCAAAATTGAAATCCTTTGCTTGATACATATGTTCATGTGGTATTTATTATTACAAAGGTATTTTAAATGCATATCATTCATTTACAAAGGAACCTCTACAGCGTTTTAATACTAAAAGTTAAGAAGAGCTCCTAGGAATATGGATCAGGTTATGTACGTTACTGACAAAGAAATCAAACTTGCTGCAAAAAAGGTTATAGCAGAAGGAGATGTAAAATATAGGTAAACCCCCTTCTAAATATTTCAGTGAACTCAATAAGGCACATAAATTATCATTGTCACCCCATCGGGGAAAGCAGAGCCTGGGCAAGTGCAGTAGTAATTTCGTTCAGCATATGAAATTTTCAAGGCACTCTCACAGAGATAACTGCATTATGCAGTTTATAATACCTGAATCACAGCAACCTTACGACTCCAAGCAGGAGATTTTTATGATGGATCTTGCTGAGAACAGTGCACATACTAAGATCAACACCAAGTTTTCCAACGTATATAGTGACTCATTTTGTTGCATTAACAGTTAGACAGCAGAACAGGAGGGTGTCTTCTTGTTCTGAGAGGTTATTTTTCCTTTCTTTTTTGACTTCTTAATTTTATTGCAAGTGACTTCAAGGCCAAAAGGTTGTGCATAGGGTGTTACAACAAAAAAGAGGTTGTAACACTCAGACTTTTAGGTTAAAATGTTCTTTGCTTATCACGTGTTAAGATCTTTCAGAAATGATGTAATGCACCAGGGACTATGGTGCTACATTTGCAAACCACCTTTTTTTTAATCATTAATTGACATCATATAATAATGTCCAGCTCACTACTCCCAAAGTGGTGGTAATTAATCTTGTGGAAAAAAAAAAATGACATTTTTAGCTTTTAGCATAGAAAGGTCATAAACAGGTTGTCTTTGGTTTGACTGGTTTTTAAACATCTGATCAAATTTTTTTTAACATTTCTTTAACATTACCTTGTTTTTTTTAACACTTACATATTTAAAGATTTTATAGAAGAAAGATAGCCTCAGCAACTTGGCAACGTTTAAAAGCACACATGTTATTACAAACAAGTGTGTCTTAGTTACAAATGAAACCTTTGCTGTTCTTCCATGACTAGCACTTTTTTATGGCTTTAGAAACTGTTTGGTACACGATGAGTGATGGTACTGCAAAACATTGATATATTTTTTTTTCTTCTCTCATTTCTGAGCCATGGTATGTTCTCAAACAAGGTAAACCACAGGGAAAAACATCATTAAATATTTTCTCAGTACTCCAGCTTGTCATATACTGGCTAAGCATCCTGTCTTTGTACTGATCACACTGCTTGCAGTTTTCATATAATTGCAACTCCATCTCCCTCCTTGGCTCTTCGAGCAAGAATGTAAAGGACTGTGAATTGTATGCAGTCTTCCCTGTGAAATTGTACAACCGAGGAAGATGTTAAGGGGCTACGCTGTGCGTGCCAACGTAGAGTGTTAGTTGGAAAGGACTGGTTTACTGACTAAAGAGAATAGATCAGGATATTAACTGCCAGCTATCAAATGATCACAGGATATTTTGGTAGTTACTGCCGCAAAACTGAGCAGATCTTTTTAATATTCTGCATTGTTTCCATGAAAGCTACAAGGAGCAAAAGAGGATATTTCATTCAGTATTTGATTTATATTTGTGCGTTTTTGTTTGGATGAGAACTGTGAGAACCCAGTGGTTTTTGGTTCATGAAAGATCTGGCACATGGCTTTTTTGGTTTTGATTCAGGCGGGTTCACATCCCCTGAGTTTCACTTTGACTTTTGAGTTTGAACAAATCCAAAAAAGTCAAAACAAAACCCTGATGAACCAGCTAACTTTCACACGGTTTCCACCCAAAATTATAAACTTTTCCCCTTTCACAAGTGGAAGGCTGTATTCAAAGAGATACACTTTCCAAATGCCATTAGCTGGAGCTATTTTTAAGTCAAGAGAGGAAGATGACCCAAATTCTTCTGATTTCTCCAGGATGTGAGGCCCAAACATCCAACTAGCCTTCTCAGAAATCTTATTTACCAGAGAGGTAGTTCTGTGCACAGGAAAAAAACAGAGCAAGGGCTGGAGTCCTCTCCTGGCGTCTTTCTTGAGAAAACACGAATACATCATTCCTACCTCCACCCTTAAATTCATTTGCACTGGGCATTTCAGTGACGGGTTAAGCGCAGCAGACTTTCTGGACATAACTCTGTTCAGAAGATGCCATTGCCCTAAAAGAAAGCTTTCTCACATTCTGTGGGGTCATCTAAAATGGAAGCTTCAGCAAAGACATTTGGATGCTTGACAGGACCTTCTTGTAAATGATGTGTCCTTGGCCAATTCAAGAATACCTCCCATGTGAATATATCACAAAAAATCATGCATACAGTTCTGGCCCTTGTTAAAAAAAAAAAAAATAAAGATAATGAAAAGCAGAGAAACCTCTGAACATTCAGGAATAACTTCCACAAATATCCTCAAAGGAGAAGATTACATATTCGAAATCAAATACCTCTGAGACCTACTTATTCCAGTAGGCCCCTTTTAAAAAACTATTATTCGCCATTTTCAATTTGTACTTCTGCTAAGTCTTAATTTATTGTCGTGCTTTTCTCAGCTGATTGGACACAGGTAAAAGTTACATTTGTATTCCTTTTTTTTTAAATAATGGATTTATATATTTCCTAAAAAAAAATTTAATATTTTTTACAATGAAAGTTTGTTACCGACATCAGCTATCTTACCATTCTTTAGTGTAAATTCATCATGTTGCATTTACTTTCCTTATAAGGAAATAGAGGTAAAGACCACATTGTAAGTATCAGGGTGAGAAGCAACAAACTGGAGTGCTTGGACAGTTTCTCCCTCTCGTTCACTCTCCTTTTTTTTTTTTCCTCCTTTATCTTTTTCGTTCCCTCTTTTGGCAGAATTGTCTTGGTATCTTCAGGGTGTTTGGTACTCCCGAGCAAGAAATTACAGCATCTGGCAGCTCTACCCAGGTTATCACTACACATCTAACACTAGATATATAGCTGACATTTCACAGGATGCTGGAATGTGCTCCATTATCTCTGTAGAAGCACTTTGTAAACTTGGATGGGATCCAGTTAAGGAGCCAAAAACAATACTGTGGAAATTACCTGACCAGTCAAGTCTATAAAAAGTGAGTTACAAACAGCATAAGCTAAAGCTAATAATTCTTACAAATATTCCTTGAGCATTCCATAAGTTAAAAATGATGTAATTTAGAGTAATGAAGACATTTTTATGTTTTAACATGAATAAATAACAAAAATATTAGTTATGTTTTCTGAAAAATTGTCTGCTTTTAGTACTTGAGCCAACCTGATTGTCCACATGTTTGGGATCTTGGACGCTGGCAAACAGCATGTAACTTTACGCCACACACTGAAACAACCTCGTGGGTGGATTATGGGACCCCTGAGAAGCGCCAGGCAGCACCGAGGAGTGCTACCGGATCAAACCTCAGTTTGTGTTCCCATGACACTCGAAGGAGGCAAGAGAGGCACATTTTCCACAAGTCTGTAAACTTAATGCAGCTTCAAGCAAAAGTGGTGAGAAAATTTTGGTTTTGGTTTGGGTTTTTTTTTTTTTTTTTTCATGCATCTACTCTGTGTCACTGCTGGGAGCTGGGAAATTAAGAGTGTTGCAATAAAATGGACCATAGGCTTTTTACGAAACAGGATGAAATGTTTATATTTGGCTATTATGGTGATGGCCGTTAAAAAAAGAAAAAAAAAAAAGGCAAGCTAAGATAAATAAACATATTAATTATGTGTCAAACCACAGGACATCTCTTAGGACACTGTGATGGGAAGACTCAAATACTAGAGCTAACTTCGCTTCATTTCAATGTATTTCTTGATGAGCTTTATTAAACTTTAGGGACAAATGAACCTCTGAAATAATATTTGGTATTATAAACTTCTGTATTTCCTCCTCATGCTTAAAGAGAGGATGATGTCCATCCAGGAAAGAAGCTAGGCGGTGGCAATACATGTGATCCTCATGACTTAAATACATCCCTGTGCTCAGGTGGGTACCAGAAACTAGTGTCCTTGTGTCTAAACTGCACTGGAAGCTATTTAGTTATGCAAGGACAAGTATTTCCCTCCTTTCCTACTCCTACTGAGAGAATTTTAAATTCACTCAGCTCATTCCCCATAATTTCTCTCAGTAGCCCAATAAAAAGGATCATTTTCTGTTTTTCAAAATCAAAATTCAGAGGGAAAATGCAGCCACATGAGAAGGGCAGAAATAACATTCAGATTCTTTGCTCCAGTGTATAGAATAAGTCCTTTAATTAAAGCAACTGTCTGGTCAAGCTGACACTTCTCTTTTAATTGCAGCCTCCTGTCACCCTGTAATTTATTTTATTTTAATTCGTCAGGGTGCGTGAACGTTTCAGAGTGCCCCAAACGAAATTGGGGCTGTCAAAAGATGCGCTGCTGCGTCATCACATAGCTGATGGCCAGGAGCCAGCTCTGTCAACACTTGGCTTTGTACTGTCCGGGGGAGAGAAGCTGATTCTTCAGCAGTGTCTAATCAGTTTAAAACAAATCTGGAAGATGTTACTAGAAGACAAGATGAGATCCAGGCCACAGCAGCCTCTGCATACAAAGAAGTGAAGGATTTTGTTTGAGAAGAAAATTAAAGAGGTGGAAACAACACTTGACAGTTTCAACACTATTATAACTGTGAATAAGGAGGAGTGCACTACTGGTTTAGGAAATGGGACTACCGGTACCTAGAGAAAGCACCTTGTTATGTCCCCACTGCTGTAGCAACAGAGATATCAGGGAATTAGATCTCCCAGTCAGCAATAGACAATCTCCTGTAAGTTCCTCAGATCCTGGTTAATTCTTGAAAGGAAACCAAAGACAAGTATGTTGGAGCGTAAAGATGACAGGGAACAGTTACCTAAAAAATCACAGGAGGTATATATGAAAAAAAAAGGTAAATACATATTTTCAATTTATAGAACAACTTCCATCTGAGCCCCTCAAGTGGTTTCAGAAACTAAATGTTTTCATACCCAACATAGATATCAGAGAGCTCCACATCCATCTTTCCAGTGCCTCATCTGGAAACCTTCTAAAAGTCCTGGATCACACAGGTATGCTTGCAAATGAGAAACTCTGAAAATTTTCTTTGGGCTATTTTTGTGGAAAACTCCACTTCCTTCTGACACCATGCAGTAAAGGTGTTATACAAAGGAATGAAGGTAGAAAGCCAAACCTTCTTTTCTGTCTGCAGGCACCTGACTTGGCCTACAGATCAATACCAAACATAATATGACCAAGGTGCACACTTTTGCCTTGCAGGATTCAACTGCAAGAACAAGCGTGTCATCTTGGTACCTAGAAAGGGAATGGAAATAGTTAGAAAAGTGATAGAGGAGCTACTGGCACCTTCTCTCACTGCTACTGAGAAGGCTCTGCAGAGGTAAGAGAAGGATTCGTCTCTGCGAGAGTCATCTGCCAGGCTTAAAGTAGAAAACAGAAAGTAACACCTAGCATTAATTTAAAACAATCAGATAAGGAGTTTGATAAAACAACTCTTACTGGGATAGGGAAAAAAGAGAAAAAAAAGAGAGTTGTAGATCCATAGGAAATTCTTCCACCAACCTGAAGGAAGTCTTCAATTGCTGTTACGGATTACAAACTAGTGGGAATGCATCAGGAAGGAACAGAAATGCGCTGCCTTTCTCCCAGCTGCTTTGTGGGAACTGTGAGTTTCCATCATCTGCAGCAGGACAGATAATCCCTCAGTAGGCCAGGCATGCTTGGCTAGGTTTGGTCACAGACTCATTGCTTTTAAGTCCTGCAGGAACTCTGACCTGATGCCTCCTGAGCAGTGTGGGCCACAGAGTTTGAGCTACCCCCGTTTACCCAGTGAGGTCCTGGGTCATACGTGGCTATTCTGGATTCCTGAAGTTTTCTCCTTCTATTGCCTGACCCCACACAATGTGCTGAAGTCCACTGCACCAACCTCTACAATCCCTGGATCCAAACCTGTTCAGATTATATATCAGCAGCTCTAAATATTGGTGTTCTAGCACCAAGATGCATTTTTTTAATTAACACAGGGCACTGCAGCATGCTTTAATAATTGCTTTCAGCCTCTCCTCTTTGTTCATTCCTCCTTTCAAATCAGTAATTTCATTCTCTCTCTTCTCTTTTACTCTTTTCCTACTTCATAGTCTCAATGGCAATGAACAGGACATGACCATTTGGAAGATCTGAAACCTTCTGCTCACTCTCACTTTCTCCACTCTCTTCACCCTCACCAAGATTTCACATTGACCATCACATTATCTGGCAGGGCTGGCACCCTCTTCATCTGTTTTACTTTGCCTTTCCTGGGAGGTGCAGGATCTGGCCCACCAGGTATGAAATACCCTATAGCAGTGCTGTGAGCACTTTGTTTCAAGACAGGCAGCAAATCAGCTGTGGACACCTGAAGCTGCTGGGGCGGTGGCAATGGAAGTTGGGGAACTGGCCAACGTGACAGACCTTTCCTGGGAAGTGCACAGGAGATGTCAGCGCCGCTCCCAGTGGAAGATTCCCATAATAAAACCTAACATTACAACTGACACTAATTACAAACCTTGTTACTAAACTAAATTACAGCCCTAGCTGAGAAAGCAAGGAGAGAGCAGACATACACTGTGGCAAAACCTTCGGCTGCTTAGTTCTCCTCACCTCGACTCAAAACTTTCCTGGCTGAAGCCACAAGGCCATACTACCTGCATTGCTTACCTTGGGAAGAAGCAGAGGGGATGCTACAAGCTTAGCTGCATCTCTCAGTTTGGACTACCCATCTTCCTTATCTTTGGGAAATGATCCCAAACAGCCACTGAATTCTCCACAGTGAAGAGCATGGGCTGATTTATACTGCAGTTCCCAGTGTGAAAACCGGTCTGCAGATAAAAACCTGAGTCTGCAGCATCTTCCACCAGCACAAAGCATACAACGGTGCAGGAAACCTTTTCATAATCATGAGGAAAAAGGGAGAGAAAAAACAAACCCAAATTCTCAAACATATTCAGACTCAGCTGGAATTCAGACCAAGAGATGGACTAGCTCTTACTTATCCCTGAGGCACATTCACCTCTCTATATAATTAAGGTCTTGGGCTGTTTTGTTAGTGTTGGGAAGCAGGCTTTGCCAAAAGTCATCTGGCTTTCTCCCTTAAAACAGTGACAGGTTTTTTTCCCCCTCCTTGCTAAAGAAACCTTTCAATTTCATTGCTTATGTGCTTTAGGTATAATTATTTTTTTTTTACCTTTCACAGTGTTATTTCCTACCCATAAAATTATACAAAAATGGTCATCAGTGAGCCTGCTGAAAAGACCAGTCACCATACATTGCAGAGAATAACCTTAATATTTACAAAAAAAAATAAAGACCATACTTCTTTTAAAGATCTTGCTCTAAACAAACTGAATTATTCATGCATAGAATTGTACAGCATTAGAACACCTGTTTTCAATCATGCATAATGTAAAATCACTCATTACCTCACAAGAGCCTCTACATCTCCAGCAATCAAATGGCATTGAAACAGCAAAACAGGTGCTTGGCAGGTGGATCCAAACAGATGTTTTGGGCTTGCTTGTCTTTTCTTGTACAGGTGTGGTGATCTTGTTTTCAACAGCATAATTGCTATTTGAATAGGTAATATTTAATTCTTACGTGTTTTAATATTTATTTTTGCTTCTTCAATTCCTTTTTCCACTTTGCGAACTGCACAGGCTCGGAGCAGCCTGAGATGTGCGGAAGCTCTGAGCTGAACCGCAAGGCAGAGTAACGCAACGGAAAGTACGGTTCCTCTTACACAGACCTTCATCCCACAAATCCTCACCCATGAAACTTTGTCCCTTTTCTAGACAACTTGTGCAAAACCACTGCGGAGACCACCACGCTCCGAGCCAGGGGCCGGGATTCACTTCCTTGGAGGATTTTTGAACGTTGGGTGTACAGAGATAGGATAAACCATCACGGAAACAATTCAAACCTGGGAATGGAGATCTCTGCATGTTTTTCCAGGATTCAGTGAAGCACGGTTTAAAGGCGTCTGAAAACGTGAGCAGCCCTAGCACCCCAACGCTGTAAAGAAGCAATGCATTACAAACCTTGGCTCTGATTCTGCCTGGACTCCTGTCTTTCGTGTGGGCTCCATGGGAGAGTGATGCAGAGCAGTGGCCTTTGCTAAATAAGCCTGTGGACATGGCACTGTGCAAAAGCTGCAGAAGCACTGAATCTGCAAGAAAAAAAAAAAAAAAAGAAAAAACTAATAAAACCCCCTTGGAATTTACAGAAAATTCATCAACGGTGGCCAAAAAGTGCTTTGGTGCTTATAGCCTTCAAGCACTGATTACTGGTTGACCAAAGCAGACACGTTCCCACTCTTACTTCAGTTTTCAGCAGCAAAGTGGCAAATCATTAGAAACAGCTTTAAACTTGGCACCCTCTCTAGCATCTCAACAGATCGGCCAAGGACCGACAAACCATGGCTGCATTTTATTGCTCCGACAAGTCTCTTGTGCCCAGGCTGTGTTTGCTCCTCGTGGTCCCACATCTTGAGGATGGAGAGATAAACACAGGATGCAGTGACCCGCATCAGTGCTTCACACAGGTGGGTTAAGAGCAAAACAATCTTTCGTGGTTAGCATACAGTGCTTGTAGGGTATAAACAACCAACTTCTTTTATGCCAAGCCATTGTGTATTATGGACCAGAGCAGTAAAGTCTTTGGACCACAACATGTCACCATGGGATTCGCCCTGATCACACGGAGAGTGGTTCTCTCGGCATTGATGTGTGCCCTGTGTGCTCCAGCTTAGTGCAGAGGAAAATTAGTCTCTGGAGTGAATCCTGTACATGATCAGAGGGGAAGTGCTCTCCCCAAACAGGTGAAGACTACCCAATAATACTGGTGAATATTTGATTCAGGATGCCAGTGGACTTCTCTCTTGAGACAAGGAAATTTAAAATCCATTTTTGGCCCAGTTTTTGTGTATCATAGTCCACTATTTAAAAACAGACACATGGTAGGGTAAGAAAAAGTAGATTGTGTAAATTACAGTACCCAGATATCACAAAGATAAGAGTGATATTAAGAAGCACACAAACTATATATGAAGTAGTCTGTTTCCCTAGGTAATAAAATGACATCTTCCTTACATCTATCATGAAGGCTGTCAAACATCTCATAATGTTCAGTTGCTCAGTGATGTATAGGGGAACATTACCACAAAGGGGTTTTTCCTTTTGTTAACTTAGATGCACAAATTAATAGGTAAAGAAAGAGAGATCGTTAGTTGGAGCATCTATATTTCCTTCCTCTCCTCCTCCCACTCTACCTGGTATTGGATGAGAGCAATGTGCAGCCTGATATAGCCACTAGAGAGGTCCTCCCTCAGATAGGCAGATGCATTGGAAGCATATATATACATGTAGAATATGTACATATATACACATATATAAAATACTAAAGATTATAATAGCAACATTCATAGAATATTGGCAACATTAGTTCTTCTGCCGACACATAGAAAATAATTTATACAAGCATACTAATTCAATTATTCTGCCTCAGTATACCACATAATTAGCCCTACTGTACTTTTCAGTGTCAGATATCTCATTTTTCTTTTAGTACAAGCATCTCTTATTATTTCCAAGCAAGAATGGTGAAAGAACCTGGGAAATTAAGGGATCTATTCTGGATTTACCTCAATGAAATAGGTGCTGTGATGCCAGGATAATAGAAACAGTTAATGAATCTGTCCTGAACCAAGTATGACAGAATTTAGATTACACAATTACCTTAAAAATTAGGATACCAAGACTGATAACTAACATAAATTTGTACATGCATATATCTATATAGCTCACACTTACACAGACAAGAAGTACATCTAGCATTAATTTATGTGCTTATTCATGCGTAGCAATTAAAATATGTAGAAATCTGAGAAAAAAATTCTACCAGTATATGATGGCTTACCTATCGAAATTGAGCACATGCCTCAAAACAGAAACTCCTCCAGAAATGGCAGGTGACCTCCATGCACCCTCCTTCATACCGGTCCTTCACCCTTCTCCTGGGATCTCTCTGTGGTGAGCACGTGGACAGGATGCTCCATTCCCAGATGAAAAGCTGACTGAAGGCTTAGGCTCCAGGAGACTTTTCTTCAGCACATTTCCTTAGAGACTGTGAAATTTTTGACTTTCTGGGTCAGATATGTGTGATTTCTAATGTAACAGAAGTTACTTTAAATGGAAGAACAGAGTAGAGAAATAAAGATTAGAATCATAGAATCATAGAATGGTTCAGGTTGGAAGGGACCTTAAAGATCATCCAGTTCCAAACCCCTGCCATGGTCAGGGACACCTTCCACTAGTAGAAATTGCTCAAAGCCCCATCCAACCTGGCCTTGATGAATCAATGGACCCAGGATGAAATTAAAGTTCAGCAAACACTTCCCATATTCTGTTTGGGAATCATTTCTGAACATTTTTTTTTTTAGCAGAAAATAGAAACTTTTAGATTCGACAGAACAGGTCCATCTCATCAGCTCTGGCACAGCTTCAGCCTCAGCATCTACAGACATCCCCCAGTGCTCCTCCTTTGACCTCCCATCCAGCCCCAGGTGTTGGAGCTCATCCTCATCTCAGGATGAGGTTGGTTTGTTTGGTTTGGTTTTGGTTTTTTTTTTTTTTTTTTTTTTTTAACATTTCCACAAAGGACTGTTTGATCTGGAGTGCTGCCTTCAGGAAACAGAGCTGCTCTCATCCTCCTCGTAAGAGCTTTTGACCACTTTTCGCTGCAGGATCTTTTCCCACATCCTTGTCTCCATGACTGGGCTTCAAAGGACACCACGCTGCTCTTCCCTTTGACACCCCTCACCAGCCATGCCACTTGGCTTGTGATGGGTCTGTGCAGTTTTTCTCAAATATAGCTTTCAGTTCATGCCTCGTATTTAGTTTGTGTCTCAGCTGATCGCAGAGGCAGCATGGATTGGTCTCTCCAGGATGCTTCTGATCAATTTTCTTTTCACATGAAGCATGAATTATTAACAACCACCAGGCACTCAAAACCAACCCACTCCCCAAGTTTTCCACAGTTTACAAAAAAATCTAAATAAATTACTAACTCAAACATTTTCCACAAAAGATCAGTAAGTGCAGGCTGTATAAAATCAAGGTGGGAGTAGAACTCCTCAGATAAGGACTTCTAATGAAAAATATTTTTTCTTTATGGGCCAGTTGCAGCTATTTTGTGCCTAAGGCCAAAGAAGTCGTCGCTGCACCTCTGTTTATTCACCAATGAAATGGTCATACTGCTCTTCTCAGAGACAGGTTACAAGGGGTTTATGAAGTATGTGGAGAACTTAAAAGGTTTTTGCCCAGGTGAAAAGCGCTGTTTGAATCCCACTTATCTGAAATGTGAGTCCAGCAGTCCCTTTGCTCTGCGGTACCTCCAGAGCATGGTGGGCTGCACGCTCATCCTTGTTGTATGAGCAAAACAGTAGCTTAGAGATATTTTGGTGTTTGGTTTTTTGTTTTTTTTTTTTTTTTTAATGATAGCAGACAGTCTTCAAACACAATGAATCAGTTTGGGTTGGCAAGAAAGGATGGGCCCACTGTTAGAAAATCCTCAAGCTGGAGTTACATGGGATTTTTTTTTTTTTTTTCTCCTTGCAAGTTTAGGTACTGGATGCTGTGGGGGAGCTCAGATGACAGCTGAGAGAGGCTTAACACACCTCCTGTGCATGCACTGTTAAAGCTCTGGGAAATAGGGTTGGCTGGGACGCACCCTCCAAAACCTCCATCGCACGAGAGAGCAAGCAACTGGCAACTTTGCTGCTTTTCTGCCCTGTGCTCCCAGAGTCCCCGCACAAAGCACCAGCTTTGAGGTGGGATAGACCAAACCCTGTGGCTGGGTTTCACACCTCACAGCACAAATACTATCACCCAAGCCTTGCTTGCAACCCGTGAAAGGAAATCTTTCAGTCAGTGTAAACATGTTTTGGTACCATGCATATTGCTGAAATACAGTTTACTGCTTCCAGAGGCCAAAACTGCAAACCATCCAGAGGAAGGATATAGCACTGCAAAATTTAGGCAACTTATAACATCCCAGCATCGATTCTCCCTGTTTACATGGGTTTTGCACCCTCTAACTACTGTAGACTGACTCCTGATTTACCCCTGCATCAGCATGGGGAGACCCAAGTGCCCCTATGGGGACCAAAATCAGGCATTGGAAAGAGTTATTCCAACCCTTTAGGTATACGTAGATACGTTTGCATGCACATGTGTGCATATATATATATACACATAAACACACACATATATATAGTTAAAAAAATATATGTTAAAAATATATATTAACATAGAAGGGAATGAAGCATTAAATATTACACCCATTGCAAACCCCGCAGCTCAAACTCCCTTGATTTTTGCCCGGCGGCAGCGGGGCTGTGGCTGCTGGCAGCTCACGGCGCGGGGCCGCCCCGGCAGCTCCGCTTTCAGCCCGACAGCTGCGGATCCCAGGTGGTCTGATATTTGAGATAGGGGCTTTGGGTAAGATTGAAGGTGTTTTAGGGGAGAAGGGGGCTGCGAATAACACCAAGCCCTCATCCAGATGGAATCGTTCATGAAACAACCTGAGATACTCTATTACTGTCCATATGTCTCCCAGGTCTCCAAAGACCATAGTCCATTGATTTATTAGAAATCTGCTTTTTTCAGCATTGGTTCTCTCCAAAACAGAGTATAATGTTGGATTTACTCTCATCTGAAATTCTCCTTTCTAAAAATCAGTTCTTCGCATAAGCTAGTCTTCAGAAATGCTTCAGTAAACACCGGATTAGAAAGTAAATATTTCAGGATGGGAGGCCCCTCCTCAAGTACCCTTTAACAAGTTTCTTCCTGCCACAATGAATGATAAACCATTTTAAAGGGCATTTCTATGATAAATAAATGGCTGAAGGCATGGTTCCAGTAGAATAAAAGCCACCAGATATAACTATGCTAACCGTCTGCCTTACACTTATTTCTTCCTTAGCATATAAGCCTGGAAGAATTATTTTATTGTTTTAGCACTGCAAACAGTTGTTATTAGTGTATCTTATTTATAGTCAGTTCTTTGAGGCTCTATAGTAATATAGAAAAATATCAGTTATTTCATCACACTGGTGAATTTAATGAACCTGAAGGTGTGTGTTATTTTAGCACTTGCTGTAGCTCCTGTGAAAACCCAATGGTGCTAAAATCTGTAAACCTGTCACTGCTTAAGTAATAACCTTGTTAAAAGCATCTTCATTTAACTTATTTCAGCTTTTGCAGAATGCAGGTTTTATTTTATCAGTGTAGGGAATAGGTGTTTCCAACCAAACCACTTATTGTAAATATAGTTAATTGTAGTTCATTAATTTATTCTCAGTGTTATTGCTTTTATTTTAACACTTAGTTTAAATTAAGCATTGTCTAGAATTGAGTTCCCATTTTCGATTTTTTTTAAACAAACTCTTAATTTATATAAAATATCTTTGGTTAGAACAGTAAATTTTATTCTGCAATATGGAAAATGCTCTTTGCATTCATTAATATCCCTTTATGCTGCGAGAAATGAGCTTTCTTCCTTAACAGTAGACAGGAAAACAAAATGAGATTTTTTTTTAATCTTACCACTGTGAAATTGGGCTTCTTTCTTTCATTTAAAATATAGAGAAAATGAAATATTGATGGCATGTGTTCCAAATTATCAATTGATCCCTGCAAATGTACATCTACAATTATTGAAATTCTGGCAGTAAAAAAATGGGAACTCCCTGCTATTCAGCACCATTCAGCAAAAGAGAAGTGCAATTTGCACCATCACTTTTTTTATAACACCAATGATACTTCCTACATTATTATGCCATGGAGTTGTTTGTGACAAATGATAAAAGTATCAAATTCCTAGTAAATTTTTACAAGGTGGGCAATTATCCATCCATTAATACTTTTTTTCTTTGAGACCTGCTATGCTACCCGGTGCTGTATGGCATACACAAGGCATTTCAGGGATAAAGTCCTCGGAAACTGATGCTGAATACCAATACAGGCCCCCACTCCTGAAGGCAGAGACACTGTGGTAGAAGCCCAAATGTGTTGGCTGCTTTGAAATAATTATCAGAATTAGCTATCCAGGATGCTTCCATTAGATTGGGTGTTTATTTACTTTTTTCCCCCATAATTTAGCTCTCCGTCTCAATGTGTTTCTGTTTCAATGTTTATTGATCCATGCTTCAGAGTAGGGCTGTGACTAATATAAATCAGAGCACCATCATCAAAGGGAGTGCAACATCCCCAATTTACACTAGGCGCACAGCTGACCTTGGCTATTTAATCGCTCCTATCATCAGAAGTTTCTGGCCTAATCAGTCTTGATTTTAGTTTACAAACAAGTCAAAAATATTATTAAAATTCATCCCTTCTCCCAGTTTTGGTGCCAAAACGCCTATGGGGGATGGCAGTGCAGCGGGCAGGTCCTACACGGTAAGCAAGAGCAATGCTGTAGGAGTTACTCCATACCTGGATGTTAGGAAGCAAGGATGGGTGAGGATGGTCAGTGGGCAACCTCTGAGTTGGAAACAAGAAATAGCAGTGGGACTGAAGGCGTCAGCCTCCCCCAATGCCTTAATGAGCATCTCAAAGCCCCACAGCCCTGTGGTGCTCCTGCACTGCACACCAAGGGTGGGAGCAGCCAGATCTGCTCTGGCGCCGGGGAAAAGCAGCAAAGCAGACCAAAGAGGTGAGAGGAAGGAGGAGGAAAGGCATGCTGCCTACGTGACATGTCTACAGCAGGGTCACTTCACAAAAAATAGGTCTCATCACAGACCAAGAGTGCAAATGTGCCCTGAGAGCTACAGCCAGAGGAGGAGGAGGAGAAGCCAAGCTGCCAGCTCCTGTGCCTGACTGTAGGATCAGGATTTAGGGCAGAAGTTAGGATGCTTCAAATCCCGACAGCTGTAGTATGTCTTCAGGATCTGAGAAACCGGACTAAGCAACTAGAAAAGGAATCCAGTTGTTTAAGCTTTGACTGAGATTGTGTTTATATTTGTTTTGCTTGTAACCTTTTGTTTCCAGCCTTGCAACTAAAAGCCTGACCTTACGTCTTGCTTAATAAACCTTTTGCAAAAGCTTTATTTTATCATTCAGCATGCCCCGTGCCGTAGGGAAGATGGATGGGAGGGAATGGGAGAAGCTGCAGTGCAGAGGCACTGAGGCACGTCCCACGGGTGCGGGGTGGATGGCCGGGGTGCACGTCCTGCCCTGCTGACACATCCCGGCCACTGATGGGAGCTATAGGGAAATGCTGTTCAACAGACAGAGACATAAGCACTCCTGTTAAGCATTAGACAGTCAAGAGAGATCCCGTGGCCTAAAGCATCTCACAGCTACTCCTTCTAATGCAGTCAGTTGAAAGAATACAGATAACTGAAATTATATGTAGAAGTATCTAGAAGATCCTTTCCAATAATATTATGGAATTACAGCTGATAATGATAAAATATGATTTAGATATAAGAGCAAATCCTCTGCAAATGCATGCATTATTTTGGAGCAGTACCGGATCCCAGAGCCCTGGGAGCTTTGCCACTGTGGAGCTGTGGGTCCATGAGCCTACTTTGGTGGGAGTCAGCATCACCATGCCTCTGGAGCTCTTGCCCAACTCTGCTTCATCCCTCCCTAACTGTGTTTGTAGACTTGGATTATGAGCTCCCACCTGTCCTGGACTTAGCTGGATGTGCTGTTAAAAGAGACCTGGAGCCTTTTCTGCCTCAACACAAGAAAAACCTCCAGTACCGAACATCTGGCCTATTTCTGGAAGCCCTACTATTTCTCCTGACATTGTATGCCACTGTAATCCACAGAATAAAAAGAAAAGACAAACCCAACATATACATCATATGCCCAACATTGATGAGACAGCACTGAATACAGCGATGGGAGGGTGGATGGAGAAAGGCAATACTGGTATAACCATTCGTTTGAACCCTGCAGAACAGGGTAGTCCAGCAGCAAAGCTGGGGAAGGGAATTTGCCTTTCTGAAAACCAGCATAAAACAGCCTAGCAATGGGTTTCATACACATTTATACTGTATTGACCTAGACTGGTTTATAGCTAAAGCTATAGCTATTTATCCACAGTATTGAGAGACAAAATAATTCCAGGTAGGGTTTCACATTAATGATCTTTTGTTTTTATAATATAAAGCCAGCATGCCATAGTTCTGTATCTATTGCTAGCACCAAACTGGAGGTAAGTCAATATTATGTTTATGGCTGTAGTGCTAAAAATGTAAGATTAAATTTAAAATTATTGAGCAGAAAATCTGAATTTAATAAGATTTTTCGTTAAGCCAGCATACATTTATCCCTCACACTGACACAACAGTAATAGCAATTTGACCCACATAACTTTTTTGTTTCTTAAGTTATACTATTACAGACCAATTACACATTCTTTAAAGAAATGTTATTAATTATTGAAACATTAAAAAGCTGAAGTCATTGTTTTTGTGCACTTAGCATAGCTTTTAAGACAGATTATAGAGAGAGAATCTTTCGGTAGATAGTCTTAAAATATTCACCAGTGCTAGAAAAATTTAATGAAATTCACATTTATTTCAAGGATTTTTTTAATTAAATCTATTGGTTGTTGGTATCCGTAAACCCTTAAGAATAAACACCTGCAGTGTTTTATTATGTAAAAAGGTAGTTTAATTGCATCATATTTATCACAGACAAATCAAGCCCTATTCAGAAGATAATAATGACACAGTAATTGGACCAGTAATTGGTTCAGGATGATTCAATATTGTACTAATAATCATAAATACTACTGTCTCCTGCTTTGGTACAAGGCTGACACTACATTATAGGTTGGATTTGGTGCAATAAATATTCGTGAACTGGGTCCAGTAGTACCTAGGTCTTTAGTTCAACTGCGTTAGCAAATAACAGGTATCAAATAATGGATCCTACATGAGCAATCATTCCTAGCGGGTGACGCAGGGAGCATTGTGCTTTTTTCTGCATCTAGAAATGGCTGGAAGAGGCATCCTTACGGCAACGATTCTTTTGCCTCCTTGAATTAAGCATTGCCATTTGCCTTAGAGATGTTTCCACTCCATGTAAACCTGACCACACTCAGAGCCAGTTGTAGAGTAGACCCATTTGGTTTAAATCTTGCTTTCTTTGGCTTTTTGCCTATTTGTTGCTATTTGTTCATATTCCTGACAATGGGAGAAAAGAGATACTTCAGAGAGGCCCAATTTACAAAAACTGCTGCACATCTAGCCTCAAAGGAGAAATAGGAGGACGGATAAGGTAAGCCAAAATTGGTCACACCAAGCTTCACAGTAAGTCAGGGAATACACGTAGTGCGGTTTGTCCCCAGTGGATTGGACCCCCTCGGGACGGCCACCAATAAGCCCCCGTGGGCCACTGGACCCCAGCAAAACCCTGGCATCTACTGGCCCTATGCTCCCTACAGAAATCAGTATTGCTATTGCTTTCTTTGACTGTATCTTTTTCATGCATTTCCAATATTTTGTCTCTTTGGCTGGTCCAGAGAACCACCATCAGAAATGAGGTGTTCACCTTGCTCCCTGCCTCCTGCCCGGCACTGTGGGGGTCTTACTGCAGCCTTTCAGGTCACACTTTCTATTTCAAATCTGAGTGGTTTTCTCTCATAAAACCCATGATTTCTTTTGCTCATGAAAATACCTCTTAAAATGATAAAAAGACCTTTATTATTTCCTTATTATTTCTCACTGTGACGTGTCAGCAATTAGGCCTGAGCTTCCCAAACACAGATAGCACTAAATAAAAATACTTAGATTCATACTTAGGCAGGTAAAAAAGTGATATCAAATTTTCAAAGACACTACAACTTCAATGGATTTCAGCTGGAGCTTTGACCAGAGTTTTCCAGACTGTCCTGATGTGATTTAAGCATTTGCTTAGTTATGTGCTATCACGACTTCCTTATCGTGTTAATAAAAGCCTTACTTATCCCAATTGTGCAAAATAAATTGGCATACTGGTACCCAACTGTAATCTACTTTTTTGCTCTGTTTTTATTTGTATGTATAATATACGATTTTTGTTTTCTTTCTTTTCTTGGCTTGTGCAGGGATGGGGGAGGGAAATCTAATCAAGCAAACACAACAGCGTTACGGCAAAGGGTGGATGGTAGGAGGTTGCGGTCCTATAGCCAGTTGCTTGTTTATCGTGGGTTGATACAGTATAACATGGCGCACAAAACCACTCACATGCCATTTAATGATAACTGTGAAAATCGCGCCTGTCACCACTGCATTCAGCAGACACTTGGCGGACCCGCGGCACTGTTTCTTCGCCAGTGCTGTGGTCTTTCAGAGAGAGCCAAAAGGGAGTGGAGCCTCATTATCCCCGAAACAATGATCCTTATTCACTAGGCAGAGAAACTTGCTTTTCATCGGCGCATTATACAGCTCAGAGCTGGAATAGAGATAACATATCCCCTTTATCACCAGAACAAAAGCTCAGGGTCTATGCTCCTGGCTTGGAATAATGCCCTCAGCAGCCTCAACTGATGCATTTGCAAGCATTTACCTCTTTTCCTTTAATTGCTTTGCACTGGAGGGATGGTGCAGCGAGGCCCAGGTACCAACTGAAGATGGACAGTGTGATGCTGAGCCTCTCTCGCTCCCATGGAGATATGGCAGTGATGCCCGGCTCTGGTTCTTCTTGATGCACCATCCTGCTAGCTGACAATTCCACTCCAAAACACAGTACCTGAAGCATGGAGGAAGGGAGGGAGATGAGGACTGCAGACAGCCGAAGAGACAACTCATATTGCGGAAGGTACTTAGGGAAACCTTTTAAGACTATATAGTGGAGCAGCCATAGTGTAGGCACTAAGGCTAAAAGCAATCTGAACAAATGAAATGCCATGGCAGAATGGCACCAGGGGACCAGTTCACTCATAATGGAGTCAAAGTAATGGAGCCCAAACACACCAGCTACGCACTTGTCTTGCAACAGTGGCAGCTATGGGAAGACACGAAACACCGAACCATCCCTTTTTAAATTTTTTCTCCCTTGGTGTTCCATTCCCAAGCCATTTTTTTTCATTTTGCCTGAGCCTCTCCTACCTTAGCCTCACGCAGGGAGGAGGGAAAGGTGAGAAGACAGGAGAGCTATCGCTGTGCACAGCCAGGCAGGCAGGCAGCAGAGGTAGATGAACAGAATGTGTTGAAAGCATCATGATCCAGCGCCAGGAAATAACAGTTAGCATATCCCTGAATGACATTTACAGGAAACCTATGTTTCCTTTTCAGGGCCATAAGCTTCAACAAACTGGTGTGTTCAGTCAGCCCTTCTCCATGTACAGTATGGATGCCACAATTTTCTCAGCATATGCTCAGCTGCGTCCTTCTGATGGCATCCATGTTGGCGCCTTTCCATCTATAGGCATGGAGGGATGTCTTCATCTTCTGCAGGAGTCTGGGGCTACTGCCAAAGGCAGGGATCCAAGCACCGCAGGCAAGAAAAGTGGATCGTTTTGGTTCCTGAATAAGGATTAGGCTTTGCAACACCTGAGCAGTGAAAATCCTGTGGAGCCTCCATGGCCAGAGCCAGGAAACGCCGTGGTTCTGCTGAATATTGCTGAGCGAAGTCCTATTTAACCAAGGTGAATGTTTGCTGCAGAGCAAATTACAGAAAATTTAGGAAACAAATGGCAAATAGGCAGTCACATGTAATATCTGTATAAAGGCTTCAATGGTTTTGGCTCCGACACTTCTCAACATGTAATAGATAACACTTTCATTATCTTAACTCACTCCCAGCTTTCACCTAAGGAAAAACTATGCAGCCTGTGCCTTTACTCCAAGAACTGGTTTACTTATGTGAAGCAGAGTCCCCTTTGATCTTTTATATGCTGCTGAGGAGCTCAGCTATACACCATCCTAAGCAACAATACTAGTCAAATCCCTTTATTATTTACTTCTTTATTTTTAATCACAAACAGAAAAAAAATAAAAAAAAATCCCTCTATTTTCCCCCTGGAGTTTATCTGTTTCTTGTCTTTTTACAGTATGGGCCAAAATGTACTCTTCTTACTTGAGAAAGGAGGATTTCACTGAAATAAACAGGATACCCAGAATTAAGGGCAGGATTTTGTCTACACACTGTTTTATCCAATGTACATTTATCGTATCTGATACACTTAGGAGAGGAGAAGAGAATTTGTTTAGATATTGAATGGCCTTGGAAATCATTCTTAACAAGGAATAAAACATTCCCTTTACATTAAAGCACACTATAGAATAAGTGCTTAAGTTAATGCAAGGAGAAAATTTAGAAAACAAAAGGCAAGTGGCAGATGCATGGATGGCCATACACAAACTCACACCTCTCCTGCTTGAGGAAGAGAAGCTGAAATATTTCCTCTCCTCCTTTCTGATCAGCTTGTTTTACTGAAGTGAGAAGGTAACCTTATCGATTAGCAGTGCATTAAAGCCAGGCGTACCAAAGCAGCAAGAGGTGATGTAGACGTGAATTAAAAGCAGTTTTATGGCTCTGCACCTGATCAGGAAAAACCTTTTTATCTCAGCTACACGAAAGAAGTTGTCTCCTAATTTTGAGTCATTTTTCTTCTCTTCCTTCAAACACATGCCTTTTCCAAAGAAATGATGACAACACATGGCTAATTAACAACAAAGAATAATTGAACTATGGCTATAACTATCTACCTTTAAATCAAAGGAAGAAGGCAACCAATACTAAAATTTAATCTGTCCTCTGGGGCTGGAGACAGCTTACAGGTTCAAGTCAGATAGCAAATGTAGCTAAATGGCAGTCAGAAAAGATCATGTGACTGGGGGCTAAAAACTAATTAATCTCCATAAAGCTGTAAGTGAGGTAGGTAAGATGACTTGAAATCTGATTACATTATTGCATTTAAGGAGGGAAAATGCAGCATGTATTTTTCATGTTGATTTTAACCACCTGAGCCCTTAATGACATTTTGTACCTTGAAAGAAAACTCATATTTCATCTATATTTAAAAAGATCTACAAAGAAGCTATTGTCGTCTGCACAGAATTTACAAATCTAGTCTAAATAATGCTGCTATGAATCACAGAAAGTACGTTTCTAAACTTTTTTTTTCCAATGTAAGTCAGAAGATTCCACGTAACTGTGGGAGGCCGTAAAGCCAAACATTTAACAAAAGCTGAAATAAATCTTAGGAAAAGAATAATTTTACAATGTACTCCAATACAGGAGGAAAAAAAAGACCCTGCATTCTAACTGACTGCTGAAGATGCATGTGTTTTGCTCCTCTGATTTGTAAACAACCTCCAACACTAAATTTTGAATTAGTAGGAACACAGCATTGCTTATGATTTCTATTATTTATAAATGGCTACAAAGCAAGAAACACACAAACAAGCAAAAAAACTCCAGACAGACGGGAGACCTCAATTCAATGAATCTAGTCGAAATATGCACAGAATAGACCCACCTAACCTTAGCATTTTTTATTGTGTAGGACAGATGTTAGAACAGAAAGGAAGAGAGAGGAAACAGAAAACTGCAACCACATACCAAGCTGAAACAAACCTTGAAGTTAATTTTTTGAGCTTCAGTCATGGCTATGGGCCACTGTGCCTAATCTCTGTTTCTTGTGTAGCAGCATCCAAGTAAATATTACAGAGTGGAAAACACCACAGACATTAAAAAAAAAAAAAAAAAAAAAAAAAAAAAAAAAAAAAAAGCCCAACCGAAAAACCAGAGGCATTATCGGAGTCAATTACTTGTTGTTGAGATTCGTTATCAGCAGCACCTGCTAACCACCGCCGCACTGCAACCGCCGGCGTGCGCAGGGAGACTGAGACAGGGACAGCTTTATGTGATGAAAAAGTGTACTTTTAAAATGTTCGTAATATACTTGATATATACTGCTATACAAGTATATAGTGGCAATAAATAAACAGCATTTAAGTTAACAAGCACACATTTATAGGTATAATAATGGCATTTTGCACTCTGCAACACCTTTGATCCCAGGATTTCTGAGTCCTTTGCAAGGATTAATTAATTAAGCTTCAACACGCCCCTGCACCAGATGTTATTAAAATACTTTTTATGGCTTACAGATTCTATGAAAGATGTGCTTGTGTTTCATGTCTTATTGTGCCTCCTATCCAAAGAAATTACTTTGCTCCTCACTTGGCTGAGTGGCGGATGGGAAATGATGTCGAGGTCCTCCTGCCCACTTGTGCTGGGAGATTCCCTTGCAACTTTTAGCCTCTTATTGCTGATCAGGAAATTCGGGGGTTCATGCTTGCCTGTGGACCCCTTCCCTTGAGCAGCTCCCCTGCTTTGCCTGTCTTTTGCTCCTAAAGCCTCAGACTTTCCTTCCCTACCTCCTGTGTTGCTTTTTGCTATGACTGATCCTTCTGAAATGTTATGGGATTTTGCAATTTTGCTATTTAGAGTTAGGAAGACATTTTTCCCACATGGTGAAACTGTCATGTGGCTCTAAAGTGCCCCCCACACACACCTTCCCCTCCCTTTTCTCTCAGGAACCAAATCGTTACACTTCTTACATATTTATTCCCGGTTTCGCCAGAATCCAACAGGAATTACAGTTCAAACCCTACTTACAAGTGATTTAAGGTAGTGCAACTTGGCAGTAAAACTTGCAGGATGAGAATGTGTGTTTGTAAAGTCTGGCACAGTCAGCTGCACCTCCTTGTATCAGCCCTTAGCCTCTATGGGAAAAGACAGTACATGGGAATTAGCTCTCAAACCTCATCCTCTGCTTATCAGTCTTATCTAGAGCTGGCTATGCATCCTTTCCTGGACTGTGATTAGTAAAAAACTCCCACATTGAGCAAAGTTTTGCCCTATGACTTAGTAGGCTTAAGAGAAGCTACGCAGACACTTGATTTAAGGATTTTATTACTGTTGGGCAATTTCTAACACCTCCTGTTTCCAGAAACGGACTCTCAGGTCTCACAATAAGAAGCTCATAATGCTGCTGTGTGACAAAGTTAATTCAAATCTCTCTTCTCTACCTAATTTATTATTTACTAAAACTAGTTTTGTCTGCTAGTCATGGGTCACATCCATAGACAACCTCACTTCACGCACATCATCTCCCAGAAAACACACCTAAAAATATTTTAATGTCACTAATACATATGCCGAACAGACACCTTAGGCTGATCTTCTCTTGCCCTATCTGTATTTTATCATGAAGAGTAAAATACCTTCTCCAAAGCTGTCCACGTTACTTGTTTTCCTGCAATAAAAGGGCTCTTAAGGATAGGGACTCAGAAAGGTAGTGTGGATGTGCTTGAAACTCTCTGTAAGTTTACCCATGAGCGTCAGTGATAACAAGTTCTCAGCTGTGCACCATGGGTACTCAAATTCCTAAAAGCACCAGGAGATGGACCTCCTTGAGACCCACCAGCCACAAATGCCCTGGTGACAAAATAACCCTTCCCAGCAGGATAGGGTCTATGGGCTGTGGCCACGGGTGGTTTGGTGCAACACGTACACAGCTATCCAGGACATTTTTATCGTGCCACTGACAAAGTCGTAGGCTCTCACTGAGCACATAGCTTTTGACGTTTCCTTACCGATAGCATTTTTTCTCATGGTGGTCGGCACAGTCTCAGCGTTTACTTTATCTGAACTGCGTTTTTGCTGCCGTAAGAATGGCTCACCAGAAACCAATTTTAGGTTTCCTGTATTATCCTCCAGACGTTGAGCATGAACCACGTCACCACTCGTACTTTTAACAGATGTGCTGTTGCTCGGTAGCTGCAGCACTCCTTTAGACTCAGTATTTCCTCTGTAGCTGTACTCGCTTATTCAGGCTATAAAGAGCAACTGTCTGACCAACGGACATACATAACTCAGCTTCAAAGCATGGTTTTGTTTTGCTTTTCTATAGCGCTGTGCCATAATGTTTTGTCACGCGAGGTCTCGTGCCAACTACTTTTGGGAAACGCACTGCTGACCAGCGTCGAGCGGAGCCTGTTCCCTAAAAAGGTACTTTGTGGATTCCTTTTTTGGGGCAATAAGTTTGTTCCTTTTACAGTGAAAGGACAGGGAATCCCCAGGCCAAACTTCAGATTCCTGACATAATTCTCCACCTACACAACTGCAGTTGTGCCCCAGCACAAGCGCGTTCCCACACAGTTTGAGGACATTGCAGCTTCCATGCGCCTACAGAGAGCAGCACCCCCCGGAGAGTAGAAAAGGCAGAACCTACCACAGAAGTGTATTTTCCTTAGATGAAGAAGATCCTTTAAAAATAAACTATGATCTTACCTTTTTCAGGTCACTTGGATAATGTAGCTGAGTCCAGCTGGGCTGAAAAGTATTTGTACCGTACAGATGTTGATACCACAGCTCAGCATGCTTAAATATTTAATTACGCTAAGGTACTGTACAACCAAAATACCTTGACTTAATTTAGGCTGCATCTGAAAAGCTGTCATTTAAGATGCCAAGAGGTAGCTTTCTATTTTTTTCCTTCTCTCTTCTCATAAATCTACAATTTCTACCCGTAAGTTTTAAAGCATATAAAAATTCATCTTTTTTTTGCAGAGAAAAATAATATTGTAATCAAAGGATTGGCTTTTGGACTGCATAGTCCTTGGTTTTATATACTTGAGGCAAAACATTAGATACAAATCTATCTGAAGGCTCTTTAATAAGAAAGATGGCAAGTAAATTCTGGTTTAATATAAAAGCCAATTCAACTATTAATCATGATTACAGATAATTCCCAATGTGGCATGATATCATTTAATTTCCAAAAAACCAGAGGAAGTGACAGCACACATTTTTTTGAAACCATGCCATGTAATAATATCATGCAAAGAAAACCTTTATAGTCTATTCTGTGCATAGGTCATAAATTACCAATCAGACACGTAGATCCCATTTAATATTTTAAAGTCTCATTTTATATATTCTTTTTCCTTGTTCATGCTTTGTCTTAACAAATACACTTGGCCATAATGAAAATAAACCTGCTGAAGTCTCTGTGGCCTGAGACAAGCTATAACACATTTCTGCACCACGGGGTAGGCTCATGGGATACCTACTGAGAAAATGTATCTCCTCTGCGCATGCCCAGACGATTAAAATGAATTGACATGTTAATGCTGACAGGAAAAGAGCACAAGAGAGCTTGCTAAATTACTGCTCAGTCAGGCACTAGGAATTCCTGAGTGGCTAACTCCTGAGCAAAACCTGCAGCAAGGAGACGAGGGGGAAAAAAGAGAGGAAGAAAGGAGAAAGGAGGGGGAAAAAGAAGGAAAAAAAGGGGAAGTGGGTGAAAAAAGAAACTTTATTGTCAAGTGCAACAAAACAAACAAACACTAAGGGGTTGTCATGTTAGTAATGCACCTACTCATAAATCATATGGATTTTAATCATACCTGCCACCTCAGCCTGCTTCTCCCCTGAGAAATTGTTTTCTTTTTGCTCCCTCCTTCACTCGCTTTCAATTATCTGGAAGCTGTTTCTCGTGTTTATTTATTTATCTAAAGTTCACATACAGTATGCATGCACAAATTTCCTCTGGGGGACTGAGACTAGGCAGATCATACAAGGATGCGGTGGAGCGTAGCAGCTAACAGCTCAGATGAATGTACTCACTCTCAGAAAACCTGCTTTGGACCATGGTGACAAGAGAAGGGGAGGACAGAAAGTAATTAGTGTGTGTACAATGATGGATTATGGCTTAATATTCAGGCATTTCACCTTTTGACTGTTATAGGTAGGCCCACAAGATGACAAACAAAGTCCACATTCTTGCCAATGAGGGGAAAAAAAAAGTGGGGAAAAAAAAAAACCCAAGGTTTTCACTCTTTTAGCCATGTCCTCTGTTCAATGAGTACATCACCGCAAGTTGTTTTAGTTGCATTTCAGACCTTTTATAGTTTGGAGAACACCGCGTATATGCATATACACATATAGGAGACACCTGAGGGACAGCTGCTTGGCAAATTTCCGACTAGCTGGCATAATATTGTTTTTATGTCTCACAGCTTCTATATGTAACTTTAGTACTAAAGAGCAAGTCAGTCTCTCAAATTTTAAGAAGAGAGTGAACTGCCAGTGACCTTTTCTCCGCTCTGGGAGGTGAATGTGTAGCACAGATCCATCATGACATGAAGATCTTATAGACAACTTTAAAAAAAAAAAAAAAAAAAAAAAGTCATCATTTTCCTAAGCCAGATTGAAGGAAAAATAGACGAGGAAAGTTCAATAAGGAGTTACAACTGCAGGTTGAATAGAGTTTTAACTCCAGAAATGAGTTTAGAGTAGGTTTTGAACTGAAGATCCACATGTGTGTATTAGGGCTACGGCAGCTTTTTTAGGGACGTTTGAATCTATATTTGCTATGCAGGGTATTGCTCAATTAAAGGAACATCTAGACAGCTCTCCCATTTGGAACACTTGTAGAAATTAAATGGATCACATGCAGTTTGACATTTTGCAAAATAAAAGAATAATTGGGGCACCGTATTGTTTTTGCCTTTTAAAGAGAATATTCAAACTCACCCTGTGAAGCTTAGCTGGAACCAGAATTTGGAATTTGGGTCCAGATTTCTTCCCCCCACGGCTTTCTCAGAAAACTAATGATGCTACAGTTAACACTTTCACCACCACACACATTTCATTGGGCGTTTGATGCACTGCTAGCCTGGTATTTTTAAGTTCTGAGAACTTACTTAGTCAAATTTATATGAGGGGAAAGAGTTATCTGTTATGGCAGACTCTTCAGTTCAAAATTTTCCTCTGAAGGCCATGACCTGGTTATGAGGCAAGTCCTGTGCTTCATGTTCTTTGGATAAAGATTTTCTGGAGGAGTTCAACTACCTGTCAAGGTGAGATGGAGGGTGAGGTTGGGTTTCCCAGGACCCCCAGCCTCCCCTCCAAAAGCCAAGGAGCCCACAGACACTCACACAGTCTCTATCCCTGTGCAAACTCTACCAAAACCAAAAGGACCAAACCTTGAGATCAAGGGGTTTCTGATGTCCTGGGGGACTCCAGTTCTTTCATGTAAAGCAAGTGCATGCCCTGGTCAGAGCATCATTCACCAGGTGAGGCAAACGCTTATGTATGTGCCATCTTTTAAACATTTTAATAGCCCCATTAAATGTTGTTGCATAAGCGAAAAATTAAGCATGAAGATATATTTTTTCTCACATTCACTACAGCTGAGCCTGAAACAAAATCCCAGATGTTCCCAACCTAAGTTCAAAAGCCACCTTGAATCACTGGTTTCCAGAGAAGGGTTTCAAAAACAATCCAGGGACATGTCCCTTGTCCTGATTTCATGGACACTGCCAGAGGCTGCAGTGACATTGAGGGACCTTCAGTCCAACCCACCACAGCCCTTTAGTCCAACTCAGGACAGGCACTCCTGTATGCCTATTCATGTGTGGAGGGTTCGTGTGGTCCATAGGGGCCACTGAAAACTCGAAAAAACAAACAAAATACCTCCCAAAGACACAAAGCTCCATGAGTGCCGTGGTAGCATTATTACCTGACCTGGATCATAGTCGTGGCCTGGCAAGGGGTCTATTTCCCTCTGTCTCTCTGAGTTACCTGAGCCAGAACATATCACAGGTGGTTTCCTGTGATCACAACTTGGTTTCAAAAAACCATGTGTATTTTCTGCCTGCAGCTTCTTCCACCTGAAGATCAAAGCCCTAAATTGCATACAGTTCACTCCTCTGAAATGCCAGCTTCCTTGGTATAAATGACATATTGCACATTTGGTATAACTTTCATTTCATTTCGTATTTTAATTTGCAATCTCAGATATCAAAGAAAGCCAAACTGGCAAAACACAGCTTGCAAACCCATTCAAGTGGGGTTTTCAATAGTTTACATAAATCAACCCATAATCTACTTTATTTAAATCTCTGAGTGTGTAGAAGGCTGCAGTTTGTCAGGGTAAGATAAAATGCATATATTAATGAGAATATAGAGGAGTAACATAGAGCAACATGAAACAGTACACAGCAGTAGGGCATAAATAGACTTGTATCTCTGTTAGTTGCCATCAGTTGTAGTGATCCCTCTTGGTCTAGCTGTCCACTGCAGGGGTGGATAGTTGGTCTGAAGGACTTATTTCAGCACAGCGATCGTCTCACAAAAAAAATCACCCAGAATTGTGACTTACCTCCACAGGACAGGTGTTTCTCTAATCTGGTCATTATTTTTCTATAGGGTCTTCTACTAGCTAGTGCTCCAACCTGGGAACATCACAACGTTTTGACTGTTTTATCCTCAGGGATCTATAAGGGATTGTGAGTTATCTGTCATCCAAATCTTTGCAAAAGAAGCATCTCTAGCGAATAGTCCAGGTAAATAGCCTGGCATCGCTAGTAATAACATTATACTGTATGGGACTTTTATGAGTTAAATGAATCTAGATATAATAAAAATACCTTACCCTCAGTTTCATGGTACTCAGATGGCAGGAATTAGTGCCAGAGTTTTGACAGACCTTGAATTAAAACAAACTAACAAACAAACAGACAACTAAAACAAACAAACAAAAAATCAAACAAAATCCCTAAGCTCTTTAGTTAGCTTCAGTTTCTTCCAACCTTGCAGTAATGTGAGTTTTCCTTATGCAGTTGGGGGGAAAAAATGAATAGTTACCATGGAAATTGCCACAAATCTTTTTATTTCAGCCTCCTCCAAGCTACAGAGCACGTTTATGAAGACACACATAGAATCCACTCGTCATTAAAGCTAGCAATGAGAACTTAGGCAGCAATATAACTATGATGTTTTCCCAAGTTTTACAGCATATTTCACAATAATTTGCTCTGCTCTCATTCTCATTACAAAGGCAATATTAGAATGATAATGACTTACATGCTCTGTCATACTATACTACTCTGACCTTTTCAGTATGCTGCCTTTTGAAAGCTTGACAAGGCCACCTCTTCTGCACACGTTAACATGGCAGAAAACTGGGACCAGGGAAGGGGAAGGAAGGAGAAGTGGACTACAGCAATAGACACTCTGCCAAATTCTTTTAAGCTTTAAATAACCTTTCTCTAACTCATCTTTTTTTTTTTTTTATTTAAACAAATTTCCTGTCTTTCCTCCAGCACTTTGTGTCCCTGGAATTGCACCGGTCATCCAGTGCAATGACTTATCCGCAGTAGGTGCATTGCAAAGCAAGAGGTCTACACATATGCTTTGCTTCTTGGATATCTGTTTGGCCTTCTGAATTATTCATCAGCTCAGGAACAAAGTCAAAATTGGGTCCCAGATGACCAGACATCTCTTTTCTCAGCATGTACAGCATTTTTTTTTTTTTTTTCCATGTGTATTGTAGACACTAGGCCTGTCCCCTTAGACACATGCAGCCTTTACTTTTGTATGATAGGAAATTTTCTTCAGCTGCACTCCCTGCCACAAATTCCCCTGGGAATGATCAGGAGAGCAAAGGAAGCTCCACGTCGTGGGGCCGGTGCACAACCTGCTGCACAGGCATGGAGTCACAAGGGGACACGCTCACATCGAGTACATTCCTCCCCCTCCCTCATTTGCTGGAGCACAGAGAGTCAGAGAAAGGTCCAAAAGAAAGACATTGCCAACATTCCTTCCCCTTGTGTACCTTTTTTTCCGTGGTACAAGACCATATCATTCCTTGAAATGAGCACAGAAAAGGGCAGGAGCCTCTTAAACCATCAGAAACCTTCTGATGGAAGGAACAGTTGCAGGGATACTAAGATGCGCACAGTGGATGGGGCTCTTTGTCTTCTTGGCTGGTCACTCCCCATCCCAGCCTTTTGATGTGCAGCGCTGGAAGCAACCGAGGAGCAACCATGCTGGCACTAATCTCCGGTTTTAGTGATTCAAAGGCAGCCCTCAGCCTCCTTTTCCTTATCAGTGTTCAGCCTGGCCTCGCTCAGACGCTCCCCTGATACTGCAGTGCTCCCTACCTTCCTACAGCTGAGATGGGGACCGAGAGACTTTCAGCCTCTAATATCTCTGTCTCACAGCTGTCCTCTCCAATATTACTTGCAGGTGTGCTGAGAAGACCCATACACACTTAAGACCACCTTTTCTCCCCTCCCCCCCCCATTTCTCTGAAATAGGCTGCCCTGTACATTAGATCTGCAACATTATGCTCCTCCATTACACTGCTTCAATAAGAAACCGAGCTTCCACCGCTTTCCTGTGGGATCCTATCCCACTGCTAGGCATGTGCTTTGCAAAATACCCTAATATGGGGACTGAAGAGTTAATGATCTCTGAGCCTACTGCTTGAGGATTATTTAGCACACCAGGTGCCTGCTGCACTCTCACTGGCGAGAAGAGCATGGGAACAGAGATGAATCATGGCTGCAGCTGCATGAGAGAGGGGTCTGGAAGCTGGTGAGGGAGCTGGTGAGACAATCGCGGTCTCCCTGGGACCCTCTTCTCCTGTTTACACAAATACAGAGCACGTGCCGAGCAAACCTGAGTGGACCACTGGCCATCCCAGCACCCACCTCCCAACCACACAGACTAATATCGCTCAGCACCAAGGGTCGTATCTTCCTGGGGAACGCCGCAATCCTCACAGTCTAACGGTCCTCAGGTACATGCAGATGCCTATCCCTGTCTTTTACACGTTGCTTGTAAGGCTGCTTTGCTCAAGTATGAAGACTTTCTGTGGCTGTTGGGCAGTATAACATTTTGCTATGGCTTTCAGTTCCTCTAATCTTCACAAAAGAGTCAATACTTCCAGCCACCTTAAAGGCTCCTATTGCTCATCTTCACACTCCTCTTCTCCAAGTGCACCTTTCTCTTCCTTCAGGCTGGTTTTTGTTTGTTGTTTTTTTTTTTTTTTTTAAATACATAAGGACTTAATTTGATACAATAAATAAATAACACCTCTCTGAATTTTCAGTTTACGCAGGAGTGCAAAACCAGGGGCCAACCTGTCCTGCATAGGAATGAAGCAGAGACCCTCATGTGGCACCAGGGAGAGTAACTAGAATAGCAAAAGGCATGGTGATGGCAAGGAGCCAGGTGTCTTTCTTAGGTACCAACCTCAGGCACAAGGAGCTCAAGAGAGAAATAAGCCATCCCAGAACTGTCCCAGGGCGGTAAGACTTCACATCTTTCCATCAGGATACGTTACTTCAGAGTCAGCGAAAAGCTACCCTCAGATCCAATCTGGTATGGTTTTATTTGTGTAATTCATAATGTAAACAGCAAATAAATCTGTAGGATTTCAGTCAATTTGTCAAGGAACATATATCTTTGTTAAAGAAAGTATTAAAGGTGATCTGATATGGAAAATGCATTGTACTGCTCCCAGGGAGAGAAGTTTTTGACCCATCTGTATCAGACAAATCCATAGTGATAACCTCTCTTTCTCTCTAAAAAGTTTGTTCTGAATGAGACAAATACGTTTTCTCTGGTACACCACCTCCCTTGTCCCACAGAGGCTAAATATGTTACACACAGCGAAGACAATACACCTCTCCCTTGCGACAAGCAGTCTCGTAAAAGAGGATCTCTACCTGCAGCTCCCTTTCCCTGGAGGTAATAAAAATGATTTCACACCAGTACATCAGGTGCGTGGGAGGGAAACTATATAACACTTCACCTCCTCTCTTTTCTGTTCCTTCCCTGACTTATGAAACAAACAAAAAAATTAATAGTAAAAAATAAAAATAAAAAACCACACTTACTCCACTCCAGAGGCTGAAAGAGCAGAAAAGAAGATAGCAGTGTGATGGCACAAGTGCACTGGGACTACCAGTCCATGCAAAGGACTTTACATACTCTTCCCAAGTGTGGCTGAATGACATTTGTAGACACCCTTCTTTTCCATGTTTGATACCCCAGAAAAGTGTCGCTGCCTCCCTACTATCCCCGCAACGGGTGCTGCTGCATCATCAGTTGGTTTCCCCATTCAGCAGAAATGAGGTCCTCCCTACAGCACGCTGGTCCGGCTGCTGCAGGGAATGAGGTAAGCATTCGTGGTACATCCTAAAACGGTCCCTAAGTGACTCTTACTACCACGTATCCCATATCCAACTACTTTGCCTTCGCTGTTCTCTGCTTCATGAGTTTCTTTTCACTTTCCTCAGTGTTTACTGTACTTTGAATAGTTATGTGGCTATCATCCATAGGAGAACCATGGGAACTGGCAGGCAATGAATGACTGGCATGCAAAAGGGTTTTTAGGGTTTTTTTCCCCCCTTCTTCTTCTACTTCTCCTTCTTGAAAACAACCTTGGCGAGCCATCAGATAAAAAAAATCTATTCTCCTGCCAGCTCCTGTCCAGTGCCAGTGTCAGGCTATTTAAAGCTCTCTGAGAAGTGGTTTGGGGGAAGGTAGCATCAAAACAGCGTATCCAGCTGCATCTTTTCCCTCCATATCAAAAAAACCAGAAGATGCTCTTTCCTACCCAGACTTGACTTAAGTTAAACATGCAAGCCCCTGACATAAATGCACACTGTAGGAATTCATAATAAGGTACCGCAGTTAAAACTAGCAACTGCATTTTCGATGCGAGAGCATAATCCTCATTGTTACTGGGGAGTCTGGATCTTGCCACATCAGAGGTTTTTTTGTTATATTACATGCCTACCAACCAAGTCCTTTTCTTTTATAGCTCCCTACGGTAGGGAAAGGAGAAAGAGTGGATTTAAGTTTCCAGGGAGCTGTCGGCCTTTGTAATAAGGTACATGGCTCACTGCTAGTTCACAAAGGGGGTTAGCACTAGAACCGCGGTGAACTATTCATCCTGCCAGCGAGTTCAGGTGAACACGGCACTCAGAGCCAAACGGGAACGCTCAGTCCCATTCACCCGGTAGCTATATAATGTACCACAAGCTGAAAACTGTTCATTGAGCCAGCAGGAAATTCAGACGTTTAGCAAGCGCTGGAACCAGAGCTGCTGTGATGGATGGTAATATCCAGACCCCGGGAACCGTGTAGCGATGGTGGGCCGGGCGCAGGACGGGCGGGCTGCCATGGCGAGGGAGCACATCGCTTTCGAGATCAGTGAGCAAGGCTGGGAGTCACAGGAGAACAGGCTGAGGTGTTCCTCCTCTCCTCCTCCCTGGGAAACTGCAAGCAAGAAGAGATGAATTTGATTTATTTCCCATTGAGAGCTACAGGGAAAGGAGCAAAACTAAGAGCAGAATACACAAACAAAACAAAAGACTTAACTCTAGGAGGAAAAAATGCCTATTCCCAGGAGAGAAATGTGATACTCCCCAGCTTGCCCACTATCAGCACTCTGAGACCCGCTCCCAGCTGCTCTGCATTCTTCGGTTTCATCACTCAAATCTGCATTACAGGAGAGCGTTAACGCTGGCCACGCTGCTCCTGCTGCTCTTCTGGTGCTGCCCGTCAAAGCGATGCTCAGCCATCACCAGAGCGATGCAACCTTGAGAGGCCAGCGCCTACCACAGCAGCAGCAGAGAGGCATGGATGCCCGGCAGGGCTACCGACAGAAGTCCAAAACCCAAGGGTCCCAGAGCACAGAAAGCAAAATTTAATTCCTTGCAAGGTGAAACTGTGTCCAAAAATGGACAAATAGGAAGTTTTAGCATTTTTTCCCCCTGCCTTGAGCCATTGGGTGCTCAGACCCATCAGCAGCCCTCTGACCCACCCCAGGAGCCCCGAAGGAATGGGGAGGAGAATTTGGCCAGTCCACTATTGCCCATCAAAACCTTGCACGTTGAGGTTCCCCTGGTCATTCCTGACACCTCTGCTTCACCAGACAGCTCTGAATGGATTGTTGAAAATATTAAGGCTTATACATATTAGTAGTTTACAGGAAATAAAGCACCCTGCCCTGTATTTTGATAACATTTGTCATTTGATGAAATCAAATAACTCGATATTTGGGGAAACTGAGGCACAGTTACATTAAGAGGCTTGCAAAAGGAAAAGGATGAATCACTGGCTATCCATAGAGGTTATTTGGTAGGAGGTGGTGATACTCCCACTTTCCACTCAAATGCGCTCTACCTGAGCCACACACTGCCCAAAGCCACCGTGTTGCTCAATGTTATTAATGCAGGCACGAGCTCTTGGTGCAGGAGCAAGTGCTGTTCAAACAAGCACAGCAAGCTGCCAAAGCTCCGTCTGAACTATGTCCCCAACCTGTTGATCTTAAGGCTTTTCCCCAGGACTGTGAAAAGCATCCCCGTAACTTCAGCACCACCTCTTCAGTGACTCAGCATGGCCACCTCTATCTTTCCAGAGATCCCATGCCCGCTGAGAGGGGCGGCGATCACCCCGGCTGCCGCTGCCTCTCATCGCCACTTGACCTTCCTGCCTCTTTGCTATCGTGGTTGTCCATCCACTGCCAGCTCACACGCAGCACTTAATGAAAAGGGTAGAGCAAGGAAATCAGACTGTGACCCAGAGCTGGCAGGGAGCAGGGGAGACGCGGCTCCCGATTCCAGCTCCAAGCCTTGGCTGTGGAATGGGATTTACATAATAATTAACTCCGGTATTCTTGGACAACTCACTTTCTGTGTAACAACTGCAGATGATTCCCCTGTACACCCTTAAAAATCTGTCTAGCTAACGAATCCAAAAATCAAACACCTGTGTGTCAGCACGAACAGCTGTACACTTGCCACTGCTCCTCTATCTGCAGAGGATGCCACATGCCAGTTGCTTTACTTAGAGCGTGTGGGGAGGCCAATCCATTAGAGAGAGAACACAGCATAATTAAGAAGCAACATGCCTTCTTGTTCTTGCTGCCCCAATTTTTTTTTTATTCCCCTCCACACACACTTACTTTGTTGAAACAACTCCATCAACTTTATATGCTGATCTTCAGGCTTGCAGGGCTAGTGAACTTGGGAGGCAGGGTCTTTCCTCCCAAGTTCTCACAGCACTCATCAGCTGGTGTGTTAGGGTAGAGAAGCTTCCAGTTGAACTACATTTTTGTCTTTTTTTCTTTCTTTTTCTTTTTTTTTTTTTTTTTCCCTGAGAAATATCCTCAATAAGAAAGATCTTCTTCGAATAAATAACAGGAGACGTGAAGAGTGCAGAATCTAAACACATGCATTCCGCACACTGTATGACAGCAACAAATGATTACATCCACCCCGAAACATCCACAGACGGTCATGTTTGTTTTCATTGCATTCCAGATATCAGTTGCAGTCAGTCTATATATATTTCGTTCTCTCTCTTGCACGCGCCGTTGTGTGTGTTCCTTTTATATACGGAACAAAAGAAACACTTTGCTAAACTGAGCTTTAACTTCCAAACCTGTGCTCTGTTCAGTGCTCACTGTGTATAAAAATGCAAGCTAAAAAGGGGATTTTAAAACCAAGCTAAATGTCTTGGGGTCCATTTGGAGCTATAATGTGAATTTATCTTCATATGAATAATTTGCACTAGTATTCCTAATTTGGCAAGCAAAGAGTGCAGCATAGCTTCACAAGCCGTAGTACCTTTGTGCTCTTAATCCTCCAGGGGCTACCTATACTTGCCTTTCTGTACATTGGATCACTGCTAGTGGAGGTCTGAAAAGCATCTCCAGCAATCTTTAATTCATGTGATTAAAAATTCAAAAGAAGCCCTTGTACCAGCTGTTAAACTATGTTAGTAAGCTGTAATTCAGAGTTCAAATCCCAGCAAATTGAAGGTTAGGTTAACAGGATCATTCAGTGGAACTGCATTATATCGTAGCAACTAGAACAGTAGGTGGACTGTTTTATACATGCTCATTTGCAGAAGATAAACTAAGGATGAGCAAACTCATAGCACTGCAAACCTTGCCTTGGGTTTATTTTCCCCTCCTCTTTCTGTGGCATGATTTTTTTTTAGAGCCTGGCAGATGAAACCAACTGTGGGTTTTGTTTAATCTTTGCACAGATAGAAGCAGAATAAAATCAGCATGAAGAGTTTTGTTTAAGATTATCTGAAATCTGAGAAATGTGTTTTTCATCTCTGAGACTAATTAGTTTAAATATAACAAAGGTGAAATAAGTTTGATGGTCTTAAGTCTACTGTTCATTCTCCTTCAGTAAATAGAGAGAAAATATATGAGAAAAGAAATCCACCTTATTTAGCACAGTTTGAAATGATTATTCTTTGCTTAGGCTGGTCCCAAGCTGAACTTCCAGGAAGCCTGGAAGAATCAACCTTAAGCGCAAGTAAGACTAAAAGTATTATGCACAATGACAATTATTATTTATTATTAGCACTACAATAGTCATTAGACTTCAGCTGAGAGTGAAATGCTATTGTGGAAAGCACTGCCTATAAAAGTGACAGTATTTGCTCTATGGTGCTTACAGCCTCTGCAGCTTTACAGAGCTTGCAAGGAGAAGGTGAGAAACAGGATGTAATCTCATCTTTAGTTTGCAGATGGGGAATTATGGCACAAAGTGTCTTTCCCAAAACCACACAGGAAGCATGCAGAGCTAGAAGCTGAATCCTGATCTCCTGAAGGCTTTAACCAAAATACCATCCTTCCTGTCTATTGAAAGACTTTGACTTATATAATAGGCTGTAAAGCAGACCTTTAATGAGCCCAGACTCCGAAACTAGATGTGGTCCTATGCCTATGGTACCCACAAAAAAAAAAAAAAAATAGCCCATTTAAAATACCCTGATAAAGTCTTTACACTTGCTTTCCTGGTGGCTTTGATAAGGTAGGTTTTGTGTAATACAGGGAAACTCTGAAAAAGAAAAAGAAGTTGGTGGGAATAACAGCTTGCTTGAGACGGCAACAGAGATAGGGGAAAATGGCCAGTTGGGGTTACTGGTAAGGTAATGTTGGGGGGTAATGCTTCTCAATAAAAGCAGTTTAAAAAATTATTTCTCTCAAATTCAGAAAAAATGTTGCCAAATAAGAAAAAATTGCTCAGGATGAGCATGTCAGGGATTCTGGTAGTGGGAAACTTGAGCTGAAGAAACAGGGGAAGAGAAGCTTGGTAGAAGAAAGGAGAGGAGTTTTAGGGCTACAGACCTCCTGTCAAAGCACAGTTTTTGCATAAGTAGCAAAGGAATACAAATGAAAAGAGGACTTTGGAATTTTGCCCGCCTGCTGTTGGTAAGATACCAACTAGTGAAAGCCCCAACATACTTTGCATGCTGTCCTTCCAGTGATGTACTCATAGGTTTGAAGACAGAAGGCATCTGTTTATGCAACTTTTGCCCGTGACACCTGCAAAATCATTTCCCAACTAAGACAACATTTCTTCTGAAATAACTAAAAGTCCTAGCCATTCTTCCTAATTAAGGGTTTTCAAATAACCTTAAAAAAATAATATATCGTTTTTGACCAGCACATGTTTGACCTGTATGTGAAGTGTGGTTGGTTCCTACCATTAAAACCCTCCATTGACAAATCACTCTCACTGTGGGTCAGGTGTCGTGTCTATACACATGGCACTCCCAAAACACTTTTAATGCTACATCAAATACAGTGTTTAAAAAGAACTTTCTCTAACCAAGGACTGAGTAAAACTTGTGAAGGACTTGGCCTCGTAATTTAGAGTCATCATCATCGACAGGCTTTCACTTGGATCTCACCTTCCATTCAAAGATCTCAGAACACTTAATTTAATTAAGCCTTTCAACAATGCCATAATGCAGCCAAATGTTATAATAACTGCATGTAGAGGTTTGAATCGGAGACAAAGAGAGGTTAAATGAGTCTCCCAAGGTCCCAGAACAAATTAATAACATCTCGAAGAAGAGGCTGCAAAGCCAGACCCGTAGCCCTCTCCCTCACCACAAGCCACACTCCTTCCCTCCTCTCCCACCCTGACACACGGACATGGGTGGGTTTCTGTGCTCGCTGGGCTGTGCTGGGGATGACTCTGGACCTCTCTCAACTTCCCAGGGAGGCTGGGAGCAGTTTGTGTAAAAAACAAGCAGTGATTTCTCAGCAGGGTTAGCTGCACCCTGTAAAGAATGGTGGTAATGGGAACATCCTCCCCCAAAAAACAAGATGAGAAAAGGTCTCGTGGTGGTGTCCTCCACACCAGCACTTCCTCTGGGTTTCCTTGGGAAGTGGGATTGTTTGCTGTTTTCCCATGGCTAAGATCTATGAGGTCTTTTACAGTGCATTAGTGGTCTATCTTATAATCCATGTCATCCAAAAGGCTAACCTTGGGAGAGCAGTCACCTTAGCCCCGTGCAGAGAATTGCTTCAGCCTGGAGGGAGGAACATCTTGTCCTCATACCGGCAAAATACGCTGCATTCTGACTTTTTCTATGAGGTCCCTTGCATTCATATACTGACTCGTCCTGATTCCCTTAGCCTGGGAGATCTGAGGAGCATACAGGCTGCAGTGGTATGGCTCCAGGCCATACAGCACAAACTAAGCATTACCATATGTCACAGAGGCAGCTAGACAAAAATCTCCCCTGAAATGTGAAGAGGAGCACTGGATACACACAAAACTTCGCTAGTTTAAGACCAAACAGCAAAGGTTTTGTAAAACAAAACCGGTTTACGGCTGAACATCAGCAGCTGCTTTCAAATTTACAAATACATCTACGTGCTACAGAACATAAATGAGAAGCAATTGATTTCCTAGCCAGCTGCCAAGACCTGAGATGGGGATTTGTTTTTTCCCAGGCGTTGCTGTAGGGTTTCAAGCACCACGACCCGCAGGTGGAGTGACCGCTGGAGCACCGAGACCTGCAGCTCTCACCCTACTGCCGAAGGAGAGCTGGATCTCATCGACGTGAACTGCCCCAGGCTCTATGGGAAGGATTTGGTCTTTATTACACCCAGGATTTCCCTGGCATGGAGGAGCTCCAAGATTAAATATTTGGCCCTTTTTTCCTGGGGACTGGCTCAAGGGAGGATGCACTGGGACCGACTGCAGGAGATGCATCATGCACAGGGCACATGCGGTCCCATCAAAAAGGCCACATCGCATATTCTTCCAACTCTGTAATCTCATGAACACAAATATTTAATGTCCATCCCAGCCCCAGATTTATAAAAGGCCATCTGTTAACCGCTTTCACTGGTTCCCAATTAAGCTATCTCCATGGCGGGATTGATGCCACTCATGACTGACATGATACCATCAATTTGAGGATAAGATAGTTATTTGGACTAATTTCCTTGCGGAAAAGCCCTGTGTAATTGAACAGTGTTGAAAACAAGTGGGGCTGGGCAGAATTACAACAGGGTCTGCATTGCTGATGGTACCCATTTCACTAGTCCCATCTAACTAAAGCACAAGCTCCGGGAATCATATGATACTTAAAAACATCGACTTTTGCTTTTAAAACCCAGCCCCTGGTCCTTATTATTGAGAAGTTCAAAATGTGAGGTTTAAGGCTGAAAAATAAAGAGACAAAGAACAATTCCAATTGTATTTTTTAAATCTAATTATTTTAAGCATGATTTTGGAATGTTGGAAGCCGAACACAGCAGTGTATATTACACACAAATTCCTACAAAAAGGAAATTATGTGTGTTTAAACTACCTTGTAATGGCTTAAGCTTATCTATATTAATTAAGCACATTAAAATAATATGTGACTGTTAATACATAAAACAACATTAAAAAATAATAACTGTTTTCTCTTAAAGGTTAAATGGGCTCAATTCTTTGCAAGTGCAAATGAGTGTCATTCCGTTGCATTAATTGCCATCATCTTGCTTGCCCACGTTTCTCTAAAATGCAAGTGTGGGCACTTTTAGCAGGCAAATTTAGCTTTAAACTCATCGCCATGAGAGACCTTGGTCACAACATGACCCACGCAGGTAGAACAGAGCCTGCAGACAGACCTTCAGTATTACACACTGCCTGGCTCAGCTTACAGGCTCGATGGAAGGCTCCGAGCTCCGCAGATATTTTCCTCCAGCAATTGTTCAAAGTCTTTAGAGCACATAATGAAACTTGAATTTTAAATTTATTTTAATGAGCTGAAATCCGTGGTCCTAATTGGTGTACACATAGCGTGTTTTTAGTTACGAGATAAACAATTTATTCCAGTATCAAGGAAACATTGGTTAAGATTTTATTAGACTCCCAAGTATGTACTATAAACCCACCCCTCTGTTTGTTGCAACAGCTATGGTAAAATAAACTTCCAGCGCATACTGCGGTGACCAAGCCGAGCTCTTTGTCTCAGCGCGTGGAAATGCGCCCTGCTCCCACCCACCGCCCACCGGCCCCGCCGCCTCCGCCTCCACTTCGCACCCAGCCGCCGCGCGGAGCTTGGCGAAAATACCGTCTGTGCTCCTACAGGTGTTACATTTTTTGCTCCCCCAGTGACCAGTAACAGTGCTATTGGACTAAAATAATATATCTAAAAACAATGTGCTGGCATCGCTGAGAACATACATATAAGGCCACTGAGGTCCACACAGCAAGGATTGCACAATAACCCATTAAAATAAACATTTGCAACCACAGATAGCTGGACTGAAATCCCTGCTCTGATACAAATAACATCTGGACAACTTTTGTATGCATCTTCCAGCATAAAACACCCTTGAGAAAAAATAGAAGGCAAGCTAAAAGACAAAGGACCACTAAAGATTTTATTATGCTATGGGTGTGGTGCCATAAATTTGAGGGGATTCAGGCAAGAGTTGCCAAGCTTGAATTTAAACAGCATGTTGTTTTTAAAAGTTGTAACATTAGTGACGAACAAGTCAGTGTTCTTACATAATTAATCCAGTGTGAAATAGAGTGACTGGAAGACATCCAGTGGTTTAAAAATAACTCAATCATTTATAAGATCCACAGTACTATAGGATTTAACATTAAGGCACAGGAAGTGAAGGCATCTTGGTACGGAGCATGCTGTTTTAATTCCACAAAAGCTTTATGAATTCAGCTTAACCGAGCTCACTGTACAACAGCCCCGCGCCATGCAAAACGAGGGAGGTTCCTCTCGAGTGGATCCCAGGTTTAATGAGCGGGGTTTTGTGACCGTGACTTTTTGTCTTTTTTTTTTTTTTTTTCCTCTCCACCATGTAGAGTTGTCTCTAGCTGGAGGTGCCATTAAAGAGACAAAAATGGGAGTGCTTTTTTCAAAATGGTAATACTTAACTGGAAAGACTGGGAGAAAGACAAAGATATACAGGGAAGCTAATGAGCGTCTTCAGAAGACGTATAATCATGGTAGGAATTTGGACGGACTTTAACATCCAGTGTTATTCGTTAGTGGTGTTTCCAGCTGGCAACAAGCACGAGTAAGTGCAAACTGGAAACACAGCGTGAGTGGGGCTCAACGTAATGATAAAGAACAACAGCCAAACAAAACCCTCATTCACTGTGCTGACCTAAAGTCGCCACTTACATTTGTAAACCGAGGGCCCGATTCTGCAAGTTATTCTGACACAAATCTCCAGCAAAAGCTGCCTGTAAAAGTAAGACATGGTTATAGTTACTGTTCTTGCATGCTGGAAGCAAGCAACAAGCATAGATATATTTGAGCCCTCCCCTTATGTGTCTAAAACCGAGGGGGGAGGTCCAGGCAAAGCTGTCTCTGGCTATACCATTTTCCAGTTCTCGAGTGAAACCAGTGCACCTTAGAGCACTTAATTTTGGTGCAAGCTCCTAGGCTGCATCCAGCTGACCTGCCTGCGCTCAGCTGTCACCCAAGCACCCCCCAGTGCTGCAGGATGAGCTGCTGCAGCAAGGTGGATGTCTGAGGCAGGGTTTGGTAAATTGGAAAACTCTACAAATCTAATTCAGAAGGCAAATTGACATGCAGAGCGTTACATACGTGCCAAAGACAGGGGATGTCTCCCTTGCGGCATGTATCACCCTTTTGCTCAGCCCCGCTTGGGGAAGTGCTCGACACCATGTGCTTACTCTGAAATCACAGGAGGCATCAAAGACTTGTTGGGATCAGGTCCCAAGTGAATTTCTATGTCTGAAGCATCACAGGCCTGCCCAAAACCCTCAGTCTGCACAAGGATATCATGTTTCTTGCAGGACAGGAATTGATGGGGTTCCAGAAGAAGCTAAACCCTTTATTTGAAACCAGTGTCCAGAAAATTGCTGGTTCAGATGAAGCAAGAACCAGATTTGAACCACTTTTAACAAAGGATTTTACTGAGCCAGATTTCGGGTCCACTCGCTTCTGTTTGTGTCTCGTTACAGTGAATGGAGAACCTGTATCACCTACAGCCACCAGCCCAGCATGACCACCATGTCATGCTGGATACAGGCATTTCCAGGTCTAGCTGGACATCTCGATGTCATTTCATCACTCATTGCATCATGCCACTCTGTGAAAGCCCACCAGCCTGAGAACTGGGTTTGCCCCAAAGAATATGCGAATTCCTGATAAAGGGAAATAAAGAATAAAGTGAATAGATAGAAGGTGACTGTTCTTTAGCTGTGCATTTCCTCTTTGCCTGGCTTGACATACAGGATGAGAGCAAATATATCAAAATTGTAATCTTGAATGATCAAAATAAATCACATACAATTGATTTTGACTAATGTAAAACTAACTGAATACATTTCTGGAAACAGTACTTATGAATTAATAATAGTGATTAAGATGAATTAAACACACAGACTAAATTCTGCCCTACAACATGCTGACTTCCATGGAAACTGTGCGTGCATTTAGGGTCTGAGTCTAGCAAGTTAATTCTGAATTATTTTTATCTGTTGAATCAAAGTAGTATGTTGAAAAGAATTTATGTGGCTAAATAACATGCTACACTTACCAATGTTTATTGAGCTTTGAATATTAGTTTCTCAAATTAACAGTATATTTGCTTAACAATGCAAAAAGTGGCTTTGTAAAAACCATTACTGCCGGACTGCAGCAAGACTTAACTAAACAAAGGTGCAAGAAGTGTGACTCAAAACAGTATTTTTATTTCTGTGGATAAGGACAAATTCCAAGAATCATTAACCCTATCTTCCATTTTCCACTTGTTCCCATTCACTGATAATGAGAAATCCAATCCACAAATTTCCCCTCTACTCTGATAGCATTATGTCCCAAGTTTGACCCAGCAACATTATGATAATTTTTTCCCTTGAAAAATTCACTTATTTTTTGTTATATATTTCTCTTTCTATAAACCTGTCCTTTTCATAAATATATATATTTATATGCACACACATATTTTCACATGTGAAGATGTATTTTATTTCTATGTGTATATACATGCGTGTTTTCTCATAAGTATTTGTCTCTATAACAGATTAATTCTTTATGACAAACTCATTCTTGGACTAGAAACTGCCTGAAATTTAGAGTGAGGGAAATGAAGTAAACTGAAATGCACCTTGCGGCACTTCCTATGAGGATTTGCAGAGGTACATTTAAGAAAGAGAAAAGATTGATTCAGCAAGTTCAAACCCATTAGGTGGATAAACAGTGTTTAAGGTTGGGCATAAGAACTGAAAGAAGGAATAGCTATGGATGTGGAAGTAAATACAAAATGAGCTACGTTGCCATATGTGTTTTTTATAGGTAGCATGCATCAGGTTAACCTTTATTTGGTTGATATCAGTTCAGATTAATTCAGATAAGAACATCTGCAAAGAAGGACTTGTAGGTGAGCAGAGAAGAGGAAAGCCTGTATTATCAGAGGAGATTAAAATAGCTAGGCATGCTCAGCCCAATAAAACAAAGGCTGAGATGCAATTTCTGTCTATAAATAAACCAATGGGGTTAAAAGAAGCAGGGAGAAGATTTGCTATTAACACATGTATAAATGGATATCATCTGGCAGTTAATGAGCTTCGGGAGAAGCTTGATGAAGGGACCCGACAGTGCGAGCTCTCCAGCTGCCGTCCCGCGAGGACACGAGGATGGGGGGAGGAAGAAAACAACAACCCCACAGGCCATTTAAGATGGAGCTTTATCAATTTACATATGGGATTATGAGACGTGGGCATGAAACCCAGCACTCAGAGAGTCCCTACCAGTCCCGTGTTGCTAACCTAAAATAAAATATTTTTTTTAATGTACAGATCTGTATATTTTTAACACTTAGGAAAAAAAAAAAAAAAGCAAGAAAATTTTCCAAGAGTGATGAAATAAAAATTTTCCCATCAAAATATTCCCCCCAGACATTTTGATTGTTATAAAGTATTTTTTCAGTAGAAAACTTTCTCTTGCATTTGTTTCTAGAGGCTCAAGGCAGAAGCAGGCAAGATGTCTGGAAGGGACTTAGGCATTTATGCCTCACTGCCACTGGTTGACCTCCTCCAGAGAACCCAGGACATGCTTGGGTTAGTGTTCATGTTTCTGGTGATTAAACAGCTCTTGGTCTCACCTCTTGCTAAATCCAAATGACATACGAGACAGTGTCTCTCTGCTAGATGTTAACAGGAAAATGCGCTGTTTTCTCATCCATGGGTGCCTGCCAAAAGGGAGGTCCCAGTCCTCCTTTTTGCCATAGACTGGACGAGGATAGAGTCTGGCTCATGGCAAGGACGTTCAGGGCAGGCACTGGAAGAGTTTCTTGGGGACACGGGTGGCTCTTCTACGTATGATCTGAAGCAACGGTTTGGGCAAATATCTGCTGCTACATACTCATAGTTGATCTTACCTTAGGCCAGCTGGGTGCACCAGATGCTCTAATTAGTAGACCATATCAGAACTTTTCTGTCAAAATTGCCTTTCTAATAGAAAACATCCTTTCCAGGAAAAGGTTGTCAGGAAAAGAGGAGTTGGTTTGAAGAGTTTTTGTGTTGGTAAAATACAGCTTTTTGGTTAACTGCTTAAAAAGTTCTAATCAATTTCATTTTTATCAGCAACTTGAAAAATCATTGTGAATTTCTAAAAATATTATATTTTTGGAAATCCTTTCATATGAAAAATGTTGTGGTTTTAAATTTTCATCCAAGAGTTGGATTAATTTCTTTTCTAAAAACAGAAAATATGTAATAGGAAGGGATTTCCACTTTCTAGCCAGCCATGGCATTTAGTGGTATTATTATAATTAGTTATTTTCATTCCTTTTATGTAGAACCATTCATAAATACCCTAAATTGTAGGAAGGACTACACACAAGTTAGTTTTTACAGGATAGGGCGCTCAAAAGCAGAATCCTATTTTTTAAAAGAAAAAAGATTAAAATGAAAACTTTGGTTTGGGATCAGAACTTGTATGCAAATACAATTACTGGACAGGCCAGAATATATTAGAATTAAAGCTTTATAGTGAAATAACCAACATGAAAATAATTTAATGCATTTAAATGTTCCCAGCTTTTGGCAGTTGCTATCAGGTAGCATAAAGCAAGCGATACGCTCAAAACTTGACCCTTGCTCTTCAAAACACTGAAGGCTCTCCGGTACAATCACTAGATGGATACAAGCTGTATCTGACACAGGAGCTTGCTGCTAATTGGTAGAGGCCAATGACAAATTAGAGAGACATCCGACATCCTGATAAAATAATCTTCAGTTTTCAAGACTCTCATTTTGATTACTCCTTGGAAACATATAAGGAGAAAAGAATTTATAATAGCCGTGACCTGGTCCTTGCAAATAAACAGCACAAAGGAACTGCTTGGAAATGAAATTCTTAACACTGACCTGGAATTTAGATGCCATGGCTTGAAATTCCTATGTCAACAAGTAAAAGAAATCCAGGAGAAAGTTCCCAAATGCAAAAGACATGACATATTCAGAATGAGAAGGCTCTGAAGGAAGGTGGCAATGGCTGGAGTTCAGCAAAGCCACACGGCCTACATGTATGTTGTGGGTATCTCAGATGTTAATCCAGGTACCTGCCTGCCATGGGAGTCAGTGATAACCCAGGTGTTGATACTGCATCTGTATTCCACTCAGCAGAATGTCAGTCCTACAGCGGTTTAATATACAGTATATGAAGCTAAACATGCTAGTTATAGAGCTACATAGACTGACAGCTGCTATGAACATATATATATATATATATTTTAATATAATTTAATTTTCTGTGATTCTGTGGGTCCACAAAGTAAAAGGACTTTGACAAAATATATGTGTTTTAAACTGAAAGAACAGCATTAAAGGATTTGCTTAGGCTTGTAAAGTCACGCATTCTTTCCCATTACCTGTGTTCTTCTTATCAGAGAAAATTTCCCCTTCCCCTCCTTTGCCAAAATTTCTAGGCCACAAACGTTATCTGCAGCATAATGAAATCCATCTGCTATCACCTGATGCATAGCAACTCAGTTGGCAACCTATGTCTTGCATTAACATAAAGATGAAATACTTCTTTTCCTGATCAAAGCAGCGTACATCTACCATATTTCTGAATGAACATGGTTATTATGACTTAGAGGATGGACACTCTGGTGTTGACACTGATTTTGGTGTATAAATTATTCACTGGCTCTAGTATACACCAGGAGCTGCTGCTACCAGGGTTTGTGCCCAGCAAAGAGGAGTTTGAGAAGCCTGTAGAAGACTAAACCGCTTTAGAGAACCAGCCAAATTTCTGGAGTCATGCGTGAAGGGGAAAAGTAAAAATGACAATAGTCCCCAGGATACAGAGGAAAGATTTTTGTCAGATACAATATTACCTCTGACATTTGCAGCAGGAAGACATGCCACATGATTCAAGCTGTAGCATCCCCATACACATTGTAAAAGTTCTGCCCCTAACCTTTGCTGAAACCTGAATGAAGGAAAAAGATTCAGTCCAATAATTTACAGATCATTAATGGGAAAAGTGATTATTTGCCTTTAGAGAAGACACCCACTGAAAAATGATGACATTATGCTCTCTTTAAAGGGATGTTGTGGCTTTTATCGATGCTCTTGGTACAATTAATTTCTGTGAACGACATGTGAGAAGGTTTTACCACTGTCATTACAGATAAGTGCTATGGCTGGGCTGGGAACACCTGCCTTGGTGCTGCAGCATCTTTTGGGTTGCATCCCCTAAATGCAGCCAAAGAACAGCTGAAGTTAAGCTTAAAGTTTGGTGATAAGAGAGAATGATAGGATTGTTTCTGCCTGGCTGAAAGTGAAAATCTGAGAGCTCTGAGCACTGAAGGTACACAAAGGGAAATGAACTTGGCCTGTGAATTGGGTCCTGGGGTTTGCAGTTCAATCCAGCCACTGCGACTGCATCAAAAATTTCAGCAATGTGGCAGACCTACTTCTTGTGCCTGTGCGATCCAATGCTCTTTCTCTGAAATAATGCAAACACGCTGTGTTTGTGTATTATCTAACTCCAAGCTATAAAATTACATATTTGGCTCATATCTAAAAATTGCCCAGGAGAGCCGTGCTACTCTTTCTAAAAGTGATAATTTTTTTTTAAACATAATTGCATTATTATCCTTTAACTTACTCATATTTAATAATCAGAATAGGGTTTTTTCTCTTCCACCACTGACATTTTTTGCACTCTCAGTTTTCACTAATATTAAAGTCTAGACCAACTCAACACAGCTGAGATGAAATATTTCATGCGTTATCAGCTTTTTGGCAGCCATTGGATTTGTGTACCCATCAAAACGGCATCTTCTGAGAAGAGAAAGAATTAAGAAAAAGTCATTTACCCAGTTAATTCTGTAACTATCGATTTCAGTGTAAACCCCTTCCTCTTTATAAGATTAATTTTGTTCTTCCCATGCCCCACAGAAAAAACTTGTACCCAGAGAAAAGCTGCTATGAAAGGGATACAAATGAATCTACTTAGATAATTGTAATTCCAGTCAGACCCTGGCACCATGTAGTTCATGTTTTATCATAAGGGACCAATTTCTAAGATTTAGCCATCAGTCTAAAGAGTGCAACACAGAATTTCACCCCCAATACTGCAAAGAAGGCAGAGTTGACTCTAGTCAAGCAGAGCATACCTGGGACTTTACTCAAGACCTTCAAATAAGTGGGAGTTTTTGCACTGTGAGAATTACAGCATCTGCATCAGCCTCATGGTGCTAGCATCCAACCTATATTTATCTGTAAAAAGAGGACCTCTCACCCCTTCGGTCCATCAGCAGTGGGTTTGGAGGGCTAACCAAGACAGCAGCCATGGAATCCTGAAAGCTGCCTTACAAATGCCTGCCCTATATTTGAGAAGTAACATCAAATAAAAACCTCACCAGTTTCATGTATTTTGTAGTGGAATCACAGCAGAAGGATTTCCCCCTCCTCTTTTTTCTAATCAAAGACTGATTAATTAATTCTCATTATCTCCATCTCTGTCACAAAGATAGCATGGTGACACTGTCGGAAAGCTGTTGTAATTTGCCTCAGGCATGGCTGTAATTTGGTGGTGGTTGAAGTGATCTCTCGCTATTTTAGTAGGTCTCATCACTGTCATGCCCACAGAAAAATGCTCACAGACAAGAGCTGTGTACACCAGTCAGATGGAAATAGGTGGTAAAACCAGTACAAGCCTCACTCTGTGCAACCTCCAAACGAGCAGAGCTCAAGAGGATAAATCACAGCCTCAGATACTTCTGCAATAGCACCAAAGGCAGCTTCAGACCAAGTCGGGACAGAACCGAGCCTGAAAAACAAAAAAACCCTTTTCCACAGCAAATATGTTCAGGGAAAACTTCTATGCAGCAGCTGTTATCGGGGCAGAGGGAAGAGTGAATAAAAACCCCTCTCCTAGCAGACTTGCAGAGCAGCAACCCGCTAAAAGCGACCACATCAGGAAACAGTCCTCACCACAGCTTCATCAGGGTGAGCTGAGACACCACCATGAATGTGGGAGACCAGTAGGACCGATCGTTACTGGCAGTACGCAGTACAAACTGAAAGCATCCATAGACAATTGAAACCACATTGCATGAATCCCCCTCAAATCACAAGGTTAACGCAGATCCAGCTTTCAACTCAGTGAGCTACATAAACCAGACGAGGTACAGCGAACAATGGCTCACGCGGGTGTCCCAGTTTCCACCAACAATGTTAGCCACATTGGTGGTGACTCAATTTGTTTCCATCATATGCTCTTTAGAGTCGCCTCTGGCAGCTTTAATTTTCATGCTCCTTTTCCAAATGAACATTATCCAACTGCAGTGAAATGAGTTGGCACCCAGCAAAAAGCATATGAAGCGCTGTTTTCAGATCATACCTAACGATTCCAGGTTTGAGGGTTGCTCCTCTTCCTCTTGACCCTTCTGACTTGGTTTCAGAGTTCAGCTCATAGCATGGTATCTTCCTGTGCCACTGTTCAGTAAAGCAAAAGGAGTCAGCAACAGCCATATATAACTTTAAAAAAAAAATCAGTTAAAAATGGATATTTATCCTATGTATACATGTACCTGCCTGTTACATAGAGCTGTGCTACATCATCTTTAGTGCAGAAGCAGCAAAGTACTCAGAAGAAATAACATAAATATACATGTGACCTCAGTGAAAAGATCTTCTTTCTCAGTGTAACATACCGTAACTTGAAGTTTGCTCTCCCAGCATTATTTGTTTAATAGAAATATTTTCCGTACCACCTGGTTCTGGCAGAAAGTCAGAATTTGCATTTATATGAGGTAGTTTATCAAATATAACATACAGAAGTCTGTTAAGTACACATTGCATTTTGTTTGTGAGAAAATCTGTTTGTATTTAATGTAGTTTTTAAATTAACCTTAATGAAAGCTTCTGAAAATTGTTGTTCTAAGCATTTGAAATATGCAACAAGAACTAGTGGAAGACATAAACATGTTTTCCATTATATGTTATCAGATAGTCCAAAATTACTACAAAAAGAATGTGGGACTATGTTAAATTAGAAAGATAAGCAAGCATTTAGTTAAAAGGCAAAGGTCTTTAGAAGAGTAAAGCATCTGACAGTTAACCCCAACATCTTGTGATCTCCTACCAAGAGTAGTATAGCACTCACAGAATACAGTAGGGTGTTTTAACCACATCCATAGCTGAGATGAAAAACAAGGCATGTCTCACAGAAATCCCGTGGTGGATGTTTGTTCAGTCCAATATTTAGAGAGCGGTTGTGTACCCATGGCCATTTTTGAAGATCTTACTAAACCAGTATCAAATATGATTTGCTCACAGTTTTATCTCTTGAAAAGAACCAACCTAAACATACGACCTTTACAAATGGCCCTATAAGAGAAAATTTATACATAATCCCTTCAATTATCAAAATAGTATTTTCTGTTGTCCTCTGCTGTTTGCTGATTTAATTTTGTCATTTAGCATAAGATGAGCTGTTTTCGGTTGATAGTTACACTGGTGACTTCATGAACAACATAACATAGGGAGCAAAAAACCCGTTAGCATTATGACTTTCTTTCCATCTTCTCCTCATACATCCAATTAAATTTATTATAAAGAATAAAAGGGTGCTGTCGAAAAATTGCCAAACAAGGACCGGCATCAACAGGACATTTAACATATCATGTGAGAAGTGAGACTAGAGGAAAGCAGTACCTAAGTAGCTCGCTGATGAGTTGTTGTAACAATAATCATTCAAATAACAGCAATAAAAGCATCACTGGTAATGATCAAGTAAGGGAAGGAAAATCTGACTAATGACTTTGTCTTACTATTCTGGTAACCCTTTGCATAAAGAAAACTCAGTAAAATCAGGTTTTAATCAGGGTGATATTTTTCTGGAAACTCTTCCCAATGCATTCTGGCACTTAACCAGTGCTTGAATAACATTCCCACAGCAAGTCTCAAGCCAAACTTTTTTCATAAGCAATTGCTCTGGAAAACAGGAAAATCGAAGAGTTTTTCTCAGAATGCCATTACTTTTCTGAGAGATATAAAAATGGGGTAATACCAAGTTAGCTGGGTTATAGTTCTAGTTACATAGTCACAGGTTTTAAGATGAAAAGTTTTGAGCTCTACATACTGGAGTTAGGTAAGAACCTATCCAATATAAGATCCTACCCACAAGTGCCAGGTCTCGCAGAGGTACAGCTGTGAAGGTGACCAGGCTGTGCAATCCTTACAGACCAAACTTCAGATGAACAAGTCTGCATCTGGCTATGCAGACCATCTCCACTGAGCATCTGAAGCTTCTCTTTGACTCCATTTAACTTATATTCTCTCACTAACACATTGGAAATTGGGTTATTTTTGGTTTTATTTTGGAGCATAGTATAGGCAGGGCAATCGAGCTGTCATCTAGGTCGTGGAATATTGGAAATCCTGTTTTGGATCACATCCTCAGTATCTTCTTTAAAGGGAATTATTTTCTATAGCTGGGTTACAGATTGCTGTTTTCATAGGGTGATCACAGAATGCTGGCTCTGGTTCACATTAAAAGTGGGGTTTTTTAATAGCTGGGGAGGAAAAAAGAGAAAGAATTGAAAAGTTGTAATATGAAAATTTTGCAGTAGAGACCAATCCTAAATACTATGCAGGCTTGTTGTCTGTGATGTCCAGGGCTTCTGGGGTCCTTTTTGGCTATATCAGACTAAGGGTAGGTTGGAAACCAAAAGTTTGGGAGAGCCAGACTCCAAAAGACCTTCACCCTTTGGCTTTCCTGAGATTTCCTGGAGATTGTTAGCCAGACACCTACAGCCATGAGAAGCCATATGAGCTCTTTGATCCCCTTATGCTACAACTTGCAACTTTAACGTAGAGAGCACAGAAACCCTAAAAGCTTCTACGTTTCATGCTTTTGGCTTCATAACTGGGAGCCTGGAAGGTTTAAACGTTTGACTCAGTTTTCCACGTTTGCAGGCTCCAGACCATAGATGGAATGGGGGGATGCTGACTTCTCGGGCATCGCGAGGAACAGAGCCATTGTAGGAATGCCAAGAAGCCAGCCTGGGCAAGGGGAAGACCTCAGAACAATAGCAAAGAGCTTGAGGACATCTTCCATGAATAAGAAAGTTCTTGGCATACACAACAGCCGCACTTAGGAAAGTTTTCTGAGCCTTTCCTAAATAGCTAAAGGAGATTCTTTTAGGCTTTTTATTTTGAGAGCCGGAATGAACAGAATTTGCATTTCTTTGGACACTATGGGGAAAGAGATGGAACTACGCTTTTGTGGATAGGCCAAAAAATAATTAAGGCAATTATATATTGAAAAGAAATATGTTTTGCTATTCCTAAAGGAAGACTTCTGGCCAGATAGAACTGATGACAAATATTTATTTTTTCTTTATGCATTAATAGTCCTAGCAGGCAGTATTAGAAACACTTATGAGTATTTATATATGGTATTTAGGGTGCCATTTTGATTGTATTTAGTGCAGAAGTTATTCACATGTTAACAGAATACACATTTGTTTTAAGAAGATACTAAATCCTGCCTAATGGCAGACTGTGGAAAATAGGACAAGCAGAGGTCTGGGGCAACTTTGGAAAGATCTGGGGTTGCGTCACTAAAGCCAAGCCATGTAAGTTTAATATAATGGGAAACATATACCTGGGAAAAATGCTAGAGCTGCAGGGTTATGGTCCATGACACAGAAGGAATACGGAGATCTTTGAGCAGGAAACTATTTGGCAGCCTTTCTGCCTTAGCTGGCTTAGAGCAGTGAGGAGCTAATTTAGTCAGTGGGCAGGAGAGGCAGCCTTCAGTAAAGAGTTGAGAAACTGAAGGCGGTCCCAGTGAACTATCAAGAAAATGTAGTTTCAAAGTTATTATGTAACATTAGGGTCAAAACTGAAGATAAGAGGCTGATGCATCACAGCGTTAGCAAACAGTCAGTGTTAATATGTTTGTATAGATAAGGAAGATTTGGCGTAGTATACAGGCATAAAAATGAGGAGCCAACATGAGCTGAAACTGAGCTTAGAGCACCATTGCCAAGAGATGTAATTCTTGTCTTCATCTCCTTTGAATATCAAGGTTTATTTAGTTTACAAACATATGGGTTTTCAAAGCTATTACAACTGTGACATCAATTTAGAAGCTACAGACATGCAAGAGGTTAAGATTAGAGCTGGCCAGAAATTTTCTTACAAAACAGAATTTTGCATTTTAGCCAGGATTAGTTAAGACAACTGACTCTTACAACATCATACTGCCAGGTGAAAAAATTACTCATTTGACAAGCACAGTACTGCTGGGATGAGTAGTTTTGAACTGTGTATTTACATAAACAATTATGGAGTGTTATTATTATTATGAAAATATGTGATAGGGAGAATTGTGCCTTTCAATTGCTCAGGCAAAGGGAGGGCACCATGGGACCCTCCACCTTCCTTGGATTTATCAAAGTGGTGAGGAAGCTCTTACTTCTCTACAACAGGGCTGCTTATGCCTTCCTGTCACGCCCCATACCCACTATAACCTGTATGTTTTCAAAAGTTCATCAAAACTGGAGGACAAATCTTTTATATCTGAACTTAATTAAAATTAACATCTGAAAAAAAAAATAAAAATCAACCAAAATCTTGGTTTGTCAGAAAATTGCCTGCTGGCTATGGAACTAATGCCCAAATATAGTAGTAGTAGTAGTAGTAGTAGTACTAGTAGTAGTAGTAGTAGTAGTAGTAATTAAAAAAAATAATAATCAACCCTCATGTCTGTAGACCTTTTTGCACAAAAATCCCTATCACAAAAAGTGAAAAGTCATACAGATAAGCGGTGCAATCCTTTGCCCAATCACTACTACATGCTCAATCAAAGAATTTTGAACTTCAGCTGAATTCACTTAGACGCTGGGGATTATATGGGCAGAAACCTAGACTCCAAATCAAAGAGCAGTGAATAGCACATGTATATGTTCCAGTTATGAAAGCTGCTTAATGGTTAAAGTCATCTATGCTTTAAAAAAAAAAGGGGAAGGGGGAAAGCAAAACTGATGTTGAGATCTAAAAGTATGTCTCTGGATTGACAGGTCATAGGTTAAATCCAGATGAGGGTCACTCAAGCTTGGTGTTAGTCTAAATTAGTACAGCACTAATGCTGAAAAATCCTCACAATGAGCCCACCACCTGTCTGCTGCAGAAATCCGACCAGTGTAGGTTCAGTTCAAACTTGATGTTTACTTGCATATACAATACTTACACGCTGCTAACTAGGGAGAATGAAGTAGGTAATCTGGCTTTTGATTTCAATCACTATTACTATCCTTAAATTGCTTGTGCCTGTTACCTTTTAAAAAGGCACTACTTTTCATTGCAAGTGCAACAGGATGCTTGCACTTTGTAAATATGACAGAGAGCAGTTTCAATATAGAATGACTTTAAATGGTCAACCTTGTCAGAAAAACAGAGCAAAAGATTTATTTTTTTTTTAATTGTCTTTTCTTATTTACAAGATGTGCGTATTGTGTTTTTACAAGAGAGGTCTGAAAAAGATAAAGGAGAATTTGTGGAAACTATACATTGGCAATCATAGCAGTGTTGACAATACTAACATTTAGGTTCTGATCTCAAATAGAAAAATGCCTTCTTGATTCAGAACTGAGGTTTGTATAACCTCAAAGGGTTAAAATAACCAACACTTAATGGAAAGAGGAATAGATCATTTACTACACATATTCTATTATTTGCTTAAAATGTGTAGGGTTGAGGTAAGCTTGTTATCATTCACCAAAAGATAAAATTTGCTGCAGATGGTACACACTTTGCAAGTGTATAACAGCTAATCTCAGACCACTAATAGATTAACCTTGTATATTCATAGATATTTAAAAGTGTTATGGTTTGAAGGTCAACTCATCTGTCTTACAGTAAAAGGAAAGCAAAGAAAGGAATAAAAATTAGAAAGAATTAATTCTTCAAAAAGTTTTTACAAATCAAAACCCTGCAGTTTCACACTGAGAACAAAAGAAGCATATTAAACACCAAAGTTTATCAAGACAAATTAGGTCCCAGTTTCAAATTTTCTTTAATCTTTTGCATCTGAACGTTTTTTTGCCTCATGCTGTTTTCCCTAGTTAAATGTTAAAATGAATTCTAGCCAATACCATTGACTTCCTCCCTTAAAAATATTGAGACACATAATAAAAAATTAATTACTTCCCCTAATTTCCGTGTGATTCTTTAAAAAGATGTAAAATTCATTTAAAGTAAGTGGTGACTTTGTCTTTGAAGATCACGACAATTAACATGGATCAAAGCTTAGGTTCTGTAACGATGATAGCTTATTAGCATAATGAAATTAACTTAGAGACAAGAATCTTTAATAGGTACAACAAAAACGCTTTAATAATACTTGAAGAAAATTATGTATTTGCTAGAAGTACAACAGTTTCAGACTTTCTATCCAATTAATAAGTTGTTAATTAACTCCTTTTCCAAACAATGTGCACTTTAAGTTAACATCTGCCCATAGGATAACACTTTCTTATGTTTTTTTTGTTTTTTTTTTGTTTTTTTTTTTTAATATACTGTAGAACTGCAACACTGTTTTACTGGGAATTCCTTGCAGGACTATTCTTATTCCAGGGAAACAGGACCCAAATATAGTAATATGTTTTCTATATCCAACCAATTAAAAAAAGAGAAGGCTTATTTCAAAGGCGGGGAGGAGGAATGAGTAATTCCTTAATTATGGCTGCATTGTTTGTGGCAGTGTGTAGTTTCAGATTTCTTTGCATTTTCAATAGAAATTATTTTCTGCAGTTTATATCCCTCTGCAAAATGGCTCTCTGCTGACTAGCGCCATATATGGACTTGACTTGGGAGCAATTTTCATATTTTTTTTTAAATATTATTTATAGTTCCATGTTACAGGATTTTTACAGTCTTATTTATAAGACTGTAAATCAATAACTATTGTTTTTGAAGATATGGAGTGGGAAGGTTGTTCACAAAAAATTGAAATAGAACCTTATATACAAAAATAGTATTTTAATAGTCTTTGCTTTGTAGTGCAGAATAATAAGGGCTTTCAGCACTTTAATTTTTAATTAAAATGCCACATCTTTGTTTTAGGGGCTTCTGCCTGCATAGTGGTTTGGGGATCAAAAATTTCACAGAGCATTTTGCATTTTGAAAGTGGATTTGGAGAATACACGTGACTGAGCACTGCATTGATAGGCCTCGAACCCTCAACAGAGACTACTTAGGCCAGTGATGGAACAATTAAATAGGTCTTATTTGAAACAAATGAGTTATTACATTCTATTGGGTCAAGGACTCATGTTTTAATAAATCCCTAATTACAGTAACTTTTCATTTAATCTGGCAAATTCTAAGCAAGTTAAGAATTTATGAGAGTTGGAATCAGCAATAAAAAATATGCCTGTCTGCCATTCTGCTCAAGGCCACACAGGTTGAACTCATTTTGAGTAGCGTGGAAGCCAGCAATGTATCTCCTGAACAGGGCACTGCGACATGATTACATATATGTATGTATGAAATATAATGTTATATATGTATGTATAAAATAATATTATATATTAAATTCCATATTACATGTGTATAATTATTAAATAAGTATTAATAATAATAATAATCTGAAAATTCTTATTTCCCTTTTTTTCAGAAATAACAAAGAAACAACAACAACAACAAAAACCCAAAACCCCAGCCTAATCATAAGAGTATTTTTGAGGTGGGGTTTTGGGGTTTTTTTGCCTTGGCAAACTTTTCTACCACAAACCTGTGAGTACACAAACGTTTTTGTGCAACATCCAGCTCAAACTCTTCCAGTCACTACTGGTTAAGGTCAGGATTTTGATTTCTGATCAGGTATGGCTCTGGCCAGACTCCTCTCAGCTCATGATATGTGGTTGTCAAAGTACAGACGTGCTAGCCACAGCCAAATCTTGCCTCCTCTGGAACACCCTTATGCGTAAGAACTAATTAATACTCAGCACACACACATAGCACAGGCTTTACTGTACACTGAAACACCATTTTCTTTGGGATGGAAACAAGATGCAACTAATAACTCACATGGAAACTGCGTGATAATAGAATGAAACTGAGGAAACTGCTGTTTTCTGCACACAAATAGACAACGCCTCTACTCGCTGAAGGTGTTTGTCTCTTTACTGAGCATAAACATGTAAAGTCCTGGCAGTTACACCTGTAGCTAGTTGAAATTCTTTTGTTTGTTTGTTTGTTTGTTTGTTTAATTTGTAATTTGGAAAGTTGTTGTTGGTTTTGGTTATTTTTTTTTTTTTATTGTTGCAAATCAGAATTGATAATTTTTCAGAATTTCCCCTAAAATACCAAAGGCTGAAAATCCTTATTTGGAAACATCAAAGAGCAAGATCTGTGCACTGCAAGAAGCTCTCTGGCACCTGGTAACAGCTACCCATGAGCTCACTGCAGCCCATGCACGTGCCATGACTAACAAATGAGCAATGGGGACAGCACGAGGGTTGGCAGACATGGTCCCCATTTTGCTCAACAGTTTCCAGGTCTACCTTGTTACCAGGCTCTGGGACAGTTCTGCCACCAGAATTGCTGTAGGAATTAGTAATATTAGGAGCTCTGCAGCCAGGAGGGCCTTCTTAGAGGAGACTAACCCAAACGCTGGCAGGACTTGGGGACATGTCCTGGGGAAGTCCCCATTAGCAACCAGCACAGTGGCAGAGCTCTCCAGAAACTGAGTCTACCCACTTCCAGCAGAACCTTTCTAAAAACAAAGACATTTCCTTTTAACTACTTGGTTTTGGCACATCAGGATTTTTGAGGTAAAACATTTCCAAATTGTAAATCCATCAGATAATTCCTCAGTTCCAAGTTCCTCAGTATGCAAGAAATATGATATGACCTTGGCTGGGAAGTGCAGTCAAAAGAACATCATCACCTCTTGCCTTTCCTGCATACTTCCATGGCATACCTATTTTTCCCTGGATGACTCCCAAGCTAAGAAAAGTCTCTCTCCTTGCTTGGTAAAATCCAATGTCTAAGCTGTACGAGATGCTATGAATGCAGGCCAGAAACATTACGGGTTCTTCTAAGTAAGACGTTATTCTTTACAAGAGCTAAAAGAAAAGATCAGGCTCATCTCTGAAACTAAGAAATGTACATATTGTTCCAAATTTTGAGGCAATCTTCAGAGTTAGGTTATAGATAAGGTTCTGGAGTTTTACTGGAGGTTGATACAATGCCAGAAGATACTAAACTCATTTTTAAGTGAATGACCGCTGCACAGAGCTGCCAACCAAGAGTTTCCTCTATGGTAATAAAGAGCTTGCCAGGATAACCTCAGTAAAAATGACGCTGATAAATACATCAGTTTAAAGATAATCAATACAGCACTTCCATTGCTCACACACGGTTTTATTTTTTGGTCAGCAGAATATATTTTCCTTGCCCAACTTCTCCTTCCAATGAGGTACTCCAGTCTTCTTCCTGCCTGGAAGCAGAATACTCTATGACTAAACCATGAGTACACATGCAATGCTGTTGGTCAGATGATACACTGGACATGCATAAGGGCAGGATTTGGCTGTTGAGAAATGGCGGCGTAGCATGTTTTTCAAATTATATAATAGTTTTCTTCATCCATCCTATTTCAAATTATCTCTGCAGAATAAAAAAAAAAATGAAATTGTAGGTCTATTTTTCATTGATTATTCCCTTTGAAATATCACCCTTCTCCGTTAATGTGGTGTTAGTCCCAGCTTTCTGTGATTTCTCTCAGTTGTGCCCTGGATTTGGATTTCCCTTGATGGCCCTGTTCTTTCAGTGATGCTGTTCCTGTCTGTTTTCAGAATAATTTCTGTTTCACACTCATTTGCATGTTTTCCTCACTGCAAGGGAAAAAACCAAGCACAAGTTTCCTTGTCTCCAACTTCACAACTGAGCAAAAAAAATTTTCCCCTTTCTTCCCATTCTTCTTACCCTGACACAGAGTCAGAAATGCTGCTACAGACATTTGTGTACAGCATTGTGGAAAACCATGAGCAGAAACCCCGGCTACGAAGTGGGGAAGTATGAGCAGCTAGAAGAACAACAGGTGTTATTTCTGAAATATGCCTGCTTTGGGAGTGCTGTTGGTCCTTTTTTTCTTCTTTTAGAGTAACACATGCCACAAAGGTAGGAGAAGGCATAGCAGTTGAATCATTGTAGATGATGACCTGAGGGCCACATACCACTAGGACACAAGCCACACAGGCTTCAGGTAAAGGCATAATTTCATCTTTTTCAATTCATGTTGGTTTAAAACCTTTTAAGTTTTACTTGTAGATTTGGGTAAGTACCTACTAAACTCCATGTTTTAAAACAGTTAGTTTTCACCACTACTTTTGCCTGCATTGGCAAGTCAAGAACTTCTTCTATTTCAAGTGCAGACATGACAGACAAAGTGACTCAAAGGATGAGCTCTGCGGTGGAGTCACCCCCAGTTACGTTGGTTTTACTCACCACTTGCAATTTCACCCTCTGTCTCCCTGCAAATGCTACAGCACACACTGAAAATTTCACCAAGTCAACGATCACACACGGCACTGGAAAAATTACATCACACATTTGAAAAATAAAACAAACCTAGAACCTAGGGTACGATGGAAGCCTTCCTTGCCTATATTCAGAATTGTCCTGTGTCTCTGGCAGTAGTACATTGTCCACTGCTCATTTAAATAAATTTTGAAAAATGAGGAAAGAGCATAAATATGAAAACAAGATTCAGGCACTGAAGCAAAGCCACAGATAGTGCTGGAAACATTGCCTGATTCCTCTTCTCACTTATAAACCTTAAGCAGTCAGTCTGAGCAGAGAATAATTTCACTAGTTGGTGTTTCAGGGTCCTACCCAGTGGTTATTAGTTGTTACTTGTATTATATCATCAACAAAAGGCAGGCGAGAGCCTGCTCCAAATAACACCCCTCGCTCCTGAGTTACAACCCAACAATACAACCCATAGTGTCACACTACTCCTCTTGGCCCTCACTGCTGAGCACTTAGCATTCACACCCCAGTTGTCTGGTCTTTAATAAGAAATAAAGTTGTTTGTTTATTTTATACCTATTTAACTTGTCATTTAGGTTTGCAGAATGCCATCAATCTTTGCCTCAGTACATTGACCTCACTCTAATTGTTGGGACTCTAAATTCTGCACAGATGTTATTACTATGAATTTAACTTTATATAGCAAGAAATTCAGTACGACCATATGCCGTCTTTTATGAGCTTGCAGTTTGTAATGAATATCCATGACTAATACTTTTGACCCAGGTAAGCCTATGATTATGGAAGGTAAAAAGTTTACTAAACTTTATTGCAGCACTTTCAGTAACTTTACCAACAACTAATGCACACAACTCCCCTGCCTATGTGTTGATATAAAAAATTGCTTAGCTCTTCTTAGTATACCTGCCCACATCCAGTGTCATTCGGGGACTCTGCAGAGTCAGCCAAAAATTTCTAGATTCATAGACTGCATATCAGAGGGGATAAGATGATTTTCTCCGATATCCATTACAAGCCAGACTTTTTTATGTTTTGCTAGTGGTTTGTTGTTGTTGTTGCTGTGTTTTGGGTTGTTTTTTTTTTGTTAAATAAATAGGAACAAAACTTTCTGAAGCTTAGTAGGAATTAACCAGGTGCTAGAATCTAAATACATCTATTAAGTCTGTGGTTTCAAATATTTTAAACAATTGCTGTATAACAGTAGGGAATACCTATTCGTAAGTAACTCAATCTACATTAATCCTCAAGGATATGAACCAGATATTAGTTCCTGTCCAAATTAATTTTCAGAACTACAAGTAGCCTTATCAGATAGCAAATTTAAAACTGAAAAATTGACTTCCAAAAGCAGAGAAGTGAACCAATTGTGCAGTCTAATTAGTTACTCACCAAAACCCGGAGAGGACCTCTCCCTGCAGAGGGGTGCTGAGCTGTGTCCCCCATAGTGACTGCGTGGTCTAGCAGGGCTGGTGAAGGTCACAGGGACATGGGAGCCAAGTAAACATAAGGTGACAAAGGTTGCAAGGGTTGTTGCAAAGTCTTGTTAAGGTTTAAGAGGGGGTGATCTGGCTTCAGATCCAGAGCTGGATCCTCCTTTGGGGGTAAGATGAGACACCGTTATCCCCAAAATTAATTGAATTAATATTTGATAATACATCTTTCATTACTGTACGTCCCTCCTTTCTAGAGGATGGCCTTGCATCCTGCTCTGTATAGGGAAAGTCCACCCCCATGGGAGGTAGGACTCAAGGTGATGGCAGGAGGTCTGCCCTTCTGGGATTATTTATTAAGCCAGTGGTGAGCAGTCAACTTTTTCCAAGGGTGTTTAAAGTAACTCAAAAGGCATTGACTACTTTTCGGTAGATCTTTTTAGTAGGTAATTAGCAATGAAAGGCAAAACAGTAAATAGCAAATTACGAGGCTTGAAAGTCAGATTTAACCCACTCGGTATTAAACTGTTGACAACTGAGTGTGTGAGAGGTGACTTACCAGGCCAGCTGAAGGTCACATCCCACTGAAAATAACCTGACTGCTGTAACATCCACAAGTAAAATCAACAATATGTCCTGCTAGAAATCCACGATGACAACCAAAAGTATTAAAACTCTTTACCATTAACCATTCTCCATGTAGCAAATTAATATTAACTAACAAGGCAAAACAAGAGCACAGTGAGGTGATAGTTTGTGCTTCCATTAGACAGTAAGAGATTGAAGGTGAGCTGAGAGTAAATACTTGACAGTGGTAATACGCGAGTCCATTTATTCAGAGCCGAATAACATTACTCATCTCAAATATTAATTAAAAAGGACCTAAGCGATAGCAAAGGAATACTGGACCTGAATAATTATTTTTTTTTCTCAGCATTGCAGGGAGTGTATCAGCTGATCCTACTACTACCATTTTTGAGTGTGAGGAATGTTAGGGAAGATATGCTCATCCCACCATACAGTTAGCCGATCTCAACAGTAGCATGCTCAATGAAGCAACAGGAAGTAAAACTAGTGCAAGGTAAAAATGAAGTTTTCTGGGCATGAATCTTGCCTCTTCTTCTTCCCACATAGTCATGTTCACTCTTGAAAGTCAAAGTAATACTTGACAAGATGTTAACAGAGGCTGAGTCCTCGCGCACAACCGATGAGCAGCCAAGCCCTCTCCAGTTTACCTGATCTGAAGGTATAGCCCACAGAGGTTTTTAATTTACTTTTGGAATAAATTTGAGCTTTTTTCCCTCTGAGTAGGTCAAACAGAGCTCAGACTCATAGCAACCAGTGACAGTGTCCCCCCAGGACATCCTTAGCTGGTATTAGTACCATAGTTTTGGAAAACCACTGTGCCAGGAAAGAGTTACCAATATAGCACCAGAAACATGGCTCCCTTGGAAAGACTTCACTGCAGGTATGAAAAGGCTATCCACATTATATTCAGGCATTCTTCCACTGAATTATATAAACTAACAGTTGGGTCTAGTCTCTTTTTTTTCTGCCTTAGATACTCACTGTAACTTTAATGTCTTTTGTGTTTCACTGTAATTTCAATTTTTTACTTTACTGCTGTCTTGTTTTCACTTAAATACATCTATTTATTCTCAATTTTCAGAGTTAACGGTCCTAACTCTTTTGAAGTCAACAGTCAAACATATCAGAATCAACCACTGAGATGAGGGACATTTACACGGTATGCGTGTTAACAGTTTGAAGTTAACACAAGACAAATTTATGCAGGACTCTACCACCATGTCTGTGGTTTAGAAGATATTTTCTGATTTTGGCTAAAGCAAATAGCAAAACAGATTTTTATCTGAAGCTCTGGAATCTGGGAAGAATAATAAAAAGAGATAACTCCCTTATTAAATTCCATTTCCTGTTTTGGATTTACTGGACTTATCCTAAACCAAATTCTGCAGTCTCTCCTCAAGGCCCTGTTATCCTCTTCCATAGCTTCTTCATCTAAAGAACAAAAAATGCATAAGTTCTCTCTTATATTTTTACTGGTGGGGGATGAAAAGTGAATTTGCTGTCCCTCTACAGCTGACAGAGGTTTTGGCATCTAAAACAGAGAAGCCCAAAGTCTCACCTTTGCTCTTGCCTGTGACATTTTCCTTGGCCTGTGTTTCCAGAGATACTCATAGGAGATAACACCACACCAAGAAAGAACAATAGTGCATTAACCTCAGCTTGGGTGAAGGGAATAGTAGAAGTGCCACATCTGCAGAAGCAGGAGAAATGCCCCCTTCTATGGGAAAGAGCTTTATGCATTTCCCAGCCCCTGGTGGAAGACACCCACAGAAAAGAAGAAATCATTCTCCATCCTTTACATTATCTTACAAGTCTTTGTCACATTTTCATCATAATAATGTATATAAACATAAATCAATAATGGTGAAACTACTGCTTTATCCTGTCTCTTGGGATGATGTGGGTGAAGCTGCTGCCACTGCCACATGGACACAGATTCCAGACAATATCTTAAAAGAAAGGCTAGCAGAGATCTCTGCTGACTGTCTCTACTTCAGGGTAAAGTTCCTTTGACCTCAGTGAACATTTCATCTGAACGAGGGACTCCAAGATTACACTCGGGGGAAAGAATTTCTTGCCCCTGGTTCCAGCCAGAAGTAAAAAAGCCAGAGATACGTGAAAAATTAGGAAAACTTTTATGAACTGCGATCTATCATAAACTTGTTAAATTTCATTTTATGCAACACAAGCAGGAGGCAACAAGGAGAACATATATCTGAGTTTATTAGCTGATAATTTTTAGCCATTAATGTAACCTTGTAAAAAAGGCAGCGTGATCTCAGGGTGCATCAGATGAATTATTTCCAGAATGAAGTAGAAATGTCATGGTAGAGAGGGCTGGTAGATCTTGGTCTGAAATACAGCATATGGTGAAGTTTAGCTGAAGCTCCAAGAAAACAGATTCACTGTTAGTGAACCTATCGGTCTGGAAACACCAGGGAAGAGAAAACATTATTCCAGTTAAAGAGCAACCTGGAGAGGAAAGAGTAGGAAAAATAAAAAGCAAGTGGGTATATATTAGTCATACATATATTTGCAATGCAAAGTAGGAGAAGGTCTTCAAACAGAGAACCAAGGCTGTGGTGCATCCTCATCGCAGGGATGGAGTTGGGAAACCTAACTTCTCTCAAGATGTAACTAGCTAAGTTTTAAAAAGTGATTAAGTGCAGCAGCAGGTAGGGGTACCTGAAGATCAGAAGTTCCCCTCCAGCCTTGTTTCTATGTCCCTACCCAGCCAGTTTCCCTTCTGCTAAATACATTGCTCAGCTATTAGCAGTCAAACAATAACAAAACTCCTGCTCATTGGCACAAATCACATCGCAGCCAGAAGCATAGAAAAAAAATGAATATGACAATAAATTGAAGCACCAAAAAGTTCAAGTTACTGGTTAATAAGTAGTACTATATTTGCAGCAGCTCCTGGCCTCCCAGCAGCTCAGTGCACATCTATTGAGGCAGCTAACGAAACAGGAATTGGAGCGCTGCTCTTATGAGTCATTCTGTTTGGAAACCTTTACATATTTAAAAAAAAAAAAAAAAACAAAAACCAAAAAAAGCCATGTGTTAAAAGTATCTTAGCCAAACATGTTATTTCTCTTAAACATACAACAAAACACAACTGTCCTCAAGGTAAATATCCTCTGTTTTATTACTTTAGATCACTATTCATCTGTAATCATGTCATTAGGATTGCAATTCCTGGCTCCAAAAGAAGCAACCATCTAACTATAAACTTCTGGTTTCCCAGTCTATTTAGTCTGTGTCACTTTGAGGGGGACAACCAGCGTTCAGTAGGTCTGAGCCTACCACTTAAACCGATGGCAGTAGGCTTAATTCTCCTTGTCCGTGATGTGTCCAAAGACGACTAATTTTCTTCTCAGCACTGCAGTTTCTAACATATTCAGGCAGTTCAGACCTTTCTTATGAACTGAATCAGAGAGCTGTGTCAGGAAAAAAGTGTGGACAGTCTGTGCTACCCACAGATGTACCAGCAGCATTTCAGCTGGTACCACCAGGAACTTCTATGTTTCTGGTATTTTCTTTTGTATCCTAAAAAACATTGCACGGGGGATGACAGGTGAAGTTTCTTCCTTTGGCCTATAGGTGGAAAGGAATTGAAATAATAAACCACTGAAATCATTCTTCTACAGGTCTTCATAAGGCCACCACAGTGACTCCCAGGGTTAGATTGCTTCTTAACTTTTACTTTAAGATTTTTTACCTTACTGTGCAATATCCTTGAGGATAAGAGCTCAAAAACTTTGGTTTCAGCCTATTATAGATAGAACAGGGTTACAGTATGGGAATTCCAGTTGTTTTATTTTCATAACTTTTTGCAATATGTTATGTTTTATTTTCACTACCTCTGGAGCCAAGAAAGTTGCATGTGTCATGAGTAACTTCTGCAAAAATTATGATAGTGGAGACCAAAGAATAACAAAAATGCTCTCACACTGACAGGCCTCTCCCAATAACAACAGCATTCATCAATAATGGTAATAGCGAGTGGCAGCAAGACTTAAGTGTCCTTAAACTACCTTTATGACTCTCTACACAGTTATATTGCCCCATCCTGCAGACAAGGTTAGGATCTCCCTCATGGTAGGGCAGTTCTGGGCCAACTACGTGCAAGCGCTAGGAAGGTAACCTCCCAGGCAGTCCAGATGTATGCAAAAGCCACATCGACAACTAGCAAGTAAAATGTCGATAGACAAAATCAGTGTAACACAGCCCAAAAAGATGCCCAAAGCTACTTTTCAATGTGGACACCACATTTCATGCTGGGCTGGCCAGTCCTGACCTACCGTGTATGTGCAGACTAGAACTCCCACAGCCCCTCCCCTAAATAACAATTTTATTTTTTTTATGAATAAGATTGCAGATATAAGGTGATACTTCAGAACTCTTTCCAGACTATCTTTTAGCTCTCTATTGCATCTCTATATTTGTCATGTTTCCTGAGGTCAAACCAGTGGCAGCTTTAATTGCACTTACAAGGAGTGTTGCTAAAATGGGCACAGAGTCCTAAACTCAACGTTTTCTTCATTATTTTGCAACTTTGGGAGCCTGCCAACATCGTTGCGAGATTTGGCATGCATTTACCTGGAAAGAATGAGAGACTTAATATTTCATTTCAGCTTTGCAAGGTTTCCGCCTCCCTACCTCCCCCCAAAAAGAGCAAGCAGAGGAATTAGAAACATAGTCAAAGGGCAAAGCCAGTCTCTCTGACGTTGGTACAGATCAACAGAGCTCAGCAGGCTTCTGGGGAGCTCTAGTTGAAAGTAAGAGCAGCTCCATCACAAGTGACTGCATCTTTGTGGGTAGCTGTCTCTCCACTCTCTGTGAATTTGGGTGCACAGGGGATATTTTTACCTGTTCTTCCACCTCAGGCCAGTTTGCTACATGAGAACTTCATCATGCTTGGACTTGGAAGTGTGAACTGTAAAGGCCAAGCTGATAACCTTACCTGCAGCCTAGTGCCTTAAAGCCAGATCTAATGAAGGTCTGTGTTCAACTCCTATTTTAGACCTTTAACAAAGAAAATAATCCTTGTACAGCTGTTACTTGGTGCTTGGAGTCCATAGATGATTTTGTGTTGACACACAAGCTTGCTGGGCAACTAACAGAATTTTGTTAGATATATACATTAACTATTTTAATGTAAAATATTTTAACAACCTCAAAAAGGGATGGAAACAAAGGTTACCACCGCCCACATCCCGCCAGAGCTGCTGCCCCACTGATACCTTGGCAAGTCAAGCTTCTCCTGGAGCAGCTTTTGCTCTGTGCCTGGGGCTGCTTCAGCAAGGACTTGACTACACCCACGTAAAGTGAATGCTTCCCTTTCGCTGGGTTAAAGCTAGGGCTCTGTAGGGTTGGGTCTCCTCTGGAAAATCACAACATCGAAGCTGGGTTTCTCACCGACTGCAATGGTACTTACAGAGTGAATATGCTGCACAGAAGCAGGGCGGTTCCTGCCTGCCCTAAGGCGCGAGACCAGAGCATTCTGCCCGGGGCTGAACTGCAAGGAAAGGGATACCCACCACTGTGCCAAGGAGCGGGTGCCTCCTCCATCAGGATGCTTCAGCTGTTAAATAAAAATGTTTTCCTGGTTAGATTCCTGCAGCTGTGCTTCTCCCCTCTGCGATGTCTAACTTTCTCCATACACCCTGCAAAGACTCCCTAACTCCTATCTCAAGCTATAGTAATCTACCAGGCCTACAATTTAAGCGTAGCTATGTCAAAGCCCTTTTGTGGATCCGGTCTTCCCTCTGCAGTCGCCCCACTGAAAGGATTAAGCTATTTGGGAAATGAAGTACTGTTTGCTGTGAATAAGGATGTCAGATACTGCTCCCAAAGAAGCGATGTCTCAATATATTCGGTTTAATATTCTTATGTCAATGACACTGGTAGGAAATGGAAAAAGGTAAAAATTCTGTGAGGCATGTAAAACAAGCGTGGACAAGGCAATAGGAGCGTGACAGTAGGAGCTGGCTGTGTATCAGCACAGGGGCCGGCACGGCTGTCACCAGGGCTGGCAGAAAACATTCCCTACGGACCTGAAGTGCTTCTAGCACTCCCGACCCGAAGAGTTAAATTTTGCTCTTCGCCCCAGTGGTATAAATCCATAGCATTTTGACTGAATCCCATAAAAGTAAATCAGTGTAAGTGAGGCCAGACTGTGGCCTAGCAATCCTGCAGACCAACGCTGAGAAAAAGAGACGGCGATACCAGTTAGCAGCAGCTCCCGCCACGCTGGTAGCAGAATAGCACAGAGTCAGCCAGGGAGCAGCTGGGAGGGAGCCAGATGGGCAATGAAAGGGGCACAGCGAGCTCCTCAAAAAATAGTTTTTTAATTGTAGGAAATTTTGCAAGACATCCCTGACATAAAGTTGAATTATTTTCATTTTTGCTCAAACAGCAAAAATGTAAATGCTGCCGTTTGCACAGAGAGGGGTTTTTTAAGTTGTTGTTGCAAGGCTGCACTTAAAAGGGGGCTGGTATTAATCATCTCTACATAAGGCAAGTTTAAAGTGGCATATCAACCAATTATTCGGAGCAGCTGATGGGCAGTGGTCTATTTTGCTGGCTGGTGTTTTTTCAGAGCGGGTATCAAATGGGTCCACGTGGCATGAACAGAACATAGCTCCAGATGGGAGAGCAGTTCCCATCTTTTGCAGAGTAAATCTGCTGTTTGAGACTATATTATATGACTGAAATTTTATACATATGACTTTGTTGGAGCTAGGATCTCTTCCTTTGAAAATGTGCTACAATAATAATTGCATTTACCAGTTGCCAGTCCTTCTCGCAAAACATTTTTTTTTTTGTTCGGATTGTGAAATTAATTGTCTCTAGCTAATATAATTAAAAACAAACATTTCTGATTTCAGCGAAGGGAAGGGGGGAAAAAAAAAAGCAAACTGCTGCCCTGATTTTCTATTGACAACAAGAAAGCTCTGCCATCCCTGAACTGTTTAATTATTGAAATGAACTGTAACAGTACACTGGATTGTTGCCGAGGTCACCGAGTAGTACTGGATGTCAAGAGGAAAGCAGCAGCTCCGAGAGCCCTCCAACGCCCCAGGCTCCGTCTAAAAACCCACACACTTTTTCTCAAGCATTCAGCCTCTGATAGGTAGCCTGATAGCATGGCCGATTTGCTAGTATTACAGAGGTCCAACGGTGCTTGCTTGTTTTAAGACGAGCCAAACTATGCTCTGGTGACCACCGTGACGCTGTGATTCCCATGCCCTATCGCATTCCTTTTTCTCAGATCCCAGGCATTTTTTTTTTCCCCTACGTGCAGTCCAGGATGTAGACAAATGAATTCCAAGTGACCTATGTGGGGGTGGACTCTTTGGAAACAAACAACAAAAATAAGATATCTCCTGTCCTCACTTTTTCATTTGCTTGTTCCCTGGATACAGTTTATTCGTGGCAATGAAACACACATTGTGTCTCTGGAGCTAGATCCAGCAGCAACATCTTTACCACCCCCTAACCTTGGCTGCTTTTTTTTTTTTCTCTTTCTCTTTTCTTTTCTTTTTTCTCTTTTCTTTTCTTTTTTCTTTTCCTTTTCTCTTTCTTTTTTCTTTTCCTGATTTCCTATTTCAGCCTTTACAAAAGCGATCTTGTTTAACATTATCTGATGCTTTGGAAGTCAGGCTGCCCTTTTAAGCCTATCATATCAAGGGTTGCTATTGATTTAAACAATGGGGTTTTTTTCCTAGAAAAAGTTTAGGAAACTGGAAGTTTTGAAAAAAATGTTTGTACATATCTGCAGTGGCAGCAGGATCTGCTGTGCAAATAATCACTGTGTATGCAGGGAAAGGGAAAAACCTCTTTTGAAACTTTCAATGTGAAGAAAATTCTGTGGACACAAAAACTGCTAAAAAGAAATAAAACTGCAGTTGGGGAACAGACAATAAACATTTCAGGTTGCTTTATGACACACTATTACAGGCAACTATCTTGCTTAAGTAGGCATAACATTTTTCACAGTATATATTTAAGGTTTTATTATGGTTTGGATTAACAGCAGGAAACCATTGCTCTTGAAGGGAGGAGAGAAATAATTTCTGCCAGTCCAGTGGCCTGACAGGTAGCAAAAAATCATTTTAAAATGGCCTGAGAAATGCACTGCACAGTCAGGCACGAGCAGCCTCCAGCCTACCCCGCTGCTCCTGTTGCAGACTGCACACACAGCCCACGAAAAGGAAAGGCAAAAAGTGACCCTTGGGACCAGTTCTGGCCCTGCAGGCACTGGTGTAGCTGCACTGGTTTCCAAGACTTTTGCTGGGGCACCTATGGAAGATGCAGCCCTGAGATCTGGCGAGAGCAGCGCCTCGTGCAGACGGCGCTGGGAAGATGTTGTTTCTGCTGTCAGACATCTGCGCCTCTCCCACCACCGGCGCGCTTGAAGCATCGACGAGCCAACTGGCAGCAGCCCCTTGTACTTGCTATCAGTATAAGCCTGCCTTCCTCACCGAAGTTACTGCATGATTTTAGGTCAGACATCAGACTGTTTGGGGCCACCACAGCCTCTCCATGGACCTCAGCCGTCCTCCGGAGCGGCTCTCGAGGACAGCAAGCTATGTGGTGACATCTCCTCCCAGGCTGCCAAGTCCTACGAGCTTGAAACAATGGAACAAAGAATAACGGGAAAAGAACAGTCCACAATAATGCATCCAGCATTGTTCTGGATTCCCTTTGGCTTCGTTAAAATTAGTGACGTCCTTCGGTCCTGGGTGCACCAGACCTCTCCTGCTTCTGCACAAAGCAGAGCTCAGCGCCGCAGAGTCCTACCCAGCAAACAGTTCTCGGCACTTCTCATCTGTCCCTCGCTGGCACGATCGACTCGGCAACTCCAGCATGAGCCTGAGCCTTGCGTGGGGAAACCCCACTGCAACTGCCCTGTCCCTCACCCCCTTCCCACTCCTCGTGTCCCAGGGACTTTGGTCGAGAGCAGGGACCCACGCCTGCAAGCTCGCCACTTGCAGGACATAATGACCTGTAGATATTTAGCTGTTCGAAGGAAATTAGAGCAACCTGATTTTTACTATTCCCCATAGCGTAACAACATGCCTTGTTCCCCAGTCTACTTTTTCCTCCTCAGAAACGTACACCATTTACCCTAGGTGCTCCCACCAGCTGCCAGGCCCTCGTGGGCATGGGGGGAACAAAACCTTCTCTGGAATATGCAAACTTTCAGCAGAGACATGAGGAGCTAATCTCTTTATAAATTATGTGAATTGAAGTAAGTAATTTAACAGCTTATTCCCCCAGGTAGCGAGTGACCACTGTATGTCCCTGTTATTTAATTTGACAGTTAACCTTTCGAAGGCTGGTAGTCATTTTAGATTAACCTTTGTATCTTAAAAATTAGTAAGCAATTTCCTTCTGGTTAATTTTTTTTAATTGTTAGTTTTTCCATGTATTTCCAGTGGTCATCTCATCTACTGAATTTGTTCACCCTTTTTAATGCATCACTGTGAGTCAAAGTTTGAGGCTGGGAAGGAGGAAGGGTTGATAAGAAATTGGAAAACATTATTTAAGTAGGTAAGATCAAGTATTTGTGCCATGGTTTACAATTATAATAAAATAAATCTAGAAACTATTTCATGTGTGAGAGCATGTACATTAGAAGAAAATATTTCTATAACAGATAACCATCTTCTGAACATTAGAACGTTAGTAATTTGTCAGTTTTTCTTTTAATTAAAACTGTGAATATAGTTCATGCTCTGTTTGATTCAGTGTCAACATTTTGGATGGGGGCTAAAACTGATTTCCTCGTAGATCTGTTGCATTTCTCAGGACAACTGATGAAGTGTGCCTTAACATTAAGCTCTTGAACCCATGAGGTTTACTTGTTTCAAGATCAGTAAATCAACAGATATTAGAGTAATAGCCCTGATAAGACTGAGGACTTCTCTAACACTTCTGTAAATGCTCTCTTCACCAAAACTGCATCCATTTTTCCTCTCAGACAACCTGTTTTAATTCATTGCATCATTACCAAGCTGGTCCACTGTAAAATGAATTAAAATTATGCTAGTTAGAAGTTTCATTCTAAATATTTTTCTCAATGCAACCCATGAAACATTTAAAGTGTTTAAACTTCTTTTTTCCCTAACAACACAAAAATCTGTCTAGTCTTTCTCTGAATCATTTTTTTTAATCACTGCTATTTTCAGTCTCCCTCTGGGAGAATACATAAACTTGCATGAGTTAAGGATATGTCTCCCAAAGTAATAGTAGGTATTAACCAGGGAAGGGCTCCAGCGACACCTTTGGTAGGGCAAGTATAACTGGTTTTCACCCTCCCTCAATTATGTTCGTCCCTCAAAATATAATCACTGTAAGAAAAGTATAAATTCAAAGAATTTATATACAATTTAATGCCAGCATCCACCAAAAAGCATCTGCTGGGTTATGGCTTATGCAGCACAGGATGCTCAGGCGGTCTGTTCTCACCCCTTCCCACCAGTTTACTCTGCAGTGGGCAGACACATGATATCCGTGCATGTTACAGAGCTAGCCTCAAAATCTGCCTAACCCACACAAAATACAAGTGGATTTACACTGGAATTTTTTTTTTTTCATAAGTTTAGGTAGAAGATGGTTTGTTAGGGGACTGGCTATCATTGATTTCTAAGAGGCTCTCCAACTCAGCTTGTTTGCCAGGTAATTTTCAGCAGAAACCACTGTGGAAGCTTGCTAAGGAAGATGTGGGTGAGTTGGGAGCCCCGGTCCTCATGTCTAACTCAAGAAACATGTTCCACCCCAGTAACATATGAAAAAGGAGCTCAGACAGGGGCTTGGACCAGGGCGGACAGAGAAAGCTTATTTCAGCAGTTGCAAGTGCTGCAATGGCTGAGGAAGAGGAGGAGGAGGAGGATGCACCGTGAAGGCAGCTGCAGTGCTAGGACCGGCTTGGGTGCTCTCAGCATAGGTGCTGAAGAAAAGGCCAATGTGTTCTTTGCGCATAAATGTGAATAATGAAAAAAATTTCTGTTGTAAAAAGGATGAGCACAGAATACGGTACGTACGAGGTATTACAGACTGCATGCCCATGCTTTCGTGTCAGGCTCATTCCCGCTCCCTCACCACTGCAAAGCTGTGTTGAGCCACGCAGAGAGTGGAAATAACCATTACATTTCTTAAAAACTCTCATAACTTACCATATTTAGCTCCAAGCTTTAGTTCCTTCTACCTTGCCTATTTTAATAAATACTCATGACACTCAATAAAATTAAAACATCAATGAACAAAACAGATCCATATGAAATTTTCCCCAGGGATTAGGAATGGAGAGGAAGCACATCTGGTACAGGAGAGCCATGTTGCTAAGTATGCTCAACTTCTCCACTGATAGGTGAGTACAACAATAATCTAATTTATCTGTAATGTACCTGAATGTTTCTTGGATCAAAGCCTGGGGGATGCAAAGGAAAAGACTGAAAAGTGAGAAAGTCCGGTCAGAAAAGTTGGTAACTTTTGAATCTATATTTTAATCACCATGGCAGTGAGAAAGAGCTCTTACTCTGTTCCCTGGGAATTACCTCAAGACAAACATGGTGAGAATTACTTTGAGGAGTATGTGAGGGAAAGCACACCATGAGAGAGAGGAGCAGATGCATCTTTAGAGTTCAGTATTCCTCGTGCCTCTAACTTCACATGCCCTTTACACAGTCTTCTACTAATTTTTCTACACTGATAATCTATAGAACCTAATTACACAAAGTTTTAAAAAAACCCTTCTATAAAATGCATAATGCCTGATATCTGAGTCACAAGCACAGTTAATGTAATCTAACACATATTGCGGGAACCTACTGCACACAGATATTACCAATTAGCACATGATTTTAACAATCAACATTCATGCAATTAATAGAACACTTCATATTCCTTCTAATTTTGAGCTCTGCATGAGCATATGTTATCATGACGGAATGTGGGATCATTTATTTATACTGGAAGCAAGGCTCCACATAGAAAGCTGAGATGCTGAAAGTTAGCCTGAAAGTGAAAAAGACCCAGTTTTGCATTGAGAAAAGAATACTTTTAGTCCTTTCTAAAAGCTGAGCTGTGTCCTTACCTTCTCGTCGATCCTTGCTGTTAGTGAACTTCTGGAGAGGAAACTGTGCCCTGATTACAGCTGGGGAATACAACCATCAATTAATCAACAAGCAGGTAAACACTTCTCTCTAGAATTGAAAACTACTACATAAACAAGATTCATAAAAAAAGAAATAACCCGAGTGTCTTGCTTAGATTTTTTTTACATTCAGAGATAACAGTAGCTGAGCACCTTTTTTTCGTTAGCGTGTTTATTATTATACTTTATGGTGAGTAGGGAAGAATTATTATACTTCTAGGACAGATGAAGAGCCAAGGTATAGAGGGATTAAGCCCAGATCCCCACAGTATTTAGCCACCCATTTACACTGAATTCCATAGGAATTAGGCATTTAATACCTTTAGGAACTGGTCCTGTCTATTTTCCTTGCAGCAGAGGAAGCAGGGAGCTGAACGCCTGTTTCCCAGAGTCCCAGTAGCTGCCAGCCTACCTTCCTTGTCTCTCTTCTTGCTCTTTGGTGCTAACATAAGTAAAAAGCAATAAAAATTTATTTTAATTACTGAAGCCATAGATGTGTTACTAGCTCATTAAGGAGATGAGATGCTTTCTAAGAAGGTGTTTTTTACACATAGACTGCAAGGAATCACACTGCACTGCTGCAGTAGCTGGAGCTGCTATATTCCCTGTCTATCGCCGAGAAGAGTAACATCAAACACAGGGGTTGCGCAAGTCTTCGCTCCAGAACACCTTCACATCTTCAGCTGCCTTGTTACAGAGATGTCCCACGTGTGTTTCCTCCAACTGAAGACACTCCAGCAGGCCTTCACCGCCAAGCACACCCTTCAGCAGCTCCTCCTGCAAGCCTGAGTACAAAGGTGAGCCACACCAGTGCCCTACCATGCCGACCTTCCCTTAGGTTTAGGAAGCTACCTAGTCTAATCCTGCTCTCAGTAGATTTTGGAGAATGCAACAAGAGTCTCAGTCATCAGGGTGTCCTCTTCCACTGGCAACATGGCAGTAGAGGTGATGCAAGATGGGTCATCTGATGACAGGAGCAATTGCTTTCCTTCGAGCTGCACGGTGGCCTTCCCACTTTCCCAATAGGTTACCAACAGCACTGGGTTCCCTTGGGCTTTCGCTTCAGGAACTGCTCTAAGCCCCTGCGTCAAGAGGCTGTTGATGCAGGGAATTCTCCTCCAGCAGCAGGGACCGAAGCAGCTGCAAGAGCTGCAGATGTAGACTCTAAATCATTGTGTCTTTTCCTCTTTCAGGACAAGCTCCTGGGAGAATTTGGTTTACCACACATCTGACGTGTATTTATGTGTTGCAGAACAGGAGTAAAGTAGCGATTCTCTGGGTATAACTGTATTTCTAAAAAATGTCAGAGGAGTATTTATGTCCCCCATCACTGCCTTCCCCCTCGAGGGAGCCTTCACAGAAGCATCACCTTTTGGGTTGCTGCTGTTTCAAGCGAGAATAGATTAAAGTAAACTATAGGTAGCTAAAGAAAAGAGAGATTTCACCTGTGGCTGCACCTCTCATATTTATCTCAAGGGCTTTTCCAGCCTAAACCTGGTAAATAGGGTGGTAAATGCTCTCTGAAAGTCAGTGTCTGATTGTGTAATATCCACGCGCTTTGAAATAAGTATGCAGTTAAGTCAGGCCAGATTTCCAGATGACCAGGGGAGATACACAGCTATAGACAAATAAGAGGAAAAAAGAAAAGCTTCCCATCTCAAATTCAGTTTGCCTGAAATAACTTCAGCCAAGCTAATAGACCAGCACTAGTGTCAGTGACAGGGAGGTACACTCTGTATAATGTTTTTTTACACTGACTAAATACATTAGCCATGGCCTTCCTGCCCACCCCCCAAAAAAAAAAAATAAATAAATCAAGAGATACTTTCTTCTGCTGATATCAGTAATAAATATGTATTTTTCTTAACCATTATTTTTACTGAAGGCTTTATTGCACAAAGAATCCAGGGGGAACAAAAAATCACATAATTGTGCAGATTGGGGAATTCTCTAAAAATACGTAACCATGGCACCCTTGTCATTACCAATCAAGTAATCTTGATAAAAAGTAAAGTAATTAGCCTTTAAGAAGAGCATAAAGCTAATTAAAAATGACAACTTAGTCATCTCAACAAACAACAGCACAGAACCAGTCAGTAGTTTTAACTATAGCACAATGTGATAACCTGACGTGCCAAAATGGCTTGCCTTCAAGCCCATTAAAAGAAACCACAGTTCATGAGACTGAAACTTTGATAACCTTTTCCTTTGCTTTAAAATTCAGATTTGCTTCATCTACCATCCAATATTTCTGTTTGCTTTCTGAGTTTCATCATCTTTTAGTAAGACCTTGCCCACCTATCGGTAATTTTTATAAATGAAATGATGGAAACTCCTGTAGTCTCCTAAAAGGAGACTATAAAATGCGAAGCATGAACTTATGCATTGCTGAAAAGATTTACAAGTTGCAAATAATAAGTTTAGTCTCATAACAAAGTTGCTTGTTCAGAATTTATAAATAATAACCAGAAACAAAAAGAAACCACTGGTCTCTCATTTATATAGCAATTTGGGGTTCTGTCCTCCCATAGATGTTAATGGCAAGGTTTTAATTAATTTCTATGGGAAAAAGAGTGAAAATTTTTCTTTTCTTGCCATCAAAAAATCCTTGAAAGGGACACATTTTCAGAAAACTATCAAAATTACTAACACTTTTCTTAGCAGATATATTTACTCAGGTTGCAGGTATTGAAGAAAACAAATTATTATATTTTCACATCACAAGATTCTGCTAAATATTTCCTAACATAAATATACATACATATTACATATATAATTAGATATATTCGTTACAGGCTGTAGTCCATGGTACTATAGTCCTTAAGCTGAGACCTCATTCACTTTGAGAATTAAAGTGCCTTAATCTAAGGTGTGTGCACACAATTTAGGCTCCATGAAGCTTTGATTCAACTCCTGAACCCATACTTATAGGCTTAGATTTAAAAAAGACGAATGAGTACTGTCATGGGCCAAGCCCAAACGGTATCTTAAACAGATCCAGCTGAGTGATGTTGACACTTAATCATGCTAATATACCTTCTTCAAGCACACAGAGGAAATACAGGTTTGATCCTCAGAATAGGGATTGACTAGAATAGGAATAGCGGTGGAAGAGATTATGATTAGGTTTTGCCTAGCCCATGCTAATCTTTGACGATAGTTTTGGTTCCTTCTTGCGAGGAAAGAACAGAATAATGATTTAGAGAAGCCCTTAGGCAGCTGAAACACAATGCATAGGAAACAACCCGCAAAACAGAATGATTGCAACTCAATACAAGAAGTGAAAATTTAAGCTCCTTTGACTTACAGTATATATGAATACATGAGTTGGTAAAATAGTTACAGATGTGTATCCAGACCAAATAAAAAGACCTTGCAGCCATGCAGAAAACATGTATCTGCTTGTGCTGCACTACTTCCACTCTTAGGAAAGCTTGAAGCAGAAATAAAATGCTTGCTTATATTTTTGAACAAACATTGGATGAAACAAAAATCTGAGCAACCGTGAACTAGATAAAGACCTTGATCCTGCTCTGTAATGCATGGTAAGACACAGTTCACGAAGGCCAGCTCTGGCTTAGGAAAGCGAGTCTCCCTAAGCTTTCCCTGCAGCCTGTGGAGAGAGGGATCATCCATCCCCAGCTATTGTAAATATGCATCATTCCATTCGAATCCATGGAAGCAGACCAACATATACAGGCTGAATAACTTAGGCTGTGATCCCAAATCTACAGATCTGCACCTCTTAATAATTCTTCATATGCCAAATGTAGTGACATAGGACAACCTTTCTGAGCTTTGATTTGCAAGTTTTTCATTGAAAACATTTTCAGTGTCAAATGTTCTGCCAGTTGAATTCCCTATCACAAAATTGGTGCAATCTTGGGTGATTCCAGAGTGTTTTTTCAATTCTTTAAAGTGTTTGCTCAAATTTGTTTGTAAAGTTTTAATTTTGTTTTAAAAGAAGCTTTCTCTAAAGAAGTTTTTAAAGGTCTTCAAGGAAACACAGTCTCTTTTCATAAGCCTACTGGACAAGCAGGTGGCTTGGTCTCAAGCTCTTACTTGTTGGTGTTATAGGACATCAGGGAAGATAAGAGAAGTGCTGCTTTTCTCTTCCTTTTTTGCTTTCCCCAAGCAAAAATTAAATTTTTACAGGGATGAGGTAGTAGTCTACGACACCTGCAAAGAGAAAGTATCTACTTGATCTTTTGACATGCCATTTCCTTATGTAGGGAAGGCAGAGATGAAAATGAGATACTTGTCTAGTAAGGAGAGAAGAAAAGAGCAAAATCTCCACTTGCTCTTGTACCTCTCATCAGACCTACAGGCTCTTAAACTTAATTCCAAGTTTAACCTGGACAAAGAAATGGAAAAAATACACTGCAGGGAACAAGACTGCATTGGCAGTGAAGTGGATTCAATGACCTAATAGTTCTTTTTCCATCTCTGATTTCTTTGATACTATTTATAAAAAGGAAACAAAAATGATGGGCCACTCCAAACAAATTGTTACCATAAACCAATAGCAAACATCGAAATTGGCAAATGCTCCTTTAAGGCTTGCATGGCTTGTGGAGCCAGGGAGAAGACTAATAATGTACCTCTCTGAAGGTCCTGGGCTATGTTTATTTCCCATATTTATTTAAAAGAAAATCAAAATACTTTTAAGCAAGTCGGCTGGTTCCAAATTTAGGAACAATTGAACAAAGAGGAATCTGCTAATTCCAGATGGAGTGCATATAGTCCCTTGGCACTTATTACTTACCAAATGTTTCGGAAAGCAAACACATGACCTAAAAGATTTTGTGAGTGTGGGGTCCTCAAAAAGCTCTTAACAAGTCATGTATTTCTAACCGTATTTACTTTACCCACACACAAAACCCACCTCGTTTTCCTTTCTTTTTTTTTTTTTAAAGCAGACAATGCTCCCTTTAAAGACTATTTATGTACGACTCAGTTATCCCATAAGGTTGGGGGCTTTAAAGGTGTCTCTTTTGAAAGGCTTCAGCTGTGGAGCATCTGCTCCCCATGCGAGGGCCACCTTCCCCGGCACTGCGGCTGGCGCAAGTGTTTTGCTAACGTGGGGTCCTCCAGTCCAGCGGTGCAGGAAATGGGCACCCACAGATGGTTTCTCATCTCAGAGATGCAGCATAGGGGTTTTGTGGCTTTTCGGGGTTTGTTTTTGGTTGTTTGTTTTTTTTTTTTTTTAATCTGGTCCTTTGCACACACCCAAGTTGCCTACCAACATCCTGCACACGGGTGCCAAGCCACCCTCAAAACACACCTCTAGGCAAATTAATATAGCATTTCTTGTATGCATTTTGTATTCATTACTGAGATGTTTTATATTAATTTCACAGGAAAATGAGTCTGATGAATAGAACAAGGAATTTTTTTTAGTGAGTATTATATTCCATTATTATAATTGTTTCCTTCTCAGATTAAATACTTTGGGGGAAGAGTAAAGTAGAAAATCTTAATTTTGAGGCAGTTTGACCAAAGTCAGTCATTTTTCAGTAGCTCTCCAACACCAAGGGCACAGCACCTTACAGAAGTGGCAGTGGTGTTAGCTCCTGTGCCTTTCCCAAGCTGCCGTAGCTGGTGCACAGCAGCACGTGTGGGTCCGTGTAGGCAACGAGCCTGACCTGTATGGGAGTGAGCGCTGCTTTGGGAGACCTTCACTAAACCCCTTCAATCTGAGGAGGTGGAAAGGTTTCGCTTCTCTTCCACTGCATGAATAGAAATATCTTGGTGACAGTTTTTATAACACAGACTACAAAAACATCAAAATTTCTGCTGTTGTTTCTCTTCTGCTGGTGGGACAAACCCAGTCCTGCCAAAGGGGCAGAATCAAAGAGAGCAAGCTATGGAAAATCGTTTAATAAACATCAGGCTTAATTATCAATTGGGATTTTTTTTTCTATTATTACTTTCAACACCCTAATAACACATCTTTTCTCAAAAACCAACCCCCTTCCACTGTTCTCAAAGGAAAAAAAAAAAATGCTAAAGACAGTGAGTTATGACTAAAAGAGACCTAAGAGAGAAAGAACTTTTCATGATAGTATAAACAGGTAAGTATAATTTAGTCTTGAGTTTTACATGAGAGATATCTCTGCCCTTCAAGCTTTTTAATCCTTTTTTTCCCCCTCTAATTCTGTTCCTTATTTTAAAAACCTCACCTTCAGTTGTGCTGTAATCCTTTCATTTGGACTTGAATGGATGTCATTTTTTTCATAGCCACAGACGCAGACCAGAAAGAAACTGAGGGCAAATGTTATTATTTCAATTCAAGTATCTACAAGGTGAAATTTATCTGCTGACAAAGACATACACCCACTCTCCTTCTTCAGTAACTCTTCTCTAACTGTGTGCAGTGTGACAGTCCCTGAAGTTTTACTACTGCCAGCATTGCTCTGCAAATCCTTCAGCTGCACCAGCTAACTCAACAGAACATGTTATTTTACATTTTTAACTGAAATGCTTTTTGTTTTTATTTTAATGAATCCCCTAACTCCAAGTTTAATTAAACTCATGTTTTTTAATTAATTACCAACAAATGCAAATAAGGCAAACTACACAAACATGTATTCACAGCTCACTGATAGATATGTGAGGGGTTTTTTTAATCCTGAAGTGTCAGGATTTTAAAATCTTGAAGTCTTGAGGGTTACAACCCAAAAATTATTTTCACTTGGGGCTTTACGCGGATATCTTACTAGTGTATGACAGGGAGCTCAATTGCTTAAAGGAACAGAAAGCAAACTGCAGGTTCTTTAGCTTTACCCAAATTATTCTAGCTAAACAACAGTAAAACTTAGCAGAATTAGGCCTCTGCATACATTATTATAAAAGAAAAACAGAATACAAGAATTTCTCCATCACCGTTATGTTTAACTGCCCTGAATACTGACAAATACAGATATGGACTCATTAAGTGCTCTCTCTGGTTATTTAAGTTCAGCTACAATAGAAATCCTCAAAGGAAGAAATAAGAGTTCAAGCAACAACACCCAAAGCTCTGAAACCCAGGAAACACAAATTTAAGACATGTATTACACTCACGCTTGACACTTAGAAACTGTTTCCTGGTACGCGCAAGTAGTGACCAGTGCCAGCGCGTGAGGACAATACACAGTCGAATTACCTCTTTACTATATAAGTACTACGCTTTTCAGGAGAAAATATTTCAAAATCTCATGAAATATTACTCTGAAGAGTTGCTTAGAAATGTCCTAACTTCTCTGATGGCTTTTTCAACTTAAAGCACCGTAAAAGCAGCCTGTCCTGTTTCCAGAGATAATACGTGGGATTCTTTAAATCGTTAAAGCAAGAAGCCAGGAATATTTGTTTCTGTTCTCTTCCTAGGGCTGACATGGATGAATTTGGCTGTGTCCACATGTCTAGTTCAGCTCACTCTCACAGTCCCAGAATTATTTGAATCCACACACAGAGGTCTCAAGCTTGCTTAAAGCCTAAGCCCAGTGCTTGAGCTCTGGCCCTCCTGGATCACTGCCCAGAGCTCAGCCCAGTGTCCTGGCCCTCTGCTCCGTGGACATGAAGCCAGCACTTGGATGCTCAGCAAGACAGTCCCCTGGACACTGTATTTTCCCCTCAAGTCAGCAGGTAAGAGCTGTTTTTCCTACATGGCAAAGGAATTTCTTACATGCAGCTGAACTACACACCTATGGAAAACATATTCTGGAAGTGTCGCAAGCCTTCATGTTTCCACTTCTTTTTATAGTTATTTAGAAATTATGCTTGGGGCTATATATATTTATGTATACACCTCTATGTACATATGTATATCACCTCTTCTACTTCTCCCTCCCCCAAAATATCAGGCAGATTTCTCCACCATATACCATGGGCTGGAAAGAGCAGGTCAAATGGCTGACATTAAAGCATATTTTCCTCCATAATGAGGTTTATTGCCCCATAAGATGCAAGATGTGAATGCACAAATTTGTGGTGGTGCTTTCCCCACCAGGAGGGGAAATAAATAACTTAGAGGCGAAATCAATAGCTTAGAGACCTGCCTATCTAGATAGCTTTTGGACTAGTGGGAGTTTTTCCAACTCTCTGTCCCTCCATTTTCCCAGATGAAAAATGAGAATAAGTCACCCTTAACGATCTTATGCAAAAAATTTAATTATGTTTAGCTTATCTAATTGATGTCTTTTGAGGAGGTTGGCTAAAAGATGTCATATGTGCAAAGTTATTTGTTGTGTTTAAAGATATTTGTGCTCCCATCCTTGGGAAAATTCTTCACGTTCCCTGTCCTGCTGCACTTAGAAATGATCCTATCTTGATTGCGTTCCAGTTACCCCACGTCAAAAATAATCAGGAATAAGAAAGATAAAGTGCAAGAGTGTTCTGTAGAAGGCTGCAATTCCAGCAACTCCTCCTTCCCCTACTTGTCCAGCCTAAACATATGCAATCCTTTGGGGGAAAACAAAAAAAAAAAAAAAAAAAAAATAGTAGAGCAGTGTCCACCCGTCTCTTCCCGCAGTACGATAGTCTGTAGGCAGCCGTGTAAGATTTATAATCAGAATTTCATATCTTGAGAAAGTCCTTAAAATATCCCACATCCCCCAGCCAATTCTTTAAAAAACGAGGAAACAAAGATATTCCCTCCTTTTCTTTTTCACAGTTTCCTTTCAGCCCGTACGTCGGCAAGAGGCGCAGAGGACGCCCGCACGCCACGCTCCTTTGCACGGATCGCCTGGAGGTGCGCGGGAACCCAGGCTCCCACCTAGACGTCCCGCGTCAAAACGAGCTTCAGCGAGAAGGGGTTTTCCTTCCTTAAGAAATATTGCAAACAGAAGATTCCCATGTTTGAAAGGTCAGAGGAAAAAATATAATGCACTCATGAAGAGACAACCTCATTAATCCTGTTGTTCTTGGCCCAGTCAATAGAAGAAACATAAACGCTGTCAACACTGCTCTGCTAGATAAAGGATAAAAAGTGGGAATGAAATGTTTTACTGCAAGGACTGTTCTTATGGTTTGAGAACATTTCTGGAAATAACCTGAGCTGAGAAAATGTTCCCTAGGAGGAATACATGCTGTGGGAAAGTGTGTGGAAGATAAAGTTTGGTCAGTGACCTTCTCACTATCCTCTAATCACGCAGCACACACTGCTCTAAAGAGAAAAAAGAAAAAGGGATACTGTGCAGCCAGAGACACTTTACCTTCCCTACATTACATGAACTGAAGTGGAAAACACAAGAGTATCATAAATCTCTATTTCATGCTTTCGGATACTGTAGTGAAATAATAATCTACTGTAACTCGCAGGGAAAAAAAAATGTGACTTTTGGTTTAGGGCACTTTAATAGCACAAAATGCAATACACCTTCAGTGAGCATAAAAACAAATGACTGGAAGTTGCTAAAAGGGGAACATGCCTTTTTGTCTGTGCAACGTTAGAAACGGAGAAAGATCATCACATTTCTCAACCAATAGCAGGAACGACAGAGAGGAGGAAGGCGCAAGGCTACCTCTCCAGTGCAGGCGCTTCTCAGGGATGATACACTGCAGAAAATCTCAGTTTAAGTACTTGCATGTTAATGCATCAGCAGCATTCAGATATTGTATCTGTACAGACAGAGTGAGTAAATATTAGCATATGTGGTTACTCCTGGGAAGATTAGGGAGTCATCAAATATGGATGTCTCTAGCACTCCACACACAGTGAGAGTTTTGGAAAACTCCCACCTTTAGATATTTGTAAGAACTAACTTTTTTCCTTTTTTTTTTTTTATTTTTTTTTTAATTTTTCCTTTAAAAACAGAATTACTGTAATTACTGTCTTTAAAAGGTGGTTATTTGAAGATCAGTGTTACACGCACAGAAATGCCAAAGCTTTTTCAGTTTCTGTAGCACGAATCTCAGAAATACAGTGTGATCTTCCTGAAATGGCATTATTACTGGGGTAATGCCACAGAACAGAAGCTGGGTAAATATTTTCCTTGTACTCATCAGTTACTGGCTGTTGACAAATACACTACCTAGAGTGGTAATGCAGGGTAATGATGTCATTACTGGGGGATAAACAACACAGCTGCAGTGCATGTCTAGCTCTTGCAAAATAGAGGGCTGGGGGTGAATTAGTTTGTGTATCCCAGATCTTTCAAATATTTCACCAGTCATCACAGAAATAACAGTAAAAGTGACTGGTGAGCTAATTCAAACAAAGTACAGGCTAACCTGAACTGCTCAAATTAGAGATAACCCTTTTTTTTAAGAGTCTTTAGAAATAAAGGGAATGGACTGGACAGAATGAGATTTCTTTCTGTCTTCCTCACTCGCTGGTTTCAAATCGGACATGAAACAGAAAGGGTGTAATAAGCTATTCTCTTATTTTTCTTCCATCCATCTGGAAGCAAGAACTACCAGAAGTCTGACAAGAAAGCCTGATCTCCAGCCAGATTTCTAGAATGTTAATAAGAGTTCCTTATTCAAAAAGCACCTTCAAAACTTCTTAACTATCAGGAAGAGAACCTCAGATGTCTCATCATCTACCACAATTATGCCTGGAAAAAGACCAAGAAGTGCCCTACAGAATTCTCCTGCTACCGTATGTAACGAAACCTACATACATAAATATATAGCGATATATCATACATATACATGATAATGCTGGTGACTACAGATGAGATTAGGAATAAAACCTTTTGAAAACCCTCACGATACGGACAGTGGGGAGCAGGAACATAAGACATTTTTTTCTCATGGGCTTTGCTCAAAATAAATTTATGGAGGGAGAGTATTCGCTTTGCTCAGTTGTCAGCTCAGAGCTTTTCAGGTGCAACCCAGAAACATCTCAGAGACCCCCTGATGATGGGGGAGCATCTCCAGTGCTTCAGCTGGGTACGCTTCAGCTGCAAAACGAGCTCAGGACCACACAGGTCCTGCAGAAGCTTTGAGAGGTGGCACATTGCAATAGCAGAGAGTCACCAGCAGAATTTCCCTGCTCCATTTTGTGCAGTGCAACTTAATGGCGTTATCGACATCTTCTGTGATATACATCCTGTGATCAGTGCAATTACTGCATGTCATCACCACTGTAAATTTACCCAGCCTGAAACCATTTTAAACTTAAACTGCATACTTAAGAACTACTATCCACCTCCTCTTTGTAAATTAGCTATATGATTTATCTGTGGGAACCATTTCAAAAAGTATACATTCAGAAATACATATACCACATGATGTCTTTTCCATATGGCATCTCATAATTATTTTGCTGTGTGTGAACATGATGAAAACAGTTTCATAATTCTCTAAGGGTTAGGGTAAATTATTTCAATTAGACATATTTCAGAGCAAACATTACCTTAGGGTTTATTAATAATAGTACCTGAGAAGGAACAGCTGCCTTTTAAGCAGTGAGAGCTGTCAGCTTCTCACTGCCCCCCCTGTAGCACCCCTTTTGTGACTCTAAAAAAATGGCAGATTTTCTCATGCTTTACCTAAACAGAGAACTTGGCAGCAGAGACCTGGTTGTAATCCTCAGCAAGGGAGCTGGTGGGTGGATTTTTTCTCTATAAACTCTTGTATAAACCACACCAGTCTCCTGGTATTTATTTTGTGTAATGTTGGAAATCATACACAGATCCAACAGGCCATGTAAAGGAGTTTTGTAACTTCCTGAAACCCTTTCAGGCAAAATCTTTTCTCCAACAGAGGTCCCAGGTCGTCAGGATTATTATCACCATTTTTTAAGGGCAAAGTTCCTTGACCATTTGTAATAGTATAGCTTTGAAAAAATGAAATTAAAACCTAAATTAGATCAGCTAATTATTAGGAATTGCTATCAGAATTATTAAAAAGAAAATTAACTCCACTGTCGAAGTATACAGCCCATTTTGGAAGCACAGGGCTTACCAACAGCTTGCCTTGCAGTTTTATGTGCTGTATTCATCTAGCTGGTTTTATATATTAATGCTGTCAAAAGTAATGCACTGATTTTGAACTACCGGTTCTGTGACGATACCCCTCTGCACAATGCAACCCATCTGCTTTGGTGCACCACATCACCCTGCAAGTGCATCTCCGTTTCTGCAAGGAATAATCACATCTTTACACACAAATGTCTAAGAATCACCTAGGTTCATACAAGTACCTAAAATCCTGAAGTGGAAGCGTGCTGAGAGCCAGTCGGTGAACAGGCACGGAAAATCCCTGCCTCTCCTCACCCTACACAACTTGCGAAAAGGCGAGTGAATTGACCCTGAATACACAGTCACTACAGCTGTGTTGAAAAAGGGGACAGAGTTACGTCCATTGGCTAATAAATAATGCAGGTACAATCACGGAGAGGGCTGCTGTGACTGACTACTTGTTACAACCTGTGGGCTGGAAGAAAATTGTTGTGGAGCTGTAGCTCTCAGTCTGAGAGTGGGAGGTGATGGGCATCAGCCCCCCCACCGATCCTGCTCATGCATGGAGGAGGGCTGAAGGCACTCAGCAAGGAAAAAATGAAAACTTAAGCTGAGATACATCTAATAGTGTCTGTTAAAGAGTTTTAAAATGAGTATGCTGAGAAATCAGCTCTCACTTTGGCTGTCAGTCTTTGAATCCAACAATCCCTGTGCCTATGAAGAGCAGGCTTCTAATTCACGTAGCATATCACTGCCATCATGAATATATACATATACACACACAACAATAGCACAAAAAGAGAGAAAGAGGATGGACTTACATGCATAACTACAGGTACCTCCACGTACAAACCCATCTTGCTTGAAAGCCAATACCAGGATATCTAAAATGCTTAGTTATCACCTGGCCAAACATGGCTGTTCCACTACATCGTTATCGTACTTTAATCTTTTCATTTAAGCTACAAGAGGAAAAAAGCAGTTCCAAAGAGAAAAACTGATTGGGAAAAGGCATTCAAGCTATAAAATATTTCCTTTTGGTTCAGGTCCTAGTGTTTTTGCCTGGCTCAAGTTCAGGAAGCTCTATAACTTTGCTGAATGATTTCCAAAGGCCTCTTGCCTGTATCTTTGTGCAAGAACACTCACATTTAGCCTTGAAATTGCCACTTAAAAGACAAGAGAAACCATTTGTTTCCCTGTCTTCTACAGCGTAAAGAAGTGTGTGGATTTCCACAGAGCTGTTTGCCTGTGACTTCTCTGCGAGGAACCTAGCCTGGTCCCAGCCCCACAAAGACCTTCAGCACTGGGTGCCGCAGACCCAAAGGTCCTGGGGCACACTTTCTCTCCCGCTTGCGTGTCCTGCTCCAGTGTGTAAAAACCCACAGGAAGTGAACGAATAAGAACCCTAAGCCTCAGATGTCTTTAAAAAATTGAATAAACAAGCTTTTGTCTAATGTTTGGACTTTGAAACTACTATCTCATTTTGGGAAGGCTATATTCTCAATCACAGAAACTTCTCATCTCTTTCTCTATGTCATCCAAGGAGGGGACTGACCTCTGACCTTCACTTTCCTCTCTACTTAATCCCATTATTTATTCTGTTTCTCTCCATAACCAGACAATCTTTGTTGCAGCTCATGTGCTTTTATACTTTTCAAAATCCCACACTCTTCTGAGTTTGATTTTTTTGGACAATTCTCATGAAGAAATGAAGCCTACACGTTGGCCCTGTCTGCCAGACCTTTCCTTCCTTAACCATTTGCAAAATCATTGGCTTATTTCAATCCAATTCAATAGAGAGGTAGAAGCCCTGAAGATAATTAAATTCCTGTAAGTTCTGCAAACATTGGCAGCTGGAGACAGGTAGGGGATTGCAAGGAGTGCCTCTGCTGCAGGGAAAGCTGCAACATGAGGCTCTACAATACCATTTCTGCTGGCTTGACCTTGGCCAAGAGGCACATACATGAGTCTGTAGAGTTCCCAGTCTCTCGTGCAGGCAGCAGCCCAGGGGACACTGAGGCATGGTCTTGTAGGCTGTATGGGGGGTGACTGGAAGTAGTGCAAGAAAGTGAAGACATTAGTACCTGGAGGGGGGAGTAACTAGATCAAGGACCCAAATCCATAGGAAATGAAGCTTCAGAAATTCTGCATCTCGTGGTATAAAGTTTATATTGCTGTCCTCATTTCCACAAGTGCTGATTCTCAAATCTTTGTTTCTCCCAATTTCTAGAGAGGAATATAAGAACAAGCAAACTGACGTGACTGCCTGGTACCCAGATGGGAGAATTTTGTATCAAATTCTACACCCGTGCATAAAATCTTGTCATCCACCTGTAGCTTTTGAACCTAAAAGCTAATAACAGCAATGCAGCAAATGCTTATGTCAGTATTTGTCTTTACAGCAATTTCTGGCATGCTGCAGGGTACATGCTACTCTTGTACCTGTTGACAATAACGTCGCATGAGTGACTTGGGTATATACTTGTGCTGAACAATTACGCAATATCCTATGTTGGCAATGGGACTAGGCTGGGAGTCAGAAGACAGACTTCCATCTGTTAGTAAAAGGTTGTGGGACTGTAGAAAGTTTTATTTTTTTTTTCCCCCGCTGTCCTTCTTTTTTCCTCTCCCACACTTTGCCTTTTTTATTAGTTTGAGCTAAAAGTCCTTGGGCGGAAAGGCCTTTTTTTCACCAGATGTTTGCATGAGCCTAACACATTGGAAGCCCTTTCTTAGTTCAAGTCCAGATGGCCTATTGCAAAGTAGATAATAACAAGACTCTAGCAAATACCGATGTTCTTATATCTATATGACAACATCACCTTTGAAAAGGGAATACTTGTCTGTATATGTTATAAGAATACATTTTTACTTGTGTATTTAGCTGTAATAGCCCCACTAAAATACAAACATAAGATCTTAAAAGTGTCTCCATGAAAATTAATAGACAGTCTGACAGAGATCAAACTTGTTTTCTGCAAAGAGATTAATAATCTTAAAGCATCTGAGATTTTGCCATGCCTGTCTTGCTTCTGTTCCACTGCGTTATGCTGTGCTGCACGCTGTACCCAGTCTGTTAAAAGCCATCTCTTCCCTTGCTTAAAGAGAAAGGCTGGACCTCTCGTGAACGTTGTCTGCTGCCCATGAGTCTGGCTCAAGACCCATCTATAAATTTCATTTGCCTTTTGAAGAGAAGAAATTTTCCTTGACAAAGGTGATTATCAGGTATTAAAGGCTAATCTTATAATAAATTTGTGAATTAGTAAGCTTATTTCTTAACTAGTCAAAAGCAAATCCCTCTTGCTCATACCTTGTTATGCTAGCATTGCATGCTATCGTATCATTGGTATTTAATCGTTTGTCAGGGAAAAAAAAATCTCAGGCAGAGACATTCACTCACTGAAATGAGCCGGGGTGGCTAGGTTACTCACCATAATGTGTTTTTCAGATTTTTTTTTAATTTAATCCCAAAGGGCTTTTACTTTGTGTCAATTTGTACAATAAAGTTCTCTTTTATGAGACTGGCTTTGCTCATATGTTGTTAGTGCACTTAATTAAACTCAGAAATGCTTAATTCTTTCTAGGGCCCTAATTCTGTTCTGACATACAGTGTTATGTGCCCTCAATGAGAGAAAGTCAGTGCAATTTGACACAAATTTCAAAGACCTCCCCGAAGTGTTTCCTTCTGTGTTGTGCAAAGGAAGAGGGAGGGGAATGGCTGAATATTGGCTTTTGAATTGTCCCCATTTTGAAGGTGAGGACGATCTGAAAGGCTTAGACCCACTTCTAATACCCCTGTAGTCTGGTTGCACGGCTTGGTTCAGGTCCATCTGTACCCAAAAGCAGGAATAAATTATGCATGTGAGGGGCTGCAGCAGTCTTCACATTAAATATTGATCTGCTGGTCCTCTGCCACTCTGCAAGACTGTACATCTCCAGATCCACCTGTCTACACCACAGTGACGGCAGTTCCCTGAGGAGGGGCTTTAACGTTGCACACAAAGCCTATCGTCCAAAATAGGTGGATCTAGAGCAAATTTCTTGAGCATAATTTATTCCACACCCTTGCTAGCATAACAAGTGTTCCTGAGCCTCTGTGGATATGTATTCAAGAGGGAGCTGTCTGTCTACGTTTGATTTTACATTTCCTTCAGCTAGTTCAGAGATCCATAAGCAAAATCAGGCACCTAGGGACATCCAAGAGGACTGTGAATTCATAAACAATAAATGGTTTACAATCATCCATACCTTAACATTTTCATCTCTGGCAGACAGGGTTCAGATAACTGCTTTTTGGTAGCATGCAGACTCTGTATAATACAGGTTTGTTCTCCTATACTGCATATTTCACTTGACTTGGCCGTTTCTGAACAGAAGTATTGCATGAGGGTGAGGAAACAAAAAACGTCCCCAAAGGGTGTCCATGTGCTGAATGCAGGGAGAGATCTCCACCTACACTCTCCCATCACTGGTCTGGCAGGCAGAGCTACCTTTCAGCGAGATGGAGCACATGCAGCACCCTTTTCAAAGGAGCCACTCAGGCATGCAATCCAACAAGACTAAGGAAAAACTCTTTCTAATCCTACCGAGCACTTCTCAACCTCAGCCTCCTGCATCGGGGGCCACATTTTGCAAACGTACTGTGGCTTAAGAGACAGATCATGGCAAAGCAAACCCTGCTTCCCACATTTTACCCCCAAACCCCAACAACACAAAATGGCCATTTTTTGATCCAGAGGAAATTCTGGAGCCACACAACACTTCCAACATCTACTGGATTGTACCCATATTGCAAAGAGAGCAGAATTGCTGCCCCAAGAGATGGGCAAACACCCATGAGCTCAAGGCTTGGCTGTCCCATTTGCCTTCCAATACAACGCAAGGGATGGGCACCAAAGAAGTATCTTTTCTGAGATCCCCCTCACATTCTGTGGCAGTTCTACCTCCAGACATAGGTCCTTGAGATACATCAGAAGACTGGAAGCAGATGTCTTCTCCAGCCTAGTTGCTTGTTTAATCCACTTGTCAGTGCATTTGTTGGTAAAGGTGCTGACATTTGTTTGAGACATCAAAACTGTAAGACTGAATCAGACCTGTGAAGTATACAAATAACTATGAGTGTTAAGTAATTTCTTTTACAAGAAAGAACTGTAAGCAATTTTCCCAGTATTCCTTTGTTACATCCAGTTTCTAAGTTGCAGCAAGTCATTAAAAACATTTGCAATTATTTTCTTATTAGACACTCCAGACACATTCAAACAAGCATCTGAGTAGGTGGGCTGTTTAAGAAAGGCTGAAAGGGTGGTATGATCAGGACTGAGATCAAACAGCCCACTTTAGCTAAACATTTCCAGGCTAAGTCACGTATTGAAGTCTTCCACACCTGAAAACATAGAATCTTACGGAAAATTACTTTGTAATGGTTTAGTGTGGTGTGCCCATTGACTTGGTATTCCAACCAGATGGAAAACTCTTACAAGCTCAGCCTTTAATATTATACTTTCATTTTTTTCTAATTGCAACAAAGCCAAGAAAGCACAAGTTTGGAGATGACAATGCAATAAAAATGCAGGAGAATCATCCCCTTTTCTTATTTTCACAAAGACAGATTTGGGTTTAGCTTTTGGGAGGAGATTCAGCTCAGCTGACATTTCAGCATAACCAATACATCCTTTCCTATCTGCTGCACCACAACGAGTTCAAAATAGCTGAATAGAAATAACTAGCAGGCCAGTTGTGGATCTGACATTCAGAATTAAGCAGATGGTAAGCACAAAAATACAGTCTGGGTTAAATACTGACCACATTTGCCAGAAGCACAGACATAGAAACCCTAGCTACATCCAGATCATAGTCAGAGCACATAGAGATCTACCAAAACAGTAAGAGCAGAATTTAGTATAAATTATTCTGTGTTAATAGTACATGGACATCTGACAGTATTTTTCTTTTATGCACATTTTTTTCTTCAAAAGGTTGGAATTTCACTCTGTTCTGGACACTTTGGCCAAGAGCTTTTTCCCAAATGGATGCAATCCCCTTTCTGATCTGAGTGCCTAACACCAGTCTCTCCTACCATTCCATCCAGACACGCTGCCCCCGCTGCGCTGACGGGTAGGAGGTGATATTTAAAGCAATGCCAATTGAACACAACAGGGGATAGGCATAGCAGAAGCAACAGAAGGAGGATTTTGCAAGAGCTCGCTAGGTCACATTAAACTCCTTCTCTGGCCACATCCAGTGTCCAGCCCGTATGTCTGAAGATCTTGTTGTAAGCCTTTGTTATTTATTTGGAAATTTACTGTGGCTGTGGTTTAACTCCGTACTTTGGAGCTATACTTTAATTGATATAGTGCACTTCATCCTTCATAAACAATAATCAAAGGTGCCGGTGCCTCAGAGGACAGGAAGGCAGATGATCAATACTAGTGGATGACCTGGTCTTTATAGGAATGCTACTTATACATCAAAATTTGTACTGAAGAAGAGAAAGCAAGTGCGTAAGAGCTGTATTTATTAGGTTAAGAGACTCATACCTTTGGCTAAGCATCAGTAAAAGCCTCATAGAGAAACTTCTTTGTTTCTGGCAGAAATAAATATTTATTGTTGCACTGGGAGAAAAATACTCTCACAAAGCCTAACTATTTTAATAAAAAATTTAATATGCTTATTTCTTCCAGACAGGAGATAAAAAGCTGTCAGAAAAATAATGGTTTAAATTACAGTGAGATGCTTTCTTTACCTATTCTTTCTTTTTCTTCTTTCCCAAAATCTATGTGGCATGCTCAGAATTTTTATTTTTAGTAAGAAATGTCAAAAAACACTTCATGGTAAGTGGCTGCTCACTATTAATTCTTTTGTTATTAAACGTGGGAACGTTAATTACCATTAATCGTTTTGGCTCTAATATAGATTTCCCACAATAAAATCTTTACACACATATACAGACCCTATAATCTAATCAAACAATTTTCTCCTACCTACTTGGAAGAGAGAGAAAGAGCAAGATTATTATTGTTATTTCTTTTTTTTTTTAATTTGGAGGAGGAGGTGGTGCAGGAGAAACTGGTAATGGGACCTATATAGGAACAGAGAAAAACAATAACTATTCCTACAGCCAGTGTATGTGCTACCTAATCAGTGAAAATACTTTATAAAAGATAAAGTACCTTTATAAAAGGTAAAGAAATTCAGTGAGATAGATGTATGTAGCTCTAAGTCATCAAGCAAAAGCGTTGCTCTGCAAAAGCAGTGTTAACAATAAAACTTTGCTTCTCCTCAAGAAAAAAGTAACATCTAAAATAATTTAGCAGCATTAGCACAGTGCTTCCTAGTGTAGCTCTGATACAGCCCAAATTTCCAGTGCAGTCAATGAAAGTTCACGTTTAGCGAAATAACAGAAGTTTGTCGAGATAAAGAAGAAATGCAAAGTTACAAATGCTGGTTGTTGTGGACTAGGTAGTCATGGGAGTGTGTGCTGCAAACTCTGTTGGTTTTTTATAGGGTAAAACTGTGCTGCTGAACTCATTTTAAACATGCCACCATCAGATTTACTGATTTTCATATTGGCAGGTACATTCTTTAAACTGCTGCAGACAATTTTGCAGAATAAGGTTGTCATTACTCCTCAGATGCCCTAATTTGAATAAACATGATGAATGAATATACTGTATTTCTCAGAACAAACAAGCTGCAAGCTCCATCTTAAGCACGGAAGATACAGTGTGACTGATTAAGTATGTATGCTGCTTGCCAAATCTCTGCAGATCAACACAGGACTTAAATCTCACTTTCACTTTTAGACTTATAATTATTCTCAGAATCAAGTTTCCATAATGAACAGTTAAAACCATTTATTTCAAATATTGATTTACAACTGGAGGCCTTACATTAATATGCGTCTTAGTCACTTTGGGCCTTTACTGCTAATCAAGGTCTGTGCTGGCAGAAGAGAAAAACTACGTGATGATACCCTTCACTGGTACATGGTCCACAGATTGCACTTTGAAGTCCAAAGTCGTTCATCCAAAATCCAGCAGCAAAACAACACAGCCAAATTCCAGCAGCTCCTTAAGTTCTTTTCTCTCGCTTCATGTTAGATTTAATTTCTTTAGTCCATCCTTGCAAAACTTGAACAAATTAATCTCTCCACTCATGCCTTTTCCCATGCCTTCCCAGTCCAGATCACCACTTTGGCTCTTCTGCAGCCTCTGAGCTCCTCCACAAGTTTCCTTTCCCTCCCTAGGACTCTGGTGTCCTTTCACTCTTCTTTCAAATCATTCCAGAAACAAAATCGTTTAATGTAAAATTCAGTCTTCTAATAAAAGATAGTCAAACACTACTTTTTTTCTTTTTTCTTTTTTTTTTCTCCTCCAGAAAATCACTGAACTGACATAACAACTCACAGCTTGGTCAATTCCTCTATTATATCCTACTTCCCATCCTAAATCTAACTGTTGTCTTTACAGATTGCCGACCACTTCTTTCAGCAGGCAGCTCAAAACAGTTTTTAAGTACGTGCAGCAGAGGCAGCGGCTGAGATGCCGCAAGAGTTCTAGACCATCTATGTGCAATGGTGCATGGATGGACTCCATTCACACACTTTCCTTGACGAAATCCTTTAAAGGGCAGAAATAACGAGACATGAGGTCATCACAGGTCATATCAATTCCTTGCTGATGGAAATATTTCAAGAAGAATAGTTATTCCAGTATTTCAGTAGTTCCCATAGATGCACAGGAACTCTGTGGAGATCATCAGTTTAGATGCAGCGTACAATCACTGTGATCTGCCAAAAGCATTGCTGGAAGAACCTGACTTCCCATCTGCTCAGGAGATAAACCACACCAGGTTCCCTCCAGTAACATGCTAGAGCACGGATCTAAAAAGACAGCAGTGCAAAAACATCCCTTTTCATTCCCCTCCATCCATCAGCAGAACTGAGGGTAACCTACTTTGTCTCAAGGAGTCCCGGCGTTTCAGATGAGCATAATCATACCAGCAGCTCTCCAGCACAGTGACACAGAACACACAGCGCTAACTCACATACATTATTTGATAACGTTTTAGCACCAACTGCTTTTTCTACCCATCAGCCCACGGTTTTTCCTCCTCCCAGGATGTCATGGAGTTATTGACGTTGACAGAACCAGGTTAACAGAGACTAAAGGAACATTACAGATTCCTGCCCCTAGCACGAGTGATGGAATAATTGCTTTTCTCCTTTCTTCCTTTCCATTTCTTTTTTTGTTTGTGTTCCCCACCCCACCCCCCCGGCCCCGATGTAAGAGTCTGCAAGCTCTGGACAACAACAGGTTGCAATACAGGTTATTGGAAACCACGCTGCAAATGTGCATACTTTTTGCACCCTGACTGAGGCCACTCTGGACCTCTCTCAAAATGACTTTACAGACAGGCAAAGTCTGCTGAGTGATTTTCTTCAGCTACATAAAAACCAGTGCTGTTAGAAAAGGTAAAGTGAGATTACATAACGTACCTCTGTAATAAAAACAACAAAAAAAGTCCAAATTTTGAAAAAAATGCAGAGTTTTCTCAATTTATGCCAAAACTAGTGAGACCTACCCGTATCTCAATATTAGTCAAACATAACCTGAAAAAAAACAAGAAACTGTCATCATTTCCAATATTGCATTTCAGTATTTTTGGGCAATTCAAATGTGATTCCGTAGCTTATGGTTACCTTCTGGCAAAATAAATATATAAATAAATAAAAATCTGAACATTATCAACTTCTACTACAACAGAGACAAAATGCCTATGACTTGGAGAACCTGTCACAAGTTATAAGCATAAATACCACAATTTTATATCTTCGGGAATAACTTCAAATGCACAGAACAGCCCCTGGTGTTAATCTTATTTTTTCCTTTAATAATTGACCTACATAAGCAACCAAATCCTTGGTACATTTTAGTGGCATCATTTAAAATTCTCTTACGTGTACTGTAGAGTTGTCACTGAAGTCCCTAACCAATCATTATAGAAGAGGGAGGACTGGAGCAATGCTTTAGTTGCCGCAGTATTTAGGAAAGAAAAAAAAAAAAGACAGAAAAAAAATAAAACCCCTCAAGAAATGAACAACCTGGTGGAGATTTCAATCCATTAGCAGCATTGAGCTTGCCAGTTCTTTACTGCAGCATTTGACAAGGCTCTGAGCCAGAGATTAAGGCACGTCTCCTGAGGGAGGAAAAGAACAGGAGCTTCCACACTTCATTAAGGATATGTTTTATTTGCAAACTGCCAACCCACAGAGTGGCACTGACTTTTGGGTCATGGAAAAGGTTGCAGTTGTGCACTTGAACCGTGCCAAGCTGAGTTGGATAATACCCTTAAAAAAGCAAATCAAAGAAAAATGATAAAAAAATAGGGAAATCCATGATTGCAAACCACCTAAAATAGGACTTGAAATGTAGCTTGTGCTCCAGTAAGGTTTTTCCTCCTCAAAAACTGTAGTAAAGCAGGACAAGTGCCCAAAACAACAGGGAGCAGTTAGCTAGAAAATGCATATTCATGCTGTATTTTTTCATAATTTAAACATACATTCTCAGATTTATTTCACATTGATTGCTTTAAAAATGTTAATATCCCTATAGAGTTGAGCCTTATCATTACTTGATCCTTTGCCAAAGACAGTAACAGCATTCCACGACTGTATACATTTTTTTACTAAGCTATTGTTGTTTTTTCCTGGTTTGTTTTTCAAAGTCCAAGTAGAAATACATAACTTATATAGTTTAAAGTATAACTCATAAATCACTCACCATAAAGGGCCAGTTCTTGGATTCCTTATTTGGCATTTGCACTGGCAATTTCCCAATCATTTTCAAATGGAGTTGTATTTGAGCAAAGACATTGATGCCAGTAAAGGTAAATTTTCTCCATTCCAGGAAAGAGAGCTTTAACAATAATGTTCTTTGTTAGGTCCCAGATCCTCTTTATATTAATATCAACAGGATAGTTTACAATGAAGGGTGTTTAATGGTTGAAGGTAAGAAAAAAAGTGCCCGTGGGACCATTACTGGGAAACTTGCCTAAGAATAGGTAAATTATCCTGTTGCAATATACATGACCTATTTTCTTGGTTTTGAATACTCACATATGCACTAATAGCGATCATCAACAGAGCTTTGAGTTGCTGAGCCTGTGCACCCAGCTGGCATAGTTGCAACCACCATTACAGCTATTGCTCCCCCATGTCATCTCTTGCAAGAGTTTTCCACGTGCTCAGGAGCTATAGGAAGAAAGAATAAAAAATTGCAATGTCTTTTTATCGCTCTGGCATATCCCTTCCTTTTGTAAGGGTACGGGTGGTGGCAGGAGTTAGATCTGGACAACTCTGGATTTGAACAGCTCACAAATACTAATATCCAGTACCCATCCCGTGCCCCAGTGGCTTTGACAACAGAGCTGAAGGCCTACAGTGGACACTGATCTTACCTTATACCTCTCCCAGCACCATTTGCCCCACCTGGCAGACCTCAGCGGTGCACCCCGGTGCAGGGGTGGGGGTCTCTGAGCACAGCCTTTCCTTCCAGCAGAGTGTCCCTGCAGTCCCTTTGCGTGGGCTGAGTGCAGCAAGCGATGCTGACAGACGTGAAGGTGCAGCTTCGCCGAGATCTAAGCTTACGGCTATATGTCATCTTCAATACCTAAAGAAAAGCAAGGCAATTATAAATCTTTTTTAAAGTTATAGCTGAACTAAAAGCATTTATGGACAGAAAATGCTCCTGCCGTGTCCCCTGCTTCTCTTCATTACCTACGAAAACATGAACTTGATAAACTACTGATACACAGAGAAGCAAGAATTTTTAAACTACCGCAAGCCCAATCACCTCAGCAGAATTTCTTTCTTTTTTTTTTTTTTTTTAACTGCACACAGCTCTCACAATATTCAGTTTTATTTCACGTGTCCATGCGTGGGTGTATCGACCTGGCTGAGTGGTAGCTCTCCCCCAATGAACTTCCTGATCTTCCCCATTTTACATAGGACTGGTACTTTCAGCGTAACCCAAAATGGCAATATGTCATGACAACCGTAACTGGCAGCAAAAGTAGCACCCCAGATCAGATGAGGCAAAGGCTTTGGTAAACACCTTTAATAAGATCAATGGAAGATTTACTTTGCTCCATTCCCAGAACCGCTTTGCCTCTTCTCTCTGTTACAGTCATGCAGAGAAAGGCAAGTTAACAGCTGTAAAGATATTGGTCTTTTTTGTCTTCTTCATTCAGGATAACCGAATTTCTGACCTTTGGAGGAACAGACAAACTATCTGTAAAGCTGGGATGAAGGCTTGGTTATGATTTAAGCTTCATGAATAAAATCATCAGCCAAAATAGAGTGTTCATCCAGAGGAGAAGTATGGCATCTCCTCTTAAGTCTTATGAGTTGAGAGAGAATCAGTGATTCAGAAAAATATCAAAAACTTACAAGAGAACACTTTTGAACTCTTGGCCAACTTTGCTTTGCTCCTATAAATTTTGTTCACTTGCCATGCTGCTTTTGCAAGAAAAAGAAACCTACAACAAAAAAAAAACCACCCCAAACCTATAAACATTAGTTAGCTTTGTGGTGAGGTGTTTGTCTGCCAACCTGAGGTTAGAAGCAGAGCTGGGATCCCAAGAGCTAGGCTTTGTATTACAGTATTGTATTTTTGATGCGGTAGTTAAGAGTCAATTACTGTTTCCATTATAAACCCTGTTTTCCAAGGGTTTATACCTCAACCATTTTCATTTCCATCATGCTGAACTTGGCATACAAGCAGTATGGATACACAATTTTTAAATAGACTAAATGAGGTTGGCCCATTTTTAGATACAGAGTAGTCAGAAACTGTTTCTCACTTGGTTTTGCTTTTTATTCTTTGAATTTCACAGAGTAAACTATAGTTTCACTTTAAAAACTAGATTACTTCAGAGAATTAGTCCCAGTGATTGGGTCTGATACCTCTTATCATTTCTAAGGAAAACTTAATTGCATTTTTTTAAAAATACGAAGGCCTGTTGACAACATTCTCCTCTTTAAGAACTGATTTTCTAAGTGAAATTTCAGATGCTAAGGCTCCCAAGCCATATGTCCCAACAGAGACTGGCACATATCAAGCCACTTATGGCTCAAATGTAGATTTTATCTGAATAATTTACCTCATTTTGGAAAACTAGGGGCAATGCATCGATTCAGAGGTCAACATCTTCAGTAATAATCTTTCCAATTACTCTAGAAAGCTTTCGACCTGACAGACTCAGAGGAATTGTCTCACTGCTTTCCCCAGCAATGACTCAAGGTTGACTGTGCAACATGGGGCAGAGGGAGGGCTGTCTCACAGGCCAGGTGAAACTCAGAACAGAGCGTACCCTTGATAGAGACCAAAATCCAGAGGGCCACTGGCTGTTGGAGGCCTCCATCTGGGGCTGCGTGTCACTCAGTAATTGCACACAGCAGATGCTAATTGTTTAAAAGCTACTTTAGCTTAGGAAGCTCACTTTGCCAAGGCCACAATGAATATTTTTCTTTGACTTCAATTGCCATGCATTCCTTCCACCTGAATTTCCTGCATTTTTCCTATTAATTGAAGATAGCTGGAATCACAGAGCAATGACACAAAAGTTTCACAATTTGGCTTTACCACTGTTAGACTGACTCACATTCAGTTCATGCCTGTGAACGTCTGTTTCTAGAGAAAAGGTTTGTTTCCTCTGAAATACAAAGAACTCAAAGTTAATTTTTACTATAAAGGTTTCCATTATTTTCCCCAACAGAACTGCTCTACAGTCCAAAAGAAAGCAGAACCAGCTCCCTACTTTTTAAGGTGACCAATAACACCCTGGACTTCTAAAAACACTGATGCCCACTGGCATCTCAAACTTTTTTTACAAACCATTCTTAGAGTACTCCAGTAAGATATGCAAGTTTGATCGCACTAATTTTACTCTTTGGGAAATGAGTCACAGCAAAGCTGTGACTCACCCAAAATCACACAGAGGATCAGGGTCAGAGATAGGAAGAGAACAAACATCCCAATTCCCACCGCCATGTTTCAGGCTTTCAGCGGGTTGCTTCCCAAGGCAGAAACTGAGCAGAAAACTATTAGGTTCTAATCCAAACTTTGCTGACAGTGATAGATTTCAATAAGCTTTAGGTCAAAACCGTATTTCTCATTTATTCTGGAGTGAGAGATACATGAATCTAGTCTAACATACGTAACATCACTCAATATTGCCACCTCGCTGCACATCCCGCATCGCAGCAAGGTGAGGTACCGAACTGGTAGGCGTAACACCAACCTTCATTACCGCTACTCTTTGTATCATATTGTTAGGTCGATGCAGTTTTTCTCATGGATAAGGCATATTACAGGGGTGAAATGCCCAGTACTCAGTTACCATCTTCCCTTTCACTGTCTACGTACGAACACCATAGGCGGTGTGCTCTGAGAGTGCATGCTCAGATCATGTTTTTGTGAACACTGACAAGAACAACTTTCTTGAAAGCTATCAAAGCCGTCCTTATTATCCTTTATGGGCTGTGTAGAAAATGTCTCCACTATTAGACATTTAACTGGAGTGCAGCAGAATGGTTTTGCTGGCCCCCTCCAGTTCTTCGGGTAAAAGCTCTGTTCATAATCAGTTTCTGCTTTTTTTAATGACCCTCAAGAGGTCCCTTCTGGTACACTTCAGTTCCCTTTCTAGTGTCCCATTGATTTTACAGACTTTAGGAACTTGCTCTTAACCTTCTGCTTTTTTCCTGGATCACTGCTGAAGGATTAGGCACTATACAGCCTTTTGTTACCCAGTACACTGAGAGTGATATCTGGAGAATTAAAACACCAGTTACAACAACATTTGCTAGAGAAAGAGAACACTCTTCTCTCAGGGCTATTCACCCTATTTATGTGCATGATTTTCTCGGAGAACAAGAATGACTTCAGACTCATAGGAGAAAAACACAGGACTATCTGCTTGAGTACGAGATTGAAATTCACTCAAAAGCCTATGTTTGTACCATGAATTTTAGCAACAGAAGTGGAAGCATTTAGTGTTGGGAAGGGTGGGCCAGAGCCTGGAAGGTGGTGGGCAGCATGTAAGAATAAAAAATAGAGATTTAAAAAAAAGGATTTTCCAACTAAAGTGTTTCCAGTTATCTGATTCGATTCACATGGAGCCACATCAGTGCCAGAAATGCTTGCTTGTTGGGGTTTTTTTTTGAAGTTAGAGAAGTTTGAGAAATAGCTCTTAAGACATGCCAGGTAAATTCAAACAGAAGGATGTTTGGTGCAAGGACATCCTCCTAACCACAGCGTTGCAGTGGCACAGACTGTGATTAAATGTGCCCTTCCTCCCAATGACTCTGATCTTTCTCAGATGCTCTCATTTCACCAGGATCTGACTGCAGGAAGGACTGATCTCCCCTATGTGATTTTAGGACTGTTTCCTTTGCTATGTCCTTCCCAAGTAACGTATCAATTTTTTTTAAAGGTAGATTAATTCCTTGAAAAAGATAAAGCTCCAATATCAGCCTGCAACACCACCTCCCCCCCAAATTTTCCCAGGAGGGTGAGGTTCAGGCAACTCCATTTGCATCAACAGGTTTGAACCAGCACGTGGAGACGGCCGCAGCCCAATTACCGCCCGCTCTCCGCTCCTGCTGCCTGCCTGAAAGATGCTGGGGGAAAAAAAACCCAACCATAAAACCAGAAAAAGAAATTGCATCCTTGTTGTTGTTGTTGTTGAGATGCCAGCTGAAAAAGAATCATTATAAAGAGGTTGATACTTTCGGGGGGAGACAGAGGACTCACCCGAATGATCCTAGTTAAGGGCCTTAACAGAGAGACGGCTTAACATCTCTTTGAAACTGGTGAGTCTCCCTGCTTGGCTGAGTTTGAATTGTGTGTTACTGCAGCAACATTTCACAAATAGGGACACCCCTCCTTTTAAAAACTGTTCGCTCCCAAAATAGCAACACAATTTAGCAATATTTTGTATCAAGACAATTACATTGTAGTATTATTGTAGTCTTAGTACCTCATTAAAACAAAAAAATGTTAAATCCTTGTTTTGTTGAACACAAGAGATGAATAGTAAATATTGATTTAAAATGAATGCAAACATTTCCCTAGGAGTGGATAATTACAGCCTTTCTATGCAAAACACTTATATTTGAAGAAGCACTTCACTTACTTTGCCATGTGGTATACATTCTTTAGTACATTTTAAATTATATGTTGTCCTGGACAGTGTCTGCTCTATAATTTCTTGTGTCTCTACACCAGAGTCAGTATGTAATTTTAAACTGCAAACTTTCTGCCAGCTAGAAGGGGAGAACAGGCTTAACTCTTTCCCTTAGCTGGGCTCCGAAATCAGTTCAGACTGCACACATAGTCATGAGACCAGTGAGCTCAGTTGCTTGAGCAGCAAGGAACGAGTTTGGTCTAGCTGGAGTTTAACAAAGATGCTGCTCCCAGCAGTCCTCGTTTTCACACGGCATTTTCTGATTACGTACGAGGCTTGATGTGCTCTAATTTCTAGCCAGATCACAAGGATTCCAAAAGTTTGAACAAAAACTCTATGTCCAGAGAATTCATAAATGAACTGAGCATTTGAAAGAGAGCGTCTAGGTTGAGAGCGCTCAAACACATATTTCAAGCAAATAATTTATTCTACTTATTTTGGCATTAAGATATGTAGTTTATTCGCAGACCGACATGGGACGTGCTCGGCTCTTTCCAAGGAGGGTCAGGCATGAGTACGGTGCTTCATGAAAGGAGGGGACAGAATTTATGCTCCAAACCCTATAGCACTTGTCAGGCATTTTAATCTGTGTAGGTTTATTAGGTTGCAAGAGTAGGACATAAATTCATACACAACTTAATCAGGCTACATGAATGTGAAGATAATATGCCCCTGTAGTAACTTGAGAGATTAATCCAAATGACTTGTGAAGTTTGGTATCTTATACAACCACAACCACCCTTACTGCATGTATTTTTATGGGCCAAGTTTTCCAAACCTGGGACCTTGTACCTAAATTACTTTGTTTTCATAAATACTCACATACTCATCTCTCCATCCCCAAAGCAGAGAAAAGCCTAAATGGATGTTTAAACTCATCCTAGTTTAAGCAGCATTTAAAGACGCGCTTACAGCCCCTTGACACATCATACAAGGAGAGGCTTATACGTTTTACTTGATACAGAAACTTTAGGCCCCACAGAAGATTACTGACTATGGTTAATTCGTTGCAGTAATGAGCATTACAATGGTACTCAAAGGAAGAGCAAACAGGAGCTGAATGTGATTCCAGACATTGACCACAAATTGCATCGACTAACCCAGCACCAGCACACTGAATAAAAGCGCAGCACTGGTAGGAAGCAGTTACATGTGCCATATACTCTGTTTATCTTCAACGCTTTTTTGGAAAACCTACAAAGTGTTCTGTAGGTACAGGTCTTACACGTACATACGTGCACCAGCACACTCGTGTTGGCTCACAAAGCAGATCCCAGTGTTATTCCTGCTGGACCTTTAGCCTGGAAATCCATTGAGTACCTACTACTGTACACTACAGCTAAGCATAGTTTTAAGGAACCTAACAGGGGAGAGGTGGAGAAGGAAAAGAAACGACTTAAATTTGAAAGAAAAAGGAATTTACTGTTTCAAGATCATTTCCTGGCCAAGGAAAAAAAAGGAGAATGAAAAAGAAAAAACGTGTATCAAAATTTAGCAAGTGCTAACCAAACCAGCAAAAGACTGCTGGGAGAAATGATGAAGTGCTGATGCCCCTTATTTTCTCGAAGATATTTCTCATGAGCCCCACCCTTCACCCACCGCCAAACCCTTTCCATGCAGAGGTTTTATTCGGCAGCTGATTGTATGGAGATACATTTCCCTAACGTGCCTTTCCTAAGACACAGCTTTGTACTTCCAGAGAAGCTTAGCAGAGCGTTAAGGCAAGAGACTTCAATCCTGTGGGCAAAGTTATGTGTCTACAAGGAAAATATTCAACCTCCCTACTTGGCACCTACCCCTGTGCTATTTGGCGGTAGCCACATCTCTACAGCAGCACCCAGGATAGTCCTGCTCAGGGCAACTGAAGAAACCTTCCACTGGAATTTACTTGCTTTAAAATTAGCTCTTCCCCTTGCCCCCTATTCTGAGGATTTGCATAACCATAGGGGAAAAGACGACATGAGATAAAAATAAATTTGGCTGCTGCAGATCCAAAATCAAGGGGAAAGTGTCAGGGCAGTGTTTTGCTTTGGGTTTTAGTGGAGACAAAATAACTGAAATTACTAGGAAAGATAACGTATGACTAAGAAAATTCCCTGAGCAATCAGAGGATGTGTTTTCAGCTTTTTTACATTTTAGTTTTATTTTCTCACAGCAATGGACTAGGATGAGATTGGAGTCCCATGACCAAGCTGGCGCAATCCATGCACCCTACCTGGATAATCACGGATTGTAAATCATCATTTTATAAGAATTTAACTTTTCCGCTTCCAACATAATCAAACGTAGTGGTGAGGGGCCACTAATCATGACAAAAAATATACTTCAGATTCTTTCTTGAAGTGCCAACTCCAATAAGTTCTCCGAGTGAAATTAAATGCGTGCTCTTATTCCAAACCACAGTTTCCCCCTGGGATGGACGAATCTCAAGTGGGGGCTGAAAGTTGTACCACAGCCCAGGGTTACACCCATTTTTGCAGTTTTTTTTAACTACTGCATGTAGTATAAATTGTATTCCAGCCCACTCAGTGACTGTGCTTTCCAGCATTGGTAATAAAAAAAGATGTCTTCATAGTTTCCACATTCCAGCACTAACGAGTGGGCCAGTCCATATCTTCCCTCGGTTTCTCACAGTTTTATGTTTGTTTGCTTTAAAGGCTTCTCCGTGAAGCTAAGGGCAGAAAAGAAAGAAAGATCTGGTGTATGGCGTAAGTGACGGTTGGCGCTGAGTCTGAGAACAGCAACAAAGAGTCATTTTAGAGTAGAAATTAAAGTGGAAAAGACCTATTAGTCCGCGCACTTCATCCCCCTGCCAACATGAGGTTGCTCCACGGAGGGATGCTTTTTCGCAGTCTCAGTGCTGAGCTCTCTGCTCCTGCCACCAGCACACTCCCACCCCAAAGCCACGCCATTTGAGTGCAAAATGCAGCCTTCAACATCTCAACACTACAAATCCTCGAGGAGAGCTCTTCACCTCCTGAAGCCACCCAGGGATCAGGGAGAGAGCATCTCCAGTCCATGTGCTGCCGAGCGCCGGGAGGACCCTGCCCCAACCCGTCCTCCGGCGAAGGAGCCGGCCACGGTACTGGCATGCCAGCCACTGCCCCGCCACCGCACCGGCCAAAGCAAACATAACACCATGCAAATTTATAACAAAAAGCAGAGCAGAGGCCAAACACAATGCCCTCCTAGTGGGAGTAAGTGTGAAGACAAGATTTTTTTTTTTTTTTTCTTTTCTCTTTTCCCCTTCCTCCCCCTTCTGCTTGGAAGGGAGGAGAAAGGTTTCTTGGCTCCTCACTGTAAAATATAGCACGGCAAGGGAGAGGGAGCAAATCTCAGCCCTGGCTTCAGCAGATATCGATCTCTGTGCACGCTGAAGTGGATAGTGACCTTTGGCAACCTTGCCCCCAGCCAGACAGTGCAGTCAGAGAAGACTGTCTGAGACGGAAAGAGCCATTTTAGTCACTTTTTAGCCTTGCAGTCCCTTGCAGAGAACGAAATCCTGGAGAACATACACATTCTGGCAACACAGGAGAGCAAGTAAAAGGCGAGCAAGTGTTGCAGCACGGTGAGCAAACTGGAAGGAAAGGGTGGAGTGGGGTCAAGTTTTCCCATCCCAGTTCCCAGATCATCTCCAGAAAGCTGATGGCATAGAAGGGAGCTAGAAAGGGTGAAGTCCTTTGCCTGTGGCATGATTCAGACGTAGAGGCAGAAGAAAACAGTAGAAGCACAAATGGGCTCACACTATTTAAAAAAAAAAAAGAAAAAGCAAAAAAAAAAGTAATTTCATGCTTTAACAATACTGGCACTCAGGAAAGATGTCTTTTTTGAAAGCTGTCGTGTGTTTAGGACTCCAGTATTCCTCTCCAGACACATCTATCCTCCATTCACGGGACTGATGGCCAACGCATTCACGGCTAACCCGGCGCATTCCTGATCTCTGGGACCCATTCTGCGTGTGCAGAAGGACTTTTCACAATGCAGGCAGTTGATCTGCACACACTGCCGGCTTTGTCCAGGACTTCTTGATGTCAGGCATCCAAACTGAAGCTGCTGAAGTCCGGAAACAACCCAGACAAATAGCCAAAACGCTATTTCTCTGTATGCAGAATATCTTCAAGCAGAATAAGTGCACTTGGTTTATCCCGGCTGTGCAGGGGAACAACCTTAAAAGTTCAAAATGAGAGTGTGGGGACCCAGCAGACAGGCCAGCTAGGGAACAAGTCTCTGTATCAAATGATAATCACGGGTAGGAGGAAACAAATCTGAATTTCCTAAGCGCAGAGAATGCACACAGGGCTGGTGGAGACCGTACTTCCCATACGAAAGTGTTAACAAGCAGTGAAAGAACTGAAGCGCATCTAATTAAAAATGCATACCAAGGCATAAAGACAGAGTATAAGAGTAAACAAATGGCAGAGACCAGATTTGTTTGCAATAAATGAAGAGGAAAACACCACACAATGCAAACTCATCCAGCACGGAGGATACGGAGGGAGGCGAGCAGGCAAAGGCACCGCTCTGCAAAACCTCCCAAAACAAAGTACAAGGCAAGCGAAAAGCATGTAGCATGCCCCGGCACAGATGAGCAGGACAAAGGAGTGGAAGCGGTGCAGGGACACGGTCTTTGGTAGGAACATTTGCCGTTTCAAAACAGGTACCACACTGCAATATGGTTAGACCAAATGACGCTGCCAAGCAGAGCTCCAGCTCAGCATATGAACAGGCCATCACGGGACACAAAACAAAACAAAGCCTTCTGGAAAAAAGTACATTTCAATATCTCTGCTGTAAAATATCTAGGGAGAGGCAGAAGGATACCGGATTGGGCTGGGAGGTTTGGGTTGTCCCCACTGGACACCTTAAAGAACCACCTCTGTTTTACCAGCTGGATGCGTGGGGCCCATGACTATTACCGTGACACCACCTTATTTGCATTGGGTTTTCAGAAATAAAAAGAAGATGTACCATTAGAAGAGCTCTTGCAGCCAGGAAATACTGACACCCACCACCGCTAGCGTGTTAATCATTCCTGCTTCTGAACAATGCTGGAAAATAAAGTCCAGCTGCTCTGCTAAGGCTTGTGCGTGTCACACCTTTGCCGAAAGAAAACCGTGGGCTCTCCGGAGCCGGCAGGGACTCGGGGCCGTTGGCAGCAGCTTGTCCCATCTTCCCTCGCCCCAGTCACAAGGCCACCATCCTTTCTTCAACAATTATCTGAACAACAGTGATCACACTCTTTCTCGGAAGCAGCGTTTGCTTGATCACTGCAGAGTACTGTCATCTGTTTGTTTTTTCAACACATGATAGGCCACTGTGTTCATCCCCTTGGGATTCCCAGCCAAGCGCAGTTCCCATCCAAATGGGGATAAAAGTTCAATTTTATTTCACGGTTTTGTCTTCCTTACAACAAATCTTTTCTGACAGTGTTTTCTGACTGCTAAACTGATCCGTTTTGAGCGATTGATCTAAAACATCTGTCTGTGTGATTAAAAGCAACGTTGAAGGGATACTGCGACTCTACTCCGAAGGTGTGGAAGATTTTGAACATGAAACTAGTAAGCAACAGGAGGAAACTTTTAGGCAAATGCGTGCACCGCACCGCATGGATTTTGAGGCGTGCATCATTCCCCTGAAAGTTTTGCCAACTGCCACATAATACAGGAAGTCATGCTTCAAAATATTTAAGGTTGCATTTCTCACCATTTCCTTCTTATCTTTCATAAGACTTACATTTTAAAATGTCAACTTGCATATGGGAATGTTTATTCTCAAGGATGCTGATCCATCAGGAAACTTTTAAAATCTTCTCCAAAAGTTGTTTTGTTTTTTTTTTTTTTCTCCTCTCCCCTTCTCTCTTCTCTTAATGGATTGCTTCTGTTTAGGTTGTACCTGCTTTTTCATCTGACATCACCCCCCAGCCTTGAGCTGGCCTCCCCTTAAAGCAGAGGGAGCGGTGAAGGGACTTGTATACACCTTTTGTAATACAATTGGGGGTGAATATATCCTGACATTTTAGTTTTCCAAGAAATACAATAAGATGGTAAAACAGCAAATTTCATTCAGAACAGATTTAAACCATGAAAGTTTGTGTGCAGTAAGCGCACAGTGTTAGTTCTGTAATAAGTCTGAATACCATTCCTAATGTTTGGCATTACATTTTTGTTTAAATTCCATTGCTTACTCTTTTGCCATGTTACTATATTTATTTTTAGTATATGTGTTCCTAACTGCCAATGTAAATTCATTCAACATTAGGCATACAACAGTTTTTTAATACCTTTCTGTTATTTGGCTGGGTAATTAGCTTCCTAAAATATGATTTATTTTAGTTGAGTTTAGTTTTGGCAGGGAAGCAGGGGGCATGGGGGGTTCCTTCAGTGCAAGCACAAATTTACTACTGCCAACACCGCTATGAATGGCATGGAGACCAGCATCAAAAATCCACCTTATTCACAGAAAGGCCAAATCTACTAGGGATTAAGTGTAGCCCCTCTCCACCCTCCCCTTCCCCATCCCCCTTGGCTACCCTCCAACACTTACCAGCTCAGGGATGGGACTGGGACTTATTGCTTAGTTCAGAAAAAGGAGCTATTATGGAGTAAAACCCGTTCCGAGTGTGCTGGATTGCATCCCGGCAAAATTTGTTCGTTTCATAATAATAACGTCACGTCTTTCTAGATCATTAATAAATAAAGGGTTTGGAGGGGCAATAAAGGATTTTTCTTTTTTCTTTACTAAATCAAGCTTTTACTATAAAGGCCCTACATAATTTGCAGTAACCTGTAGTATTATAATAAACTGTGTTCTTTGGCCCCCAGCTCATATAGTGCTTAAGAATACGATTAACTTTGAGAATGAATGTGACTCTCATTTAAATAAGAAAATGTTTCCCTGCCTTTTGAGAGGAACATATGTGCCAATGTCCATAGATATTTAGGCACCTGTGCACCTTGACTCCTGGAAATAACCACAGTGAGGTCAGTGGCAACGAAACACGTCAGATTCTGCATAGTGTAGAAGTGATTTTATATACAGTTATTTTATGCAAAGCTATTTTTCTTCTTCAGAAAGATGCTAATCACATCAGGAATAGACTAGATACATCTTCCCCCATAATGCCAGCAGACCAACAGCAGCAGACAGAGTAGCCATCTTTAACAAGTCAAATATTTTAGATTCCCAATCTTCAAGCTAAAGGACCAGCCTGCGTGGGTGTGAGCAGTCCTGGACACCAAACAAAAAGCCAATCTCACAAAAAATACATCAGCAATCCCAAAAGCTATAATGGAATATATGCTCTTTGCTGTAATGAAACTAAAACATTATATAATGATAGACATGTAGTCTGGGCATAGATAGACACCTATTCCAAATATTAGTGCTATATCAAGGTTTGTTTCTCTAACAGATCTAAGAGAACCTATTGGAGTAGATTTTTTTTCTGTCGATATTTTTCTATTTTTTTCTGATTGTATTTACATCATGCTGTGTGATGTACTGAAATGCTTTAGCAGCCTCTTTGGGACAGCAAACAACAGAAAAATACATATCTGAGCCCCACATGACTCCACTGCCACCCCTTTTCCACTCTGTGCCTTAATCCCAACATTAAATAGGAAAAATATACACAATCTTGAAACTGTGGTGTCTGGGCAGCCTGAGGATATGGTGGACACGCTGTGGATCTCGGGGTGAGTGCCTTTCCCTCTGTTTCGTCCTGTGATGAAGCACGGACAAATAATGTAACCCCATATCTTTTGGATTATTAATCTACGTGCAAGAATGCAGTTCTGTGGTCCTGTCCCCCCGCAAAACAAGTCAGCACGCTCGTCGTTTTAAGATTCAATATGACCCTCCTAAAGCCTTCCCTCGGTTCAGCTCATCAGACCCTTCAGAAAGAGGTGAGGTTTCACGGTGCCAGGGTGGCCCAGGACCAGGGTCAGCTGCAGCCTCTCCCAGGCTGAAAAACACTCTCATGTGAAAAACAGGGTGTCGCTCAGTGATGGCAGGGGAAACCCCGCCTCATGCCTTTCCCCCAGTCAGGCTGAGAAATGGGGACGCTGCACATCCTCTTACACCACTGAGCTATGAAACTGGTACAGGGCTTTGAATAATTAACAGGAACGACAAGCCTTGCCTGCTTACGGGAGTCATCGAGAGAGATTAGCTAGAAGCAAGTACTGATGCTCTTATAAAGTTCTTATGTCTACAGCTGGCCTTGGTTTTTCCCCCCCCTGTTTCATTTAGCACCAAATCCTCCAGGTGCTTATGGGGCAGAGCTGACACGAGCCGTAACAGGGGCTCGTCCACGCTGCCACCGCAGAGCCAGGTCACGCTCGGGTGCTCCCCCGCTGCAGGACTGCTCCCCAGGTTGGCAGTAACCCCCACCTCGATGGTATCAAGCTCAAGCTCCCTCAGCTCTGCTTTTCGTGTCATAAGAAGGGCATGTGAGCTGCAGTCCATCATGTTAAATCATTTTAGCACCTCTGTTACCCTACATGGGCTTACAGTGCTGAAAGCACATTTGTATTTTTCTCCTGCTACTTTGGATTTATACAAAAAAATGCCCCAATTTCCATTTATTTGCAACAGAATATTGCCTGTCTTCTTGTTTTATCTTTTCAATTTAAGAAAAATAACATAGGACATGATCGCCACTAACGAGATAGCACATTCTATATAACTTTTCCCGCTGTGTTGTTTTATTTACCAGCTTTCAAATCCCTAACCTTCGTCTCTCCAACCTCCTTTTAAATGAAAGGATCCTCTTGTCTCTCTGAAGTTCCTATCATCTACACGGGTTTGCATGTTAAAGTTTCAGCATCCATTTAGTCGGTGACGGTTATTCTGCTTAATGACTCCTATACCCCTGTTAATACTGTTTTATCTGGCTCTAATATTTTAAGATCTTGTCTAATATTAATGGTAAATGCTAATAGTAAAGATTTGCTACTAATATTTTAAGCTCTAGCTGCTAGTGTACTAATGTTTGGGAGGTGCTTGGGAGTTCATTGTATTGGAAGGACTGCCGGGTAAATTTTAACATCCTTTATGACTATTGTACAGAAATCTAAGCAAAATAAATGGAATATAGGGACAGATTTTAGCAATTTATTTATGGAATATCCTGCCATCAATGAGCTCAGAATCAGGTTGAATATGTATATGTGTGTGGGCATATGAAATGTCTGCATCTCTCCAATAAACCAGAGAGAAAAATAGCCACAGTGAGAGGCAGAGGTGGGGGACACGTGCAGCCTCTCCTCCATCGCGTTACAGCGAGCGCTGCCACACGGACAGGGAAAGGAGGCAGCTGCCAGCCCCGAGTTACAGGTCCTCCAGTATTGCTATTTGACCATTTAGAGTACACACCCACAAAGAGCCACGTTTATCTCATAGCAATATAACATCCTAAAAATTTAGAGGGGACTAGAAAATAATAATAAAAAAAAAATTAAAACCCAAACAACAAACAAAAAACCAAAACAACAACAACCACCACCCCCCCCCCAAACCTCTATTTTAATATCAGTTTGTTAACACAAACCTCTGCCACGTGCAAAGGGAGAATAGAACCACTCCTACTCCAAAGAACCACCTCTCCACTAAAAATAAAATACAGTGCAGCGTTTATTTCACCACGGTTTAAGAGTTAATGAAAGATTTGCACCTGTACAGCTGTTGCAGACTGAACCTAGCTTGTGGAGCGAATGTGTTTTCTGGTTGAGACAGTTGTAAATGCCTTGAGTAAAAACACTGAGGACTGCTAATGGATAGGTTTATTTTAAAGCATGCCATCTGCTATCAATCATAGAGAAGTATAGGAAGCAAGTTTGGCTGTGCTCCCTCCTTGTGAGCCTGATAAAGATAGGGCTGTGGTACTCTGGAACATTTAGTACTCAAGAGAATAAAACATCAAACCTACTCAGCAGCTCCACTAACAATAATAAAAATGCCTCTGCCTAAAGGTGACATTCTGAATTTACGATTATTTGTGTCTATAAAGTGTATTCTTTGGCTCCTGACTCATTCTGACTGTCTCACTACAAGAACAATACATTAAGCCTGCCTGAAGTAAATGGAAATCCTATCCTTTTATTAAACCAGCAGCCAGTACCTGAGATGTTCTAATGCCCTGTAGGACCCAAAGAAGGTTTTCTGCTCTAAGTGTTAATTCTTTTCATAGAATTAAAGCCAACTGCAAAGGAAATGCTTATTTTGTGCACTCCAAACTAAGCCCTTCTTCAGGTAAATGTTGTTTTAAAAGAAGAATAAAAACAAGAAAACCCAAGGCAGATTCTGAATATGCAAATGATCACAAAACGAAGGCTACAAAAACTGTAATTCACCCCGATAGCTCATATTTTATGCTGCTTAGCATTTGATACAGGAAAAGCTTATGCTGTAAGAACCTGCCCAGGAAAACCATGCACAAAATGCCCAAAAGGTGTGTGCCAATCTTCCTTCCTAGCGGTGGACTTCATATGTGCTGAGATTCTCCAGAAGTGCATCCAGGGATTTCCCCCCCTCCCCCCTTTTTTTTTCCTACACTGAGTTTTCCTCAGAAAAGGCAGTTGGAAGATGCAGAGCTACTTCCCCGAGATACACAAGCATTTGGTTAACTTCAGAGGTATGAATCATTCCCCTGGCTAACGCCAGGTCCCTCTTCTCTCATTCGTCCTCTGGTACCCCACCGATCAGGGGCTCTTGAGCCTGCCTGCTTAAAAATAATTAAATATATAACGCTTCCTGGCAAATTCACCAGATATAAAAAACACTTAGCAATGAAGCTCTCTGTATCCGATAACATTAGGCTCCTATCTCCTATCTGCAGCTTAACAAAATTCCCTTGCAAGTCTGTTGCTGATGGAAAGCATTGCTGTGGAAGCTTGGGGAAAACCCACCTGGTGATCAAGCTCATGAGTCTAATTAAAGTTAATAGAGAAATTAAAAGTGGGCAAAAATTGGAACGGCAGCATGGAAAAAAAAAAAGTAAGTACTAGGAATAGAAGGAAGACAAAAAGCAATGGGAAAAGTGAGCTTTCCTTTGAAGTCTGCTCTGGAAAAGTGATGGTGATTTCTTTCAGTGCCCCCCACATCCTAAATGCTTTACACAGTGGGCCACAGGTCCAAGCAGAAAAACAGAAAGCAGAGGATTAGGCTTATTAGGCTCACAATATTAAACCAAGGCTGCATCTGTTCTCTATTCACTGTTTTGGTCCTCCTGAGCTTAAGTGCCTCTAAAGTCTGTGGTCAAATGACCACTGATTTCAAAGTATAATTTCAATCCCCTTATCTAGGGACCAAAAGAATTGAGAAATAAGTTCCTTGGTAAGGATCAAAACCAGTGGATACTTGAAATAAGTAAGATGAAAGATTACAAAAAAATTAGGAAACTACAGAGACAAAGGTAGAATAGGTTGTTCCAAGGGGAGATGGATCAGCTTTTAGCAAGATGGGAGCAGACTGCATGGTCACTTGGCTGCAGAAACAGCAAAATACTGGAAACAACACAGGAATACATGAAAACAAAGCTTAAGTAACAAGAAAACCTGAACAAAAGCAGTTATCAAGACTTCCAAGCTCAGAAACACCAGGGGAAAAGCTCCCTGGAGGTACTCCTCACCCCTAGGTGAGGATTTCCAAATAACAACCTTTTGCTCAAAAGCAACACCCCATCTCATAAGGAAAGAAACATCAGTGTCTGCCTCTCATTGTTAAGCTCTGTACCAAAACCACTCAGTCACATGCTTCAAGAAGAGGGACAGTAAGTCACATAAGGGCACATCATAACACTGAGGTCTCAGACTATTCATGACCATTACAACCCCCAGCAAAAAAAAAAAAAATGTTCAGCAAAACTCTATTTATCAAAAAAAATTATAATAGACTGAATCTTTCACAAAGGGGTATCTGTTTCTCCAAAAGTGTCATTGGCAGGGTTTGTTTTTTTAAGTCTGGGATGAGGCTTTTGGATAGCAGGAGGGAAGAGAGAGGAAGTCGATCCAGACTCACCCGTAGCCTGATGGTCACACGCCTGGGGCTGGCGGGAGGTCCAGGTTCAAATCCCAACTCTGAACTGCCCACACTGAAGGCAGCATACAGCAGGGACGATGCTCTCTGTAGGCTTTCTCCATAATATTCTGTAGGGAAAAAAAAAAAAAAAAAAAATCCTGAGGTTTTATTTTCTCTCTCCTGAGAAATGGAAACAAGTTAAAAGGCTCGAAAATTTTTCATGACACAGACTTCTTGTTCGTGGCCAGCCCTAACCACCACGCTGCCCAGAGGTTCAAAGGCACGCTGTTCCTACCAGAGCTGATATTGTGAACTCTCCAACTTTTGCATGAACTTAACGTGTTCTTTTTAGGCTTGTTCTTTAGTAACACAGTACATTTTCCTAAGAAAGCTCACAAGCTCAGAGCAGCTTGCTCACCACAGTTCAAGTCCCTGGCACACAGTTCATTGCAGCTCTAATGAAAAAGCACAATGATTGGGCCTGTGTCGCTAAGATTAGACATTAGTGGCCGTATCAAGAAGAGAAATACCTGCAGATTAGCACAGCAATTTGCTGCTTTAAATCTGAACCTTCTAATCTCTTTTTTTTTTTTTTTTGAAGTAAGTAGCAGCCCATGCATATGGGAAAAGAATTAAAACTACATTTACTAAGTGATTTCTAAAATAATTCCGCATGTGTTTTAGAAAACTGACAAGTCATTAAAATACAGTTGATAAACATTACTCAGAACTCATTGCCTTAGATTAACACGACTTTAAAATCACAGACATTCATTGGTTGTCAAGGCACTGCCGCAAGAGTAACTCCGACTGCTGTTCATGCCCTGTTTAATAAAGTACACGATGGGCAGCTCAGAGTTTACCTTGTATTTTCAAATTGCAGAAATATTTCAGCAATATTTGCAAAAGACTTTAAAACTTTGCATCCTGGCAAGTGAGACCATGCAGAGAAATTGCTATGCGGTGGCATATGGGAGGAGCGAGAATCCACTGCTTCCACCAGTGGGTAACTGAGAAGCATCTCCTCCTGTATGGGGCAGCTTACTAAAACCAGGCAGAGCACAGAAGTGACAGCTGTATTCAGATGTATTCAACATGCATTGCAGTTTGGTTGGGCCTAAATATGTTCTCAGCAGCAAAGGCACCAGATCCAGCTGAACGACCCGTTTTTCCTAGCACTTACACCCAGTCTAACAAACGTGTATCCTCTGCTGACTGATGCTACCTGCCAAGGTCATCCTAAACCCGAGGTGAAATAAGAGTTTGCAATACCAACCTTCCTGGTAGAATAAACTGTATCTTTGAGATGTGTTGAGATATCTTTGGCGTGTGCCAAGTAAAACTGATTGACATGTTATGAAAGGCTGAAGTTAGAAAATAATGAGTAAATGCTGGGGACCACAGTCAGAATGCTTGGCTCGAGTGGTTACTGAACACCCCAGAGCAGCGGGGCTCCTAGTGAGCTAAACCCTCCCTCCGATCTTCCAGTCGGGAGACTGGAAACACAGATACAAAACATGGAAAGATTTAAGTGAATAAGTGAAAGCAAGGGGTAGCAGCAAAAAAAAAAAAAAAAAAAAAAAAAAAAAAAAAAAAAAAAGAAAAAGAAAAAAGGTAGCACTATTTATCAGTGACTGATTCCAAAATACCCAAAATCATGAGCCGTTTTTAGTCCAACCAAGGAGGGAACCATCATACATGATTTCACCGATGACAACTTTTAAAATTTATTATGTGACTATCAAGAAATTTCCCCTTTTAGAAGCTCTGCCCTGAGCCAACTGGAGCTGACTGCTTTTCCTAAACATACTTTATGCAACCACGATCAGCTCAGATACTCAGGGTGAAGCAAACTCACGCAAAGCTCCCGACTCTGAACGATTGCCGATGACCAGCAGCCATCGGGTGAGCATGTCCTCTCCGCTGCAGGGGGTGGCAAGCTGGTTCTGCTGCTGTTTTGATGTTGGGGAAGGATTTGGTGAGAGTATTGCTGTTTTGAGAAGGGGCTGATCAGACTGTATTATATCCCTTCACCCTTCTATTTTTTTCCTATCCTAGCATGTTACACTGCAGTTCAAAATATGACAGGAGAGGGCTGAAACTGAGAAGGGAGTCAACAAATTTTAAAAATGAAAACATTACTATTCATAGCTGACTTAGTAATGTAGTTAAGAGAAAAAAATGATGGCCTAATCAAAATTGCATCCATCTAACTTAAGCTAAGATAAACATTTGCAAATGCTCTTAATGACCATTTTTAACCACTTGCAGGATTTAAAGGACAGCTTTCTTCTGTTTTTTTTGGTTTTGTTCTTTTTTTTTTAATAATAAACTATTTTATATTCAAAGATGCCTGTAACCTGATGGATGGCTTAGATTTATGACATATCTCGGACATCAGAATTCTGGATTTGAAAGCCAAACCATGAGGGAGATCCAGATCCTCCAACTGGTTTTATTTTTCAGTCTTTTAAAGTGATTTGGAGTTCAAAGTCTTTCACCCATTCCCCTTTCATATTGCTACTTACATAGGAGCAAGAACAACATTTTGCACCTAACTAAGATCATTTGAATGATACCAGCAAATTTATGCTTAGAGGTTCTTATGAGACAGGTATGATTCAACCCATTATACCTACTCTGAGCCAGGATGCCATATTTTGGTGCTGCAGGTGTGCCAAGCTCCAAGAAACACCACAAACCTAATAAATGCCTATCTTTTCCTTGCGGGACAGCAGTCACCACCACCACAGCTTGGGCACGTTTGCTCCACAGGACTGAGCGGACCAAAGCAAAGCAATGCAATGCACCCTGTTAAAAGTGTTAGTTGGACAGTGCTGACGAGGTCAAGCAGTAGATGAGCACATGCAATGAGAAAGTGCAACGAGCAGGTTCCCTGTTCCCAGGGCAAGCGCTGCCAACACCAGCAGAGCAGCCCCCGGAAGGGGAGCGGAGCAGGGAAAGGAGCTGCAAGGGGCGAGCCGCCTCCACACCTCCCTGGCAGCTGCTCAGGTCAGAGATGCTTTAGCAGAAGGAGAGTCTGAGATATGCGATACGCACACGAGGATACTGGGGTCAGTGAGGGCCTCCCTGGAGTGAGGCAGCCTGGTGAGGGGTGAGTCCTCCAGCGACAAATCTTGAAACAGCAGGGACATTTTGAGGCTGCGAGCAACTGCTCCGAAGACTGCAAGGAAAATAACTTGTTTAAAAAGAAAAAAAAAAAAAACAAAACCTTTAAGAAACTCAGAAGTGCGGATCAAGGTCTTGTTTTCCTTAGCCCAGTGGTGAAGGAAAACTGTTGTCAAAAATACAAGTATTTAAACAGTCTATGACAGCAAGGAAGCAAATGACTACTTTTGCCAGTGACCGAGGAGAGCTCAGCTGCTCGCTGCAAGCCAGAGGGATTTGCATCCAGCTCAGAGCTGGAAACACTCTCTGGAGCAGAAATCCCTCTCCTCAGCCTCCCCAGTGCCTGTCACATCAGGCAGGGACCAAACCTCAAAGCTCCCAATCACACGAGTCCATTCCCATCTGGATCTCTGCCACCTGGTCCCACACGGCGGGTGGCAGGAGGAGGACCCACTCAGCATGGGGCTGAGCCACCATCCTCTGCCTTCTTCTGCACCACCACTTCCAGCAGATGAAAACAAGCCATCAGTGCATAAATATGTGAAAATATTTATCGCCCACTCCTAGCCATGTTGAAAAGAAACCTGTTGTGGTTAAATGACTCGGTCAGTTCTTTAGGGATTTTCCGAAGTTTCCTATAAAAAGAAATCTGTGGGAAATGAATGATTGCATAATCACTAACACATGCCAATTCATATAAGCCTATTATCTTTTATGGCATTTTGTACTCTATTGTCCTTACTCTGGTGAATTGCTATCTTACAATTCTTTTCCCTATTAAATTATTTACACGTTTTGCTCTCTCCAACCCTTTTGCATCACTAAGATACTTAACATCCACATTAGGAAAGACGGCAAAGACAAAGACTCCCTTCTCCTTTTCTCACATCAAGTTTTTTCCACCTTGACAGCAATATCCAAACAGTTTCCTTGAGAATGGGAAGGACCTTTTCAAGTGCGAAGAAGCAATAATATTAGCTGTGTCTTTAAGTCACAAAAGATTTTCTTTCTTCTTAAGGACTATGCATTTTTACAGAGGCTTGCCAAGGTCCCTGCTAGGAATGGCCAGCATTCATACTTTTAAAATTACAAGGTCCCTTGAAAATGCTGAAAGTTGCCTATAGGTCATCTAAGCGAGTCTTAGAAATAAACCTCAAGTGTCTTCGAAGACTTAATTACGCTGTATTTCAATTGGATTTAGGACGCTAAAACACAGACTTCAACAGGAATTTCAGACCTTTAAAACACTTTTGGGTTTTGGCTTTTAGGGGCCAGACATTGCCCGAAAGCCAACCAGGATTTCACCTTTAGAGTAAATATTTAATCACATTTTCAGTGGGGTTTTTCAGTTTTGCACTCTTCCCAGGAACAGCTGGTTAACAACTGTATGAATCATGGCTAATAGTCACCTTCCGAAAGGTGTGGCCTCCTGCATCGCTGCATTTTTAAATAAGTAAGGGAAAAGTAGAGACTTGTGTGTCTGAGGAGCTACAACTCTTTTTTTCTAAAATGACCTAGATACTGACAGCAGTTATCATTGACTGCAACAAATCACGGAGCTTTAGGTCCAGAGCAGAGCCCAAATTAGCTGCAACAATCTTTAGACTAAACTAAGAGGTAACACCCTGTAATCTTAATATGTGAGAGAGGACATGGTACTGCAAAAATGAGTCCTAGGCATGTGCACGCAGAAAATAAATGAGCTATAGGTTCACCAAGCAAAGCTGCTAGTCCTAATTAAGTGGTAGGATAGCCATCCTTTGGCTATACCACTCTTATTTCTGCATTGCAGATGAGTCCAGTTCTTCAGAGCAGATTTATGTGACTATTCCCTAGAAATGCTGCAGGAAAGCAGAAGGGCTGGGGAGAAATCTCATGTCTCCGAAACATTGCAATACACCATCTCCCATGTACTGCCCATACCGAGGGGTTCAGGCATTACAGCAGTGCAGGGCAATTTCATTTTTGGAAAAGTAGTGTATTTGAAAGGGTGGCCCAGAGGTAAGTTTGGGAGTCAATGGAGATCAGACTTGGTGATGCTGAAAACAAGGAAGCAGGCAAGCAATGATCGATTACTGAATGACAGTGTGGACAGGAGAAATTTCTGTTGTTACACAGCAACCTCCCAAACATGCAAACCTTCAGTATTCATGCAGCAACTCAAACAATTGCAACAAAAGTGGACTGCAGCTTTGTCCTCTCTTTTGCCATTCTTGAGATATTAATGTCTTAGGCTCCATTTCCCCCTGAACAGGGAAGCAATGGCTAACAGCTCCCCATTTTATTTGACATATTTAAGAAGGCCTGCCAGCCCCACCAAGTCAACACAAACTACTCTTCATTTACCTCTGACTCCCATCAAGCAAGAGCAGAAAAGCTCTGTGTCAAGAACAAAAACATGCCAGGCCAACAAACAAGTCCCTGCAAACCACATCATCTTTTCCAGAAAAACATTCTTTCCTTTGCCTGCATGAGCTGGCTTTTACAAAGATACCCACTTCAGTCCTCCTGTGCTATTCCATTTGTTTTATGTGGTTTCTTACACATTTCTGAATGTAAATTGCATTCTCTTTTAATTAGAAATAATTTGTAAAACTATTCGCCAGCATTCACACCCTGCAAACATTTGCTTGTTTGTCAGGGGCTCCTGAGGACCTCCAGCACCTGTCATCCTCTGCCAACACCAACCTTTTCGTATGAGCAGGTCTCCAGAAAAGACTATGGACAGTTGTAAAATGCACCCATCTTAAATCATGATTTCTCTGATATGCGTCAGGGGTTCAGAGAGGAGGGTCCATTCACTTTCATTCCTCCTCCAGCGTCTGTATCTTCCTTTCTCGATTCTCCCTTCAAAAATAGATTTGCTCATATTTCTACTGGTCTTGTAAGATCTAGCTTGGTTCTACCTCATCCCATTAGCTAGAAGACCAAACTATTCAATCCACTGGTAAATTTTTAAAGCATTTTATCCACCTATATAATTTTATAATTGTTTTGTTATTTTCACTAAAAAAAAAAAGTAGTAACTGATCAGACACCTAATGCTACTTAAATGCACATAGATTTTTTTGTGGTTGAATAATAACATCTGTTTTGATTTTCCAGCCACAAAAGTGCGTTTAATCTGGCCTTCCTTTATTTGAACTTTTCACATCTGCTCAGGCCTGCTTCCCATAAACTACATACCAGATCCTTTCACAACGTAGGAAATTTACCTGCACCAGTTGTTGTCCCAGCTCCAGAGACTTCTTTATAGGAGCCAGATAAAAATGTCAAAAGACTAATAAATATAGTCTTAGTGCACTGTATATTTATTAAACGTTACTATTTGTTTTCTCAGTCCCAAATGGTTGGTATTCACAGGCCTAATCCCACAAAACTTATTTTCATGAATGAACTCATTTACTTTTATTGAAAAAAGTATGTTATGGGATGGTGCCCCATATTCCATACAACATTTAGAGATAAACTTGTACGCAATACACTACAACATCATCTACAAATTCGATCCATCAGAAATTATAGGGGTGGTCAGATGCACTGTGCTTTCAGCAAATAAGAGAAGTCATAAGGGGGATTTCGTATGCCATTTTCAGGGTTATCTCCAAAGACCTGGCAGTGGATTATGAAGTTTGACTTATTCTGATCTCTTCAGAGGTGAGCAAAGTCAGGAAGGAGAACACTCCTAATCAGAAACACTTTGCCTTCCTTCTTTTTTTTTTTTTTTTTTTTTTTTTTTAAATCACGTGAAGCAAAATGGGCCGAGGGATTTTGCCATTGAAATCACCAGGGTGGGAAATGCATCGTGGGTATGAGACAAATGTTAAGGATCGTTCTTTAAACTCAGAGCTAAACTACAGAAGAATTTTGCTCTGCTGATGTGACCAGGAAGATATGCAAAAAAACACGCTCTCATCAGCCTCTTCATAACAACTTCATCTATTCAGCATTTCTTTCCACTGTTAGAAAGATATATCTGGATAACTCCTACGTCCCTGGGCCCCATGCAGCTGAAGCTGTGTCTGCAGCAAAACTGCAATATAAGGGCACTTTTCTCAGACAGATAACTCGGCATATAGCTCTTCAAAGCAAAGGAGAGAGCACTGCTTGCAAAGCAGCTGAGAAACCAGGTTTTCCTTGTCTCAGGGTACCAGGAGCACCTCTTCTCTTCCAAGTCTCCTACCTCTGTTGTAGTGAGGCGACAAGGTTTAATTCTTTTATGTTGCTTTGTATCTTTAACAAAACTTAGACTCTATGACTTGGCAGTCTCATTAAATACAGCTTTATCAAGCCAAAACACCCACCAGCACCAGTGTCTTAAATAGACGTGAGATAGGAAAGTACAACGAGGACCACAGTGGTTTTGGGAACAGTTGGAGAGAAAAGGCAACATCTATGCGCTGCCCTTGATTTACACCTTGATTTTTTTCTTTCCTCACAAAGAATTGAAACTGCGTCATGATGGAACAGTTGTGAGAATCACAAAGAACTTAACAAGTCAGAAATGGATTAAAAAGCACTTTATGGCTTGTTAAAGAAATCCCCCTGTTCCTCAGAAGCATTTTTAGCATCTTATTAGTGGTATTTGATCTGACTAACATATTGACTAGTCATTTGAATAGGAGATTAATCCTTTTTGATGGACCACAAAGGGAGAATAAATTCAAATGAGGCACTTCTCCAAATTTTTATTTTAGTATAACCCCAAAGAGCCAATAACATCTGTAAAGGTTTTTTCTGTGCCCTGCAAAAGACTATCATAATGATCTTTTAAATCATACATCTTTTTCTTCCTTAAAAGTAATTGTTGCATTTGTATTTAACTCAAATAATAGTGAGTTGGAAATTTTCTCTTTACCTGCTTTCTGAAATGCCTGGTACATGTTTGGCCTAAGAAAATATTCTAAGCCAATACCGTCTTCAACATTTTCTCTTAAACTCTCTGTCATGGAACAAGTACTTTACCATCAGCTGAATTTACCATCAACGCCTCTCTTGTACGAAGTAGTTCAGAATTTGACAAATGAAAAGTTTTTTCAATCTATTCAATCTATGCTATTTAGGACTCGTTTCAGTGTCACCAATACGGACTCTGTTATGGAGTTAGTGGGCAATTGTCTTCCATTTAGCAAAAGTCAGAAAGCTTGCTTCTAGTCTTTTTTTTTTTTTGAGCAGTTTTAAGTTATCTAAGATTTTGCACTTCGGAATAAGTTGGAGACCTCCAGCTCATTTTGAAAACAGTAATTTATAGCTACACAGACATTATGATTTTACAGTGTTTTGATAGTTACGCCTTCACTATCCACATGGAACATTTAAAAACGGATTAGAAGCCATTAATCTCGGAAATATGAGGGATTCGCAGCCTAAAGAGGAACTTGGAGCATTTGCATTCTAAGTCTCTTTCTGCATCTAGGTGTACGGTTTTATTAATGTATTATATCCTATTCCAGGAACAGGTCAAGAATTATACTTAGACAACCATACTGTGGTAAAACTGGATTATAAATCGGGCATCTGAGCACTTTGTCGTAGGTACAACTTATTGACCTTGGACAAGTATTTAGGTTGGAAACTATTTTAAGCAGTTCCTGTCTCTTGTTATAATCTCCAACAGCACTTAGGGCATTGGATCCCCATACGCAATTCATCCTTCAGGCACAACAATAATCATAGCCTCCCACTTCATTAAAAGTCTTTCATTATAAAATTTAAATACCTTAAAGTTAGAGACCAGGTCACAACAAATCCTTATATTTTCCACACCTATGCCTTGAAATATGGGGGAGATTGACTCCATCCAGACCTTTGCAGTAGTCTGTTAATTCCACCAGAGCCTGACCTCAGATGCTAGGTTCAAATATGCCTACACTCTGATGAATGTCAGGTCCAAATCCAAATCTGGATCCCAAACTTGTGGTATGGGCCCATCTGTACTTGAAAGCAACGTTTTTAAGAAAGAGGAAAGCTAAGATCATGAAAATCTCTATTTGAATACCACATACAACAGATTTATGAACCTAAGCAACTACTTTTTTTCCTGTGTAAAATCAAAACTACCACAGGATTTCCCGTCCATATATACCATATGCTTTTTCCAACTTTGTTTAAAATTCTTAGTGTCCCAATATTCTGAAACTTCTGAGCATCTGCTGTTTTTCTGCAAGCTTTATCCACTCCGCAAACTAGGCTATAGTCAAGAATTAATTTTTGTATAGGAGAAGTGATTTTATCTATTTACTTTTGCAGTATGGTTATGACTGGTGAAAGCATGGTACACAACGAAACCCTTGGGTAACAGCCTGAAAAATGATTCTCTTAAATGACAAGCATGTTTATTTCATTGTAACTGACTGTATACATTGGTTCAATATGCATGCAAAACCAAGTCCTGCAAACTGCCAGTGCACGCCTTGCAGGATCTGCTGAGTGCAATCTTCATTTAGAGAACAGTCAGAAGCATGTCAAGTAAAACACCAACAACACTAAAGGAAACTTATAAATGTTTGCAAATTCATTTTATGGATTAATGACCCTACATATAAGAATTGACATTTCCAGGACAAATCAATTCTTTATCCTACAAATATTTCAGCAGTTTTTGCTTACACCAAAGCAGAGGGAAATTTTTCCTTCTTCAGATCAAACGAGACCTAAAATCTGGGAAGATTTAACAGTAAAATAAAAACAATGGGGAATGTAAATGTTAACCATCTGCAATTGTCATTACTGCTATTTCTTATTATGTGATATCTCTATCAATGGCATTATATCTTTACTTTTGTTATCTCTTGCAACTTTTCAATCTATTATAGTTAATCATTGATAAACAAACACGTTGACTGACTTAAAAAGTGGCAATCATCTCATCTAAATTTAACCGTGTAAAAGTCAAACACCTACTCTAAGCTACTCGTGAAGGTTCCTTCTATAGATAGTGGTGACAGATTGGCATTTTCAGAGAGAGACTTATCCTACCTGTCTTACACACTTGTTTTAAGATGGGATTAATCACCCTCTGGAAGCACTTTCTTCTTTTTCTTTCCTTGGACTGACTTCAGTAAAAAGCAACACACCTGCTTTGTCAAAAAAAAAAACAAAAAAACAAAAAAAAAAAAAAAAAAACCCACACCAAGAGATTATTTCAGGCCTTGATCTTGAATCCACAAAGGTATTTACCCCCAAAAGTACAGTTCCTCTAGGATGCAGAAAGTCTCCTCCTAAAAGCAGATGGGAAGAAGGAAGGTGGAGAGAGGCAGGAGCACAGCCAGTCTTTATAATTACACTTGTCACCTGCCCCAACTCTCTGCCTTTAGGGCTGATGAGAAGCAAGGCTAAGGAGAGCCAAGGCACAAGGGATTATCAGGCTTTTTTACCCTGTGTTGCTTTAGCCACAGAAACCATGGGGCTTGCCATAGTTTCACTCTCAGTGGAATTCCAGTGACAGAAATATTTTCCAGTCTTTGGCAGGAGAAGGGGACTGGCCAATAGCTATTCTCCTTCAGCAGAAGCAAAGCAAAACCAGCATCTCCCTTTTTCACATGAGATCAGCTCCAGTTCAACACAGAGAAGGACCACACACCAACCATTGCTTCAGGACATGAGCCTTAGGAGGCAATTCAACGGAAACTTCTAATACCCTTAAAATCATTCAAATGAAAAGATGCTGATGCTGATGCGGGAAGAAACATTCTACTTGGCGGCTCTCCATTTTAAATTCTGCTATAGTGACAGTATCTGGATTAGACTCCAGGACAGTATTTCTGAAACAGCAGGAACCCTGCTTACTGCATCAGTTTTAAATTACAAGCCTTCCAAAGATGTCAACACCACTTTCCTGGAGACTTCCCTGAAATTAAAATACTGAGCTTTTCCCCTGAGCCTTCACACAGTCATATGGATCCATCGTCCAGTGCCACCATTTGTATTATGATTTGCCTATGTTGGGTCACTGCTACTTCTTCATTTCTGCTCTATAGTCAGCCTCGTTCTTTGATGTTACTCAGTCACTATTTCCTTTCCTTTTACTTTTATCTCTGTCCTGGCATTCTTCCTTTAAGCATCCTCTCTACCAGATGGTCTCCATCTCTCCTTCAGAAGTGCCCAAAATATTCCTACTGCCTCCTCTTGATCTTCCCCCAGCAGCAAACCTCTTCATCCTACAGAGCTCAAATACCAATGGATTTCTCCTCCTTGCTGCTCTGCGTCTTTCTTGCACTTTGAAAAGGAATTCACTGGAAGCAGCTAACCTCCAATCCTCATTATGCACGATTCACTCATTTATAAGAGTTTACCCAGGAGAAAAATTCAGATGGGATATACGCTGGTACAATTGCGTTTTTTTTTTTCAAGTGGAAGCGCATCTGATGTCTGCAAGCCGAACTGGAGCTCTAGTTTTAAACAGGAGCTCTAACTTTTTCATTTGGAAATCCATATGGATCCTCTAATCTGAAGGTCAAAACAGCTTTCATGAAAGATACTGAAAACAATGATACTTTATATTCACCAGCATAATTATATAAAGATGATTCAATATTGTAGTATCATCAGAGGATTCAACAAAGTCTCTGTATTATGTATTTTTAAGATGGGGTTTAGAGACTGTAAGATGAGGCTTCAGAAGTTTACAGAGAGAAAAAAAAGATCTTGTCACAATTTATATCTTCCTAATAGGTCACTGAAACTCTGAGTATAACAATTGCTTTCACTTGCAGTTGGCAATGCACTGTAATCAAGAATAAAGCTCTAGATATTTTTGTGGAAGTACAAGCACTTACTAAATGCAGCAGCATAATAATGTATTATATATTATACAAATACAGCGAGGTGGGATTTGTGTTTGTCTCTTTGCAAGAGAAGAAAGAACTCAGAAATGACCTTCTGTTCATAAGTTTCTTTGAAAAAGGCTTGGCCTGAAACCACTTCACTACTATTGATATAGTCTGTTTTTGTACATAAATCTAAAATGTAAGCATTACTTCAAAAATAACTAAGCAATCACAAAGCTTTACTTTTCAGATTCAATTGCCTTCAAATCCTTTACTGAAGTCCCCTTGGCACTGTCACTTCAAAATCAGGATAATGCCGTATAGTGTTTCTCAGTTTCAGTAAAACAAAAGCCTTATTGAATAAATATGTGTGAAAACACTGCAGACAAAACCATCTCAGCAGTCACCACCTGACGGGCTCATGGTGACCCTCCCCGGTGACCCGCGTGGGCTCGGCGCTCGACTTCTTGGCATATCACAGCACTGTTCAGTTCCACTGTCTTTGTCCTTAAAACTGTAGCAAAACACACTTTTTCCTTGCAGAAACCTAATAGCAGGCTTTAGACATCAAGGAACAGCAAGGTGACCTCGGATTTCCATATTCAGGAAGCTGCTGATCATACAGTATATCCTTTTTTAATCTGCCTCTTGTATCGTGAATATACAGAAAACCTTACGGTTCTGATAATCCCTTAACTCTGGGTTTTGCAAGGAGAGCTCACAGTGCCACTCCGTCACGGAAACGTAAAGGCAGAATAAAAAAATCTAGTATTTACCATCTCGTGCTTCATTCTGCTCTGAAAAAGGATGACTCAGGGATGTTTTTCTTTTTTCCATATATCATCTTCCAGCATATTCTACACTTCCCCGTAGTTAAAATATTAGCTCAGCCCCATAGATCCCATTACTGCAGTCAGACAGCAGCACGTGCCAGCGTCCCAGTGGTCAGGTTTTCGTCACCTCTCAGGGCCATGGTCTCAGGTGTCCAAGTCACTGAAACTGGGGTCACATCGCAATCAGTTGCTGACTTTCAGGCATTCACTATTGGCAAGAGGTACACGGCTAGTGCTAGTTCACAGCTGACTGCACCGGAGAACTACCAAGCAGGACAAGGTCTACTGAATTAGATTTGATCTTGCTTTCAAAAAAGGTTATTAATTTGCCGCAACCTTGTATTTCACTTGCTGTCAAAGAACCTCAATAGTCTTCAGAAGCACAAAGAATCTGATAAGAAAATGTATTTTTGTTAGTAGGTGAGGTAACAGGGATTTTCAGTTGAGAAAGGTTCATTTCGATATGTTTGCACTAAAAGGCAAGACTCATTGTCAATTCTATTTCTGACTCATTAAATCCATTTAAAAAAAATGTACCAAGTAATTATTAAAAAGCAACTTCCTAAACTACAGAATAAGGAACAACAAATGGGCTGTTTATAACAAATATGACAAACTGTGAACCTGTAGTTCAAGTACTGAGAATGAGAGGGACACCACATACCCAGAAAAGATGCTGTTTTCCTCTGAAGACTAGAAATATCCAACAGGGACGAGAGTACAAACTGATAGTCGGGCTGAGGTACTACAATTTTATCTCACCTGAATGTGAGGTGGTCCCATCTCTGCCCAACACCCTGGCATCCCTGATTCTGTGAAGCCAATGCTGTTTTTTTTCCCCTCAGTTGTGCATTTCTAAACCCTTCATTTCCATAAACCCAGCCAGCAATGGCTAGTTCCCAAATCTGGTGTGCAGAGCCCAGGGAGGTGGCCTTGACACGGGTAGAGCAAAGAGGGCAGCCTTCACTTAATGGTGGGACAGCTACGAACGCCTGATGCTCCACACTTTACATCATGATGTGCAGCAGATGTCTAACTCCTCGCTGTTAGAAAGGGCAGATAAAAAAAGCAGTGAATAAATGCTACAAATTGAGGTAGGGTCAGCTCTGCAATATAGGGGATCAGGCTAGACAGAGGCAGAAATAATTTTCTCGCAGATTAGAAGCAGATAAATAAGTGAGCGAGAGAAGGAAGGAAAACATGCAATACAGAAAGGAAGATAAGAAAGAAGCTGTTCATCTTATGTATGGGAACCCACAGCTGCGTATATATTTCCTATGTAATTTTAGTAACTATCCCCAAGTTGTTAATCTGAAACACTTTGCAGGAAGTGGACCATCTATTTAATTTAAAATGTTGTTTGGAACACTACAGGATTTTCAGATAATTCAGCTAACGCACTGGACACTCAATCTGCACAGCGTAAGGGCTGTGGCCGGGATTTTCGCACGTAGACGTAGATGTCTCAATTAGGAAAAAGGGCATCCAAGCATTCAAGTTCAATCATTTATATTTGCATGCTTACACATTCTTCTAAGATAACTGTTTACTGGCAATATCAAATATAAAATTTCATGCTGGTTACATATGCGTTACTGTGGACATACAGTTGTCCACCACAGTTAGCGAGGGTGACCACATACTAAGCCCAAAATTAAAGGCTATTTCCAATGTAATTAATATAAAAACAAATAACCTGTAAACTAAGGTGACTGCTTGTTCATAAATTAACACAGAGTAGCCTAGCAGCAATGCAACGTGTGCAGTTTTCACACATGGCAAAAGTTTGCCAGTGGTTGTGTCCTTTACAACGCGAAGGCTGTGTTACCAACAAGCACGTTTTCATCTGGCCTTAGACTTAAAAATAACAGTGAAAATCAAACACAAACAGTTATTTTCTTTCTTTTGGGATTTGACATATGTGCTATAGGAGACATAGATGGAAACTTCTAAAATAAATTAAGGAATTTACTTGTCAGTTTATTAATCAAAGTTTACCTGCTCCACATTACACGGAGACAAATTAAACAAGCTACCATGGTACTCAGAAAACATCTGCTAACAAAGTCAGAAGTAATGATAAACAAACTTGAGTTCCCTTTGTGGTTGATTTCCATCCAGCTGCATTTAATTATAAAAGAGCTATCAAAGAAAGCTCCCCATTAGCAGCTAATTCAGAGTGACTTCAGAAGAAAATCCCAGAGCTTCCAGTGATATCTCTCCAACAACTTTCTCATCTCTGCAAGTGATTGAGAAGAGCTGAATTAGACCAGTTTAGGGATCAGCCCTCCTGCTAACTGCCAGAGTAAAATGAAGATGATATATCTTTGCAGTACCTGTGATTGCTTGTTTTCAAAGCACTCTTATTGGTAGGACCTATAAGATCTAGCAGACTCTCTCTTGCAAATAACCTCTGCCAAAAGCATCGGTGCCAATGAGCAGAGATAATTGTGAAAATTGCTGTATGCATTTTCTAAAGCAGAGCATCTGCTGATATTACTGATAAAGTGAGAAAATTTGTTGCTACAAGTTTTTTACTGAAGTTTCTTTGACTTCGGTATGTTTCACAAAGAAACTGAAGATGTAGTCACTTATAAATACCTAATTCTGGTTTACGTCAATCAGGAATTTTTGTGTTGATGTTGCAAGAGATGTGTATAGCCCCAGACTGATGCTCTGAAGCAGCATGGCCACACGTGGATGTTATTAAAATATAGCAGCCACACTTAAAAAAAAAAAAAAAAAGAGAGAGAAAGCAAAAAAAAAAAAGCAAATACATCAGGGTTCCCCTGGAACTCCTTAAATGAGGAAATTTTGGTAATTCTATGGATAGGCAATCTATCCATCAAACCAAAAAAGTAAAAGTTTTTCAATGCATCCAGAACTACTAGCAATTTTTATAAAATTCCATGAAGTCCAGCAATAATCATGACGCACACACACATATCCCCAAAAGGGCTCTGTGTACACAGCTCAGTAAAGCACAAGCAACTTGTAGTATATTCCTATTGGAAGGTTTGGATAATGGCAGGGAGGCAAGTATGATAAAACATTGAATGATTTTTTTTTTCTTTCTTTCTTATTCTTTTTCTTTAAGACAGGAATGGGTGATTCTTCCCTGAAACCTAGCTGTTATCTGGCCAGCAAGCAAATATGAAATCAAAAACCCAGTGTGCCAGATATGCACAGCTGTATTTGTGCTTCTGCAGCTCCCAGAGGAAAGCACACCACATGTCGGTTACTTGACTTAGGGTGGGTTGGTGAGGTGTAAGTTAAAAGGGCAGCTGTACATGCTGGGAAATTTTCCAGATTCATTTTCTACCAATTGCTTTAACAATGCCACAAACAGTGGTGAAGAGGTAGGGATGCTGGGTAACACAGGTAGAAAATAGGAAAACTTTTCCTACATCTTATTTCTTATTTGGTCCCCAGGCTCTCTTGAAAAATCTGTAGGCACTTTATGGAGGATTTTTCCCTGCAAGGATAAAGGGGTTGGCTCTGATTGCTGCTATTCTAAGAGGTTAAGGGAAGAAAAGACGTTATTATATATCCACATGGTAATCAACCAAGGTCTCATGTAACTATTGCTGTTGATGTGGTTCTTCCTGGCTCTTCTAGAAAACAGTTAATTGGTGTACCTGGCCTAGAAGTTTGAGAGCTGAAGGAAGAAAATGATAACATGGTTTAACAGACCCTTTGTTTACGTAAACATCCATCCACAATCTGTGTCTGATGGGGTGAACATACGGCTTTAATTTTACCCTTGGCACATGGATCAAACAATGTTGCCAATATCTATTGTTCTCCTCATAACAATGTGCCTGGTGGTTTCAACATATCCTCTCCATTAGCTGGCTTCAGATCAAGCATTACTGTGTATGTGCTTGTGTCTTCATAAAACTGGAATATGGATTTTTTTTTTTTTCTTTGTACTAAATGTGTAAGAAGGAACACAGTTGAGAATGGTGGTCAACCATCCCTGTGAGTCATGAGAACAGCTTGCTTCGGATCGCGTGGCGGAGCTGACACGCGGGTGGGAAGAAGAGGTTGGATTGGATTTGCAAAGCCCTGGCCATATAGCTTAGGTTTTTCAAAAACCAGAGGAAGCGGTGAGTCAGATCCCTATCCCATTTTTTCTGGGCTTTAGCAAACCTTTCTGGATTTGGTCCATCTCTGAACTACACTAGCCCTGCTCTGGAGCATGGACACATTAGGTAGCTGTGAGAAGGGTGGTTTGGATTGTTTATTGTTTTGGGATTTTTCTTCACTCCCTATATTTTTTCAGTTTCACTTCCTTTCTATTTGCTGCAGAAGACCATGATAATGCTCTTTTTCTGTTATAAATACGCAGCTTCTGTAAAGGCAGCATAACACAGGAGATTGGGGTCTGAGGAACAGCACAAGGAGAAACCTCAAATAGGCTCCCTGAGCCAGAGTAGCTTGTCATCTCCATCCTAATCTTCTCAGCTCCTGCCTCAGCCTCTGGATCAGCAGCACTGCTTTCTTATGTTTCCAGCAGCAATCAAACTTGACGTTTGTCCTCTACATTGTACTGCGTTTCAGCCTGTACTTCCAAATGTTTGATCCAGAATTCACTTTAGTCAATGGAAGAAATCTCGTTGCCTTGAATGTACTTTGGGTCTGGCACCTTCTGTCCACCTGATCACTAAAGCCCGATTTATATTTGCTAAATTAGTGAGAAGACACACTTCTGATTTATCTTGTACCATTTTCATAACAATGGAGAAACTCTCACTGAAAAAAAAATGCACTAGTAAAGACAGCAATTATATTTGGGCCATTCAGGGAATTTACTCTATGTTTGGAGGTTTCTTTTATCCATGATGTTTTGCATTGGAAGGCTAAAAGATGATGTTCAAGAGGAACTGGCTTGGAAGAGTTGATGATGCCCCAGCTACTTGTCCTGCCCAGAGCAGAAAGCTGCTGCCGTGGGAGGCAGCGGTCGACACCATTGGGTGGTCCGAGGCCTTACATCTAGCACAAGAGGATGAGTGAAAGCTAGTGGGAGCATCAGGGAAGGAGACAGATCTGGGAGATAACACAGTGGTAATTAGCATCACCAAAAATAGGGATCTGCAGGCCTTTTTTTCCCCATGCTCTCATGACACTCCTCCTCACTGGAAGTAGTAATCTTGAAAAGCTTTGGGTTTTATTCGTATTTCTGTTTTCTTCCTACTGCACCATTTCTCACTTTGCTCTGTTTTTCTCCAATGTTTTACCTTCTGAATGTGCTGAATCTAAGCCCAGTGCTTTGAATGATTTCACTGACCCTGTAATGCTGCATACCAGCACAGATACATATCTTTTAGGTTTACTTTTATCTATGCTAATTTTGCTTCCCCCTCACATTTGCAAGTAGAGAGCAACTGCAAGGCTTCCTGTGCATCGCAGGGTACAATTTAAGGAGTTTAAGAGGAATTAGTCTAGATGCTGTTTGTGCACTCATATATATGCAGCACAGCTTTCAGTCTCATAGCTACCCATGTGCTTCAGCCTGTTCTCAACTGTCAAAGCGCTAACATTTCTATATAAACTGATTCATTAAAACTATCAGAATGTATCTCTGCTGTACAGAACTAATTGAAGTTTTCCCCCAGTAAAGGCATGGCAAAGAGCAAAAGAGGTAGAAGAGCCCTTCTTTTATTTTCGGAATTAGTATTTTACTTAGAAAGCTATAGCAGTTCTAACATTGCTTTAAACACACTGGAAAGCCTAACAGTAACAGCCTAGGTGTCTAAACCCTTCTAGAGGCAGAGTCATTCAGTGAATTAATCAGGTAGTTTCTGTATTTTTCTAATGTTTTTTTAGGTCAAACTAAAGCTGGGGAATTATTCCCCACAAAAACACCTGCAGGAGGTGGGGAGACTAGGAGTCAGCAGGAGAACAGTCATGTATGATTTAAGCCTTATGGGGGAAAAACCAATGCATTAACTTTGAAATTGTCTAATACCACAGATATGAATTTATTGTATAACTAATTACCTTACTTGAAGTGGCACTCATTGACACATGATATTTTGTCTAATCCTCTGTTGTGTATACAAATGTAATATACTGTAATATAAATTGTAGTTGTTATTACTTTAAACAGCATTTCATCAAAGGGTTTTGACAAATGCAACTATAGACTGATAACGACTTTTTTGCCAGTATTTTACGTTAGGAGTTTGTCAATTTTACTACCTCTTTGGTTTCATAACAAAATAACAAATTATCGTCATAAAAATCCTTTTGTCCCGAATCCATGCAGTTAGATTCATAAATGCTTAATCCTTCCTGGCCATTGTCACATTAGGCATAGAACATAATTTGAGATTAAATGCAGTGAAAATCAAGAACACAGCTGTCACCACAAACACATGGGTCAAGCAGCAGAGTTATGACAGTGTTGCATTTCACTTGCCTCTCCTATCTGTGTCCAACTTACCCTCAGCAGTTGCTGGAGCTCTGCTCGGGGTGGATTTGAAAGTACCTGTGGAAAGAGGTTTCTAACCAAACGTCCCTGGTGACCTCCAAAAAAGACCTGCTAGTGAGGAAAATAAAGCAGCATTAAGCCAAACTGAAGCAAATGCTAGCATGTAATTAACATAGCATTGTCAAAGATATCTCATAGTTTAATTTTAGTGGGGAAAATATGGTATCTCAGATACCACGATATGGGTGTTTGTTCACAGCCACTGTACCTGTCAGCTATTATTATACTGATGCTGCCGTGTTCCCTGAACTGTTTTGATTTCTTAACAAGAAGAGAATTTTCTCTGATGTGCCATCTGTAAGGTACAGTTTACCAAAGGAAAACTTTAGCTCAAATTTTTAATAATTTTCTGTCAATTCCAATAAAATCTGATATATTTTTATAATACTTACAAAATAATAGCAAATGTGACTCACTACATGTGCCACTATTTCATTTGATATTCCTCTTCACCCACTGACTTTTCTTTCCTGCACAAAATACAATTTAAATGTCAACTTAAACTAAAAAAGTTACATTCCTGTGGAGATTGCTGGTATCTCATACAATCTCAAATAATTCAATTGCTTTTCACTCCTTTACCTATTTTCTTCTATTTTAGTATCTCATTGTGCAGGTTCTAAAAACAACAAATGGTGGAAGGGATGAAGTAATGCACAGTTTGTTTACATGTAAGTGATGGGATAAAATGTCCTTTCATGCCTAAAAAGGGATGGTCCCAATCCATCACAGGATCCAAACTTCATTTATTGAATATACCGGTTCACGCTGAAGGATGATGATGTCTTTAGCAAGGCCACTGCTAGCTACATAAAATGAAGAATATAAACCAAGGGGGGGAAAATGATAAGAATAGAAAAAATAGGAAGGAAATTTATCTGCTGTTTATCATCCACTTGCCGATCAAGTGCATAGGCAGCACAAAGGATGTCCATAGCACGGGAGGTGCCAGTCTGCTTTGTTCTGTCAGGAGACCTTATGCTTGGGAAATTCGTTAAAGATCATGAGGATATTTAGAGTCTTATAGTTTGGATTTAAGCCTAACTGAGACTTTCAGTTTCCTCTAGGAAAGCTGTCATCTATATGCAGAGTTGCTTGCACCCTCCACAAACTTGTTTTTTACTGGAGCAGAACCACCGGTGATGGGCATGGGCACCACCAGCACCACAGTGCTCAGCTTGGGCTCTCCCTTCTGGGACATGGCACAGGAGACATTTCCAGCTCAAGCTCACTGTGATATAGTCAGGAAACGGTGATGGCAACCAACAGCCCTGCCTTAATGCTAGAGTTCAAACCCCTTCTTTCACACCTAAATTTGTACAGACCTCTTTCACTTCCATAAAAATGCCTTATTCATAAGGTCAGAGAGTTTTCATGATCTCTCTTGCCTAAAAACCATTTTTTCCTCTTCATTTCCTAGAAAGATTGCTGAATGTCATTCTCCGCTCCCTGCAATATTGCACAACAGGCATGGGAAAACTGGGGAAAACAGCTTTGATGACATCAGTTAGATGTAAAAAAGTTTAGGATTCTGAAAACTAAGCGCTGAGATTTAGCCCTAATCTCTTAGTTCCCTAAGTACGACACTACTAGTGCTCACCAGTTTGTGAGGATATATGATAAAGACTGAGACAACCAGTTCCTCCATTACTGGCATCACAGAAATAACTTGGAGTGTTCCACTTAAGGAGAAATAAGGCAAAAAGGACTGTGGTATTACAGTGAAATCAGGATTCACTCCCGCCTGCCTTAGAAAGGATGGAGTTGTCTTAGACTAAATGCAAGTTAGAGGTGCAATATTTCTGACACTAAAAGCAACACAAAATGCAGGAAGCAGCCTAGGGTTCAAAAGGAACTCAAAACTCCCCTGGAATTGCCATTGGAAACAGCTGCTGGAAAAGCTGTCCGGAAAAACACCTTCAACAGGAGTTTTCAGCCAGCCTGCCCGGGCCCTTCATCCATTCTGAATAGAGAATTTTGTTATAGATGTAAAAAAATCCAGCTGTGCCCCAGAAGATTTCTAGGGTCTTGATGGCATCTGCAGGGATGGACAAGACCTGCCATCCAGAGATGTGCCACAGGAGATTTTTAGAATTAGTTTCTAGTGAAACTATGGGCTAGAGTCGAGTTCTAAATACTCACACTGACTTCAGGGGCTGTTTGCGTAAGTGAAAACTCACTCTTCCTTTCTTTCTCTGTATCATCTACCACAGTCAGGTAACTTCTGCAACAAATGGGTGAGGACCTTGTTAGCTTCCTGGCTTTGATTCATTCCTGCAGCCAAACCCATGCTTTGCAGTGAATGGGAGATGATCCTGCAGGAAAACAGATTTTAGGCTGAATTTTATTACTCAGTAGCTGACTCCAAATTCAATAAAGATAGGTGTATTTAAGGTGTCTTGGTTCTGCTTAGATCAAGAGCCCTAAAATAGACTCTGTCACTGTGTTAAGACTCTGGATCCTGATCAGACTTGCACAAGTATTTAATTTAGTGCAGTTTGTTGAAGCTTCAGGGAAGAGTGCTTTCACAAAGTGAGCAACGTGTGTGCTGTTAAAGCTCATCTTTCTTTTTTCAACACAGCCATGAAGCTTTATGTTCTGCCTTACCACACTTTTGTCCCAAGTCACTGCTACTAGAAATGATGCAGAGAGACACAGAGTGTCTGTGGTTTTGTTTCAAAGAGTAAAGGTTTAAAATGCAAACCAAGAGATAATTAGCACAATTCCAGCTCCAGTAAGTGGACTTCAATCACCTCTTGGGAAAAAAAAAAAACACCAGACGGACAAAACCTCACCATCAGCTACACGGCATGCCCATGGGGCAGAGTAGGTCCATCTCACAAATGCACTGCTCTCAGGTTAACATCTCTGCTGCTCTCATGATCATATACACAGCAATATCAGATAACCAGCAATAAATCAAACCCAATATGTAACTAGTAGGCACAGATCCTATGTACCATCACAGCCTGTTCAAGACTAATTTTGGAAAAGGGAAGCTCTCCTGCAGCCCTGTATCTTCCAGAGGGTCATAGGGTTGCTCTTCTCCACAGAAGAACGAAGAGCACCTCACACTGCCTGTATTTACCTCGCAGAGGTGTTGGAGGCTGTAATTAATTACTGTCTGTAGAACTCATTGGAATTGTTAGGCACTAGAGAGAGAGTGGTGTTATAAATTACTACACTTGAAAACGTTCAAACTCTTCAGTCTTCCACCGCTCGCCTTCTCACAAACTTGAAGCATTTCCTTTCCTCCTCCTGAAATAAAATTTGCCCTCTTGACACTCACAAACCATTAGAGAGGCTGTATTTACAAGCACCTAACAGTATTTTCTCAAGTTTATTTTGAGATTGACTTTTAATCAACATGATGATGATTGAAAAATCTAGTCCAATGCTTCACTAAAAAGGAATATTAAAAGTACATTGATTGTGTCTACAAAGATATGCAATTAAAAAGTATGAGTCAAGTGCTGTTATTTAACACTTGACTTTACTTATTTTGAACTCTCGTGGCCCTGTTGTGTACATGGTTAAATGTGCAATACTGTGTGTTTCAAGTAAATCGGCTGTAAGCAGTTTTATATTTTAATGAAAATAATTACAGTCTGAGTAATATGAAGTGTATCTGAAGTATAACCCCCGATGCTACTTCCCCAGAATTAGCTGTGATATAAATTATCATGATTTATTATGGTTACTCTGTGCTTTATGTGTTTGTAGGGGATCCTGGCTAGCAATGATGATTCTTAACTAACAAAGAATTGCATTTCAAAAGCAATTTTTTCTTGGATCTCATCTGTAATTCTTCCACAAAAGTGATATGATTTAACTATGCTGCAATATGTGATATTGCAAAGATGGCATTATTGTGCTGTCATTTTGACAGCTTACTTTAATTTACACCATTTAATGGATGAATACATTTTTTTTTTAAATCTGGTGTTATTCTTTCTTAATATACCATATGCCATCGATCCCACATGCACTTCTTTGCATAAGCACACCAAATTATACAGTGGTGTAAAGCAACCTATGTGTCATATACAACCTATCTTTTGAGCGACACATCAGAAGGTGAGGTCTTGTCTGTTCTTCAAGGACACTGTGGCTCCCAAGATGTTTCTGAGTCCTGAGTTGAAATATGTTACACAATATATTATGTACCGATTGGCATCTGTCCACCACAGAGGTGGGCACTTTTCAGATACACTGTACAAAAGCAAATTTATGAAAGTCATTTGCCTTAGTAGAAGCAGCACTATAGAAAGTGTAAAGATTATTATAATTACATTACTGCAAAAGCTAATATCTGCAGCAGCTGGTTTCAATTGCAACCACTATTTTAAACTATTTTGTCAAACAAAATCTCTTTCAGCTCCTAACATGTTTTGCCAGCTAATGGTAAGTAACTACTCATCAGTGTGTGCAAAGGTTGGACAATCATTCCCTTTGTCTTCTTTTGGGGAGGCGGGGGGCACAGCCTGATCATTCCTCCGTTGGGGGAATTATGGGGTCACCTCCAAAGAGAACAGAGAATACCCCAGTCTGATCCAGGCCTGCCCACACCTCACTCATAAATGTACACCTCTGATCAGCAAACCTCAGCTCAACAGACCTTCCACATCCTAACTCCTTTATTTAGGCAACCTTCCTAAAGGGGAAAGACGCTCAGGCTACCTGCATTACAAACTGCTCAGAAGTTGTGCAGCTACATCAGATGCCACTAAGCTCAGGAGAGCAAGCCCTCCTTCTCAGGAGGATCTATTGGCCTGGGTTCATGTACCGTGTGAAAACATCTCCACAGTTTTCATGTCACACCTGGCTTTTATCTGTCTTGCTTGGGGGGCCTGTCCACAAAACCCTCTGTTGATGTGCTCAGCAGAGCCTGCAGTCCTGGCACAGAAGTAATCTCTGAAGACTTCAGCAAATCAGCTGTGGGATGTTATCTCAGTAGGGAAAAATTTCATGGTGCCTTTGGGAAGCAGTCCAATTTTAGAAAACAGTAATTTCATAACAGGGTGGAAAGCAAGCTGATGATACCCCAAGAACTTAGCTTTATTTGGTAGACTTTTGTCCACTTTCCAAGGACACCTAAGAGTTAAATAATTTACAACTATAACAAAAACAAAAAAAAAAGGTAGCCTAGTCGTTCTATTTTCCTGTTACAAATATTATTTTTGGACAGAAATTCTGCAAACAAAAATGTAGTAAGAGCTAAAGATTTTAAGTGGGATGTATCCAAGGTTGAAAAGGATTTTGTTGACATGAACTGAAGAAATACAGCATACCTTCATACTTACTTAGCTCTTTGATGTTATACATGATACCCAGTATGGCATTACAACCAACTGTACATGTCATAAAAATACAGAGATTCCATGTGTAGTAAACCTGCAGTGAATTAATACCTCTGTCAAGGTGTATCCTGTGATGTATTAAGCCATCCTTACTTCAAATTCCAGTTCACACATTCTCTACAACTCACGTGACCAAGAATGTGCAAACATTGCAGCAAAACCAGGAAAGAGTTTATTTTAAATTCCATCACACTGACTACCAATACATTCGGAATAAAAAAAACTCATGAGACATTTGGAAAATTACGTGCTTATTCATAAATGTTAATTTTTGTGGAAAAATAAATAATTCAGTTTTTTTAAAAAAAAATGTTAATTTAAGGCAGTAGCTAGGATTTCATGTGAGTCACCTAAAAAACTGCTAAGAGTCTTGTATGACCAGAAATGAGGTATTTGCACTAACCGAGAAACAGATATTGACAACTGACACATACTTCCAGCACCTACTGAAAATTATCAAGAATTTAAATTCTCTTCAGATACCTATTAAGAAAGCTGCAGACCATTGCACAGCAGACCAAAACACTGAACCAAATGTGATTTATTTTTTTTTAAACCCATTGGTTTGAGTGGTCACTTCATGTAGAAAAATATTAGAGCTAAATGACAGTAAAGGCAGCAAATGCTTACATGTCAGGAAGGGCTTTTTATTTATAACAGATTTATTTAACTTTTTTTGCAGAAGACGTCTTTGATACAGGATTTAGCATGTGCATCGGGCTTTGTTGCAGAAGCAGAGAAGTTGCATCTTTTAAATCTCTGGTAGAAATCCTGCAGTGTAGAAGGGGCAATAAACACCAGCTCTCTCCCCCTCCAGTGTGAAAGATCAGATGAGAAACTTTACAAGTTGGTCACACAGCCCTTTGACCCGTGTGATACTGGATAACCCTCTGCAGTGTCAAGCAATGGATCATCTTACCTGCTGCCTGCAAAAAGGATCTTCCTTATGTATGTGGAAAGGGCACTTGCCTATGTCTGAGGCAGACCTCCTCCCATACTACTTAACCTGTTGAAGAAAAACAAAACAAAAGAACAAAACAAACCAAAAAGGAAAAAACAAAAACAAAAAAAAACCCACACAACCACAAAGAGAAAGTTTACAGAAAATTGAAGGCAAAACCCAAAATAGTTCCCAAACTGGCCTTGACTCAAGGTAGATTTCTAGGGACTTGCATCCCTCTTTCAGGGTGGAAATAGAGCTCTGGAAAAATACAGCAGGCTTAGAGGCCTTGATGGAAAGGAGAGTGTTTCTGGGCACTGAGAAAAACATTGAAGCAGGCTGGTATCATATCATATTCATTTCTGATGGATTTAGTTGGTCAGCCTTCTTCCTCTTTCCATACAATACACACACACTGATCTATAACACACACATATGGACACCAGCATATAGGCAGCAGATCTGCCAGATCAGATATAGTAAGAGTAAATTTAAGAGGTTATAAATGTTTTTTATACTAGTATGTATTCAATATTGTCACTAACGTAAGCCCACAGACATAATTTGAAAGCTTTTATCCTCTCTTATGCAACCATAACATAATGAAGGAAAATCATTTCCATTCAACTTAGCTGCATTGCCATTAGAAGGTGATTAAAAAGACAAAACAACTTTCTTTTTGAATCTCTAAGGGGAACCACTGCCACAGTAAAGATTAGTGTTAAAGGTACATTCCTGCCACTCGGTCATAAAAAGGTAAAACATTTTCAGCGGGAAGGAGGACCTGGGCGGGGGGAGCCGGGAGGACCGTGATGGTGTTGGTACAACACATGCTGCCTTGTCACATCGAGGGGGAGACGGAGGTCTTGTGAAATCAGTACTGTATCACCATCGCAGCTGTGCCTAGCCCCTTCTTCATGGTTTTAAGCACAAGCCTAGCATTATATACTTGCAAGGAGCCTGCCACAGAAGCATTTTGTTCAAAGAGATGATGAGATTTGCTTTATCAGATAAAATGCTACAGTCCTGTCTAATGTGGCACATGAGGAAAGAGATACTTCCTTAAAAACATTCAAAATTTCTCTTTATACCACCCACATATGCAGTCATTACTTAGCCATCCTGAAAGACAAAACTGTGTGCTGCTTTCATGTACTGCATAACATCACTACCCCTCGCACTGCTGGTGGAAGTCTGCGGAGGAATAACACCGTCAGCCGGTTGTTCATCAGCCGCTGCGAGGCTGCCAAAGGCACAGAGCCGGATTTCCCCAAGGCCTCCCTTCCCTTTTCGGCACAGAGCTCAGCGCACTGAGTGCGCTTTGGGTCTTCAGCTCCGTAAAAAACCTGGCCACAAGATTTAGAATCAAAGGCACCAAGTTTCAAACCCTGCTGAAAATCTGGCATTTGCTGAGATGTCAGAGTACTTATGGTCAAAGTATGGCCATAATCACTAAAATATACATTTGCCATTCGTAATCAGCAGTACTTGCTCACACAAATAGTTTCATTGACTTCAGTCACAGGAAATACTAATTTTGTCTGACACTGGAAAGGACTTCTAAGACCTGGAAGACAACAATAGCATAAATATTATTAAGACAGAACTATCTTTATCCAGCCATTAAGACTGTATCACTACAGCTTCAGTGGATACAAACCAGAATCAGTATTAACTCTATAAATATTTCTGCATCACCTCACCAGTGTGTGGGAGCAAGAGGTGGGCTGCTTCTGTTCCTTGGAAAACATAAAGAAGCAACGAGATAGCAGAGGGAAGGATGGAGATCTCAGTCATAGTATAGCAACATATTTGCAAAGTGCAAAACAGTGACACGGTACCTGAGAAAGGACAAACAAATTATTGCTTTATGAGTTTTGGTTTTGTTCAATCTCAAAAAACATTTGCACAGTTGAGATGCTCAACAATTGAGTTTTAAAATGACTGCTCTGGGATGGTCCCTCATTAAGGGATTGGCTTTATAACACATCAGCTAATGGACCAGTGTGCATCATCAGCTGGATGATAGATATACTTCAAGTCAAGCATATGCTCCAACATTTGCTTATAAAGCTCTTTTGAACATAGGCTCAGGGTCCTGGGTTAGACCAGACATAGCAGTCTTACAGTATTTTCTTAAAGTATTGCCCAGCCTTGGAAATACAGCTTAGTGTCTTGGATTCTTCTCATAAAGTGAAAAGGGCCATGTGTCTTGTAAAGACTAGCCCCAAGGGAACTGAGGTAAAGTATTTTTGTAGCCTTAACACAAATTTTCCTTGTGTTTATGGCTTCATTATTTTAGTGGGTGTGTTATTTCAGTGTTTTTCTGCTACTTATTTTCTATCTTTTTTACTGCTCTTTTTTTCCTGTCTTTTTTAAATAAGGAAAATAGACTCAACAGACGATGCAGCAGTCTTTATAGCAGAGCTACTGGTTTTCATTTCTGTTTCCTGAACTTTGAATAGTCATGCACTTAATATGCCTAAAGAATATTTCTGTAACACTATAATATTAAAGTTAACGTTAATGTCTGGTCAGTGGAAATTTCACAGAGGTGAAAATTTCTAGGCATCTATCTTCTGTTAAATGTAGTTAAAGAGTTAAGACAAAATGAACTAAAGTAATGCAACCGACAACAGAAAAATTGTTTCTGATTAACAGGAAAACCCAGGATTAGGATGCGGTTACTTTGTGATTGCAAAATCTGAACTTCAGTAATATCTGGCAGAGTGGACTGGGAAAAAAAAAAACAGTGAAAGCACTGAAAACTAACACTCAGCTTTTTTTAAGGGAAATTCATCTAAAGTACTGGTCTCCACACCTATGGAGTTGCTCCCTGCACTGGTAGAGACCTACCTCTGTAGCAACATGTTGAAATTGGTAGGACAGATATTGTCTAGCATGCCTGTCCAGCCTGGACAGTGTGTTTTTCACATAAATGCCATTTTTGCTTGGTGCCAAAGGAAGGTGAATTGGTACAGCTTCAGCCAAAATGCGCAAAGACAGCAGCTATTGATCAAGCATAGCTAAACCAATGAATTTTCTATTCTGATGACCCATCCAAATTTCCAGTTTATTAATTATCACATTTACTTTACCTAATGTCAACTCACTTGCCAGATCTGCTTTACTGGTTGCTTGTTTGCCTAATTAGCAGTAATTTGCATATTAACTGAGCCGGTAAATTCCCCGTACAGTCTGTGCTTAGGGACTACAGCGATCACCAAGTTGTCGGTCAAAGTTTCAATAAGAAGTAACGTGCAAGTAAATTCTACAAGACATCACCCTAAAAGGCAAAATAAGTTCATGGTAGGAATAGCTGGGTAAAATAATAAGAAACCTGAAGCTTTTCTCAAACCTCAACCAAAACCCGGAGCCAAATCTTTTACAAGAGATGAAGTTAAGTTCCCTTCTTTTATTTTTTTTAATTTGTCATAGCCTTTTGTTCTGTGCCAGAAAAGAAGAGATACCAAAATATCAAGACAAAAGGCTATTCTTGGATTTATGACATGAGAAAATCCAGGAAGGAAAGGAGACCTCATGAGAAAGCCTGTTTTCACAACATTTTTACATAGCTTTCAAAGCGTGTGTGTGTATGCAGGGGCAGAAAATGGTACGTCGGCTAAAAAAACAAAATGTACCATAACATGATGAGTTACTTTGCTTACCGAGTCAAAATAGCCGGTACGATGCATTAAAACCTGGCAGAGTCCTTACGTTCCTGTCCCATGATGTGCAGACTACGTCTTCAGCAAGAGCCTGTTAACATCGAGTTATCCAGTGCTCAGCAGGAGCTCAGCAGAGCCACGGCTTTGCAGAGAGCAAGGCACCACAGGGGTCTCCTCTTTCAGCTGGATGTATCTCAAACACTCTCTTGATTTCATTCAAACGTTTTAAAAGTACAATGGAGAGGTATACGTACATGATATAGGCATAGGACAAATTCAAGGCAAAGCAGAAGTATGCTCAAAGGAGAGATTAGCAAGTTGCAGTAGTTGACATTTTACCGTTTCAAACAAAGCAAAAAGTGTAACAAAAAAAATAAATGCAATAGATTTAACACAGATAACAGTTTGGTAGGAAACAACACGACTGACTCAACTGAAAGCAGGCTAGCATCAAGGAATACTGCTTTTCTGAATTATTTTAAGGGGCAACTGATGCCCCTTCTTCCCCCACTCACAACTAGTGCAACATGATTGAGTTTGCCATGGACATGACTGGACTCAGCATGGACCAAAAAAAGGTACCCAAAGCACATCATAGAAATCAATTAAGAATGTAAAGCCTATCACTCATCATTCCCCTGTAGTTTAATCTCTCCTTTTGTTTCCTTCTGGTTTGGGAATTTCAGAGACCACTTGAGTTTAAAATTCTCCTCTTACACACAGTACTATACATTGCACTCGACCTATGTCATGTTGTTTCTGCTGAAATACCTCAGCCTTCATGAAATAACCTAATTCTGCTTGCAGGCCCTTTTGATTAGACAGTTCTTGCTGAGTGAGATCCAATTAGTGGAAAACTAGGGAGGATATATAAAACGACATTGGTCATTGACAAAATTGAAACGGCGACACAAGGTACCTCTCTGCAAATGCTTTGTACCGTGGTTATAAACCTTTCATCCTACGGAGACCAGCCCTGCGAGCCAGCTCAAAGTTTGAGCAAGAGAGCCCAGCACTGGCTATAAATGAGTTTGTAGTAGTGGTCAGGATTTGGCCATTGAGCTGGACAGACTTCATCATCTCTTCCCTTACCGAGAGATCTACTAAGCCTGTTTTACATACCTGGTGTAGGGCTCAGGCAGCTGTTGCAATCTGGCCATGTGGGACAGCAGCCTCATAGAAGTGCATATTTGTGTCCCTTTCACACACCCATCTAATAATTTTCCTAGAAAAGCTCCCATATGGGAAGCTGCCCCTCAATGTGGTCTAACAATCTAACCAAGGGTTAAAATATTGATCTATACCTAGGATATAACATAGCTTGACACGTTTCATCAAGCATGTGGTTCTCACTTCAGTTCCAAAGCACTTTTCTGAAAAGTCAAAACAGAACAAAAAAACTAAGATCGCTACTAACATGTAAACTATATTTAAAGCAAACTAGCAGAGAAAAAAACATTTTTTATTGTTAACAGAGTAGAAAATTAAACACCAAACTTTAAACAAATTGTGCCATTCACTTTTGCAGCAGCAAAAAGAGTTTATTATTTCACTATTTCATCTCACCTTGTGTCATTAAAATATAGGACACAAGTAGTAAAACACAAAGTAAATATGCACATATCTTTACACCATGTAGCGTAGCTATAAATCTTACTCTTTGATAACAGCTGTACTATAGCAATCATTTGAGTAGTGCAGCTGCCACAACAATATCAAATTTTATAGTTAAAAAGCAGTCAAAACTTTAATGGTACAGTGGAGGTAGATATATATTGTGCTATAAATAAACATTATCTAATGAAGAAATGAAACATGTTTATTTTTCCTTGACATATCGTTCAATATCATATATCTTTGCTCCTGCAAGCTGCTATAATAGCAGCCATTATACTTCAGCATGTATAACAACAAAGTCTGTAGTTGTACTAATTACGTTGGATTTAAATGAGGTATGGGAGAACTTCAGACAATGTGGCCTTGCAAGCAAGTCTTTCATTTTATTAATGCAGTATCTTAAAATGTTATCAGAGTTAACATGTGCTGGCAGAGGTTCTGAAGTGGTTGGGAATGCAGTGAGAAACGAGTGGGTTTTCCCCTTAGATGATGACTTCTCCTGTGTTTGTCTGACACAGTGTAATCGATCTGGTGAGCAGGAGACCATGAGAACTGATGTACTGGTTCAGGCGAGTAGTTGCTGCCACATTATTCAAAGCCATGAATAAAACTCTGAAAGGATACGAGAACACACAGGTCTAGGGGAGGCAGGCTCATGTCCCTCACAAGGCAATGCGTGCCTCAAACACAGTCTCCGTCAACTGACTCGGGTTTCTAGGATTACTGGTGTGCTCACGTTGAGCCTAGGGACACGGTGACAGACTCTCACACTTCTGGAGATGTTCACCTGCCTACTGCATAAAGAGTGAATGAGGGCATGGAAGCATGGAAGGGATCCTCAGCAAACGTGCTAGAAACATCTAATTTTGAAGAGTCCATAGAACGTGACACGTCATGCTACATAAGGAAGGGCCACAAAACATTGTCTAATGTTCAGGTGTGTGTTTCTACAAGCATTTTCACTTGAGTCCAGAGTGAACTTCTGAAAGATACCTCCCAGTCGCTTCTACCCACCACATCAGAAACCACAGCAAAGAGCTATCTGGAAACCAGGCACTGGGTACCCTTTGAATGGCATTAAATCGCAGGTGTGCACCAAGGGCAGACCCAATGCAACCCCATCACTAACAAGGGGTCAGTCCATAGGACCACACTAGTCTCAGTCCAAGGCTAATCCTAACACATAAACATGGTAGATTTGAGGTCCTCAGTACCAGCTACCCTCCTTTTCAGATCCATCCCTACTGCTCCACTGCTCAATAACATAGACATAGCCTCAGACCACTAAATAAAAGACCAAAGCCCACAGCTATAGTATGTCACAAAATGAGAGAGAGGGGTGGGAGAGAGGGAACAAATATCCTGGGTTCCTGCAACACTAGGGAATTTGGCAAGTAAAATTCATGGACTCCATTCTCTTAAAAATCCTTCTCTTGGAAAGCCGCGCCTCCCCTCTTCACATCAGAAAAACGATGCTAGAGGCATCCTTGCCAGAAGGGAGATTACCATCTTGCCTGGAGTTTGCCTCCTGTTCAGTGTGGGTTTCTCTGAAGGTGACACATGGACACCCTGGTGGGAACTGCAGCAACCCAGGGGAGCTGATCCACTGGAGATCAAATCCCCAACAAACAGCTTACTGCAGTTAAACTTTGTGCATGCCCACCATCAGAGATCCTCAGGGTGCATTTGCTTGCCATCAACAGTGCATTTATCTGAAAAACCCCATGAGATGCTATAAAATAAACCCAACAGCTGTTAGCAGAAGATGACAAATCCTACATACCTTTTTGTCACATTGCAACCTATACAATTTACTCCATGTTTACAAACAAATTGCTACAGAAAAATATTAAGTTCTGGCATTTAAAGAAGCTCTAGAAATTACTCACTCCCCTGGAATTCTACATGACAAATTAAGACTATGCTTCGACTCCTAATAAATGTAGCTAGAGCAGAGTTTCATAAACATTCTTGAGATTTCTCCTGTAACAGCTTTATTTTGGCTCCCCACTTTTCCTGCTTAAACAAATGGAAAGGTTGGCTGATATTGTCAAAATACAGCACTTCTCATGAACCAGGAGTCATTTATTAATGTAATTTATTGAGCCTGCATTGTAAAACATAAAATCATATTTCTACCAGGGGGGGGACCTCATTACCCTAAGCTAAGATTATTTTCTTTTAAAAGACAAATTACTGCAATTGTGGATTCTGTAGGTCAGCTTATGTGCTTCCAGAACTGGCCTTTCAGAGGCCAACAGGGTAAGTTTTAATGAACCGTGCAATGTTGGATAAGAACAGAACAGATGTTTGCACAGCCATCAGGTAGACCTTTGTTTATACAAATACACCACGGTAGATAATATCTAATACCTTTCTCATGGCTTAAAATAACCTTCCCACTAAAAATGCAAACAGGCTTTTTTCCCAGTTGTGAACATGCTTAAAATCTAATTAATACGCAGCCGATTGCAAACCCACCAAACTGCTCACGCAGGGTCGGACCTGTCATCCAGCATCACCTCTTTCATGACACAGTCTTAATCTCTCCTCCTTTGTCGTTATATTGCAGTTTTTGCTCTAAAGGTTTCTGCACTAAAAAAGTGGGAAGGTGAAGCCATAGTTCAATTCAATTTATTTTTATATTGCCTCTCACACAAAGTCTTTCAAAATGCTTTATATTGAGAGATAAAATAATCATATAACACTTGCCAGAATTCAGCATGGTGACTTTCATATGCTCAGGGTAAAGCTACGTACCAGGGAAGTAAAATTTGGAAAATTTCAAAATAGAGAGAGTATTAATAAATATGTATTAGTTCCACACTGTATAGTAATAAGAAGAGAGAAGCAGATCCCTCTTATGGTGCATTCATAGCCCTTCCTTTAGGTGGGAGGGTATCTCCCAGCTCCTCAGATGTACACAGAGGCATGTGTATGGAGGAAGGAGAGCACGGTGAGGGCTACGGGGCTGCTGGAGAGGGCAAGGGAGGCATCACCCAAAGGAGTCCTCTACAGCTGTGGCAGACACAGAAGCGTGAGTCCCTTGTTTCCCCCCATATGTTAAGCACAATTTCCATTCAGAAAATGAGAAGAAAATTTCAGCCTGTTTTGAGAAAGGAAAGAAAAAACACACCGAGTCACTAACGTTAATCGTCCGACAAGCACAACGCAGGAATAGCCTTGCAACTAGGGAGGGAAATGTTTCTGCAAGAGAAAAGCCTATAGTGAGCAGCAAAGCAAAAAATATTCATGGCAACACCATTATCGTATTCAACTTAAATAATTTATAAGCACTCAGTGTCCAAAATATCACCCTATATTAACTAATGCAATTATTTATAAGGCTAAACCTGGAACCAGGTGCACTCCACGCATTGGCAGCACAGTGCAAGCAGCAGCCCATGCACAGGGACAGACACAGGAGTCAGCAGGTGGGCTTCATTTACTCTGCTAAACCCATTCTCATCGAGTCTAGAAAACAAGCACAGAAAAACTGCCTTTCAGGCTCCTAAAGTAACTCTGCCCCTATCCAAACAACACCTGAATGTCAGAACACTCACCCAGTTTATTCCAGTATGACCCCAAGCAGCACGAGAGAAAGATGCTCCCAAAAACACCCTGATCATTAAACAAAGGGCATTATAAATTCTGTGATATAGTCTTAAATTGTCATTCTAAAAGTCTCCTACATGTCTGAGGCCCATCATTTCAGAAGCCCCCTCATAAAGAAGCCTGGTAAAAGAGCATTTAAGAAAATATTTGGGCAACAGCTAATATTTCTTCCTACCTATCTTCATGCGCATGCCGCTCAAGCCAAGTCGCATCTTTATAATGCACAGTAGGAAAACACAATATATAGTAACTCATTTTCTGACCTTTTAATATTTCTGTCATTGATTGTCAGAAGTGAGGACTGCTTTCTATCCTAAGGTGATGGATTATTTAATTAACTATTGACCTTTTCAATATCAGATGTTGACAATGAATGCAGTCCTATGTAAGCTGCCTCCTCTGGATGCTGTTCAGTTCTCCATCGCACGTTGATTTGTCTCACATTTCAGTTTTAGGCCTAACATTTCTATTATGCTCATTTAAAAACAAGTCAAATGTTGTGTTTAGTGAGGAATACTTTCATGATCTACTGCTTTGAGTTTTCTTTTGAACGTCAGCTGCGTTTATAGTAGAATTTATATGAATATAAACAGAATTAGGTCTTTCATAGATAAAAATAATTTCTATTCCTTACCTATTACTTAGGTTTCTAGCATGTTTTCAGGACAACAACTTCTGCACCAGGAGACAAAGAAGCCAACACAGAAAGGAAAATTGCTCATCATCTGTGCACATGGGTCAAGAGACGTCCCAGGCTAAAAATTGTAAGAATCATTTGATATTATGCTTTGCCTTTGGGCCCAGCAAAGACTCCAGCCAGGAACGTGACATTTATACCAAGCACCTTTAAAAAGCAAACATTTCACTACTTTCCCACACCATAGGCAATGTGAAGCCTTGTTTACACAAAAGCAAACTGAGACTTAAGAATTTTTCTTCTCCAAAATAGAGAAAGGATCTAGATCTTCATCCTGAAGACCTGGGATCCCAGTGCTCCAGTCTCAGCAATTACATATTCAGCTACAATCTTTTTATAAGTGAACAAGGTATTTTCCTCCATGAACATGTTGGAACCAAACACTGAAAAAATGATCTGTGCCTCCAGGTTGTCAGAGAGATTTACATGTGACTACACAGCAATTTGGGTATTCCACTGTGATTTCTCGCCAGGGCTGAGCAGGCTGATTAATCTAACATATTCTTGGTAGAAACTGTCCAGCATTTCTCCAGGAAAAAAAAAAAAGTTTGTAGCCTGGCACACCTTCACAATAAATATCATCTGCTAATTTCATCTGTTCACTTAGAAAACACTTTTTTGCCAAATGCAGTACCAGATAGAAATTTTGGGGGCTTTTTTGTGTGCTAAATGGTCATCAGTGTTTTTTCAAAGTGTTCCGCTTCCCTGATTGTTTTGGTAACTGTATAACCATACAATCACTTCATAGGAAAAAAGTCCATAAAGTAACCCTGCACCAGCAGAGAATAACAATTAACAAATTTCCAGAAAGGCTGTTTACAACAAATCATCATGTTCCCCTCATTTTTTTATTATTTTTTTGTCTGTGAAAATAGCAGCAGCACACACAGCTGTAAATATTCCTACTGCTGATGGATTTGGTAAGTGGTTTTAATCAGAAGCTTTCCTTTTGTATTAATCAGCTTTCCCCATAACCTAAGAGAGATCCCTACATATTTCATCGATATATCCAGATAGCGGAGTTGTAAGTCTGATTTTTTGTGATGTTAATGCAATATTATGATAGATATCTATTAACGGGGAAAGTGGAGCAGCAGACAGACTCCAGCGCCTTTGACAGTGGCTGCTCTTTCTTTGTCAGTGTCAATCCACGCCGGAATCACGGGGAATGAACGAATGTGACAGGAGAGGACCGCACCAATTATGGATGAAGGGATACTATCTACTCCCACTGGTTGATGTGATTTATTCGACGGTCCTTCTGCATTTATAGAACAGCAGATTGTAGCTGCTTATGAAGTGACAAATAGTGCTCAATGACATTGACTGACTTGTCTGATCAATTTAGCTTGTCTGAAAAGTAGCTGTGAATTGCTGTCCTTGTTGAATGACGGTACAAACAGTCCTGGTTCAACTTTACCCACGTGAAATCTCAAATGCCATTAGAAAACTGATAAAGATGACTCCCTTTAAATAAATAACACTACAGTCGCACACAAGGAATGAAAAATAATAACCTTTCCTATAGCCTTGCTTTGAAATGTATATCACTTAATGTTTTGTCTTCGAGGCTGTCAGTGGAACATTTTTATTCTTTTATAAGTTCTTGAATATTTGATCTATTTTGGTGGAAAAGCAATGTATCTGACGGAGAGGAAACAACTGGAGTTTTCTTGCAGGAACCAACAAAGCAACTTTTCATGTTTTCTGGTAAAGTTGCCAACTGTCCCGATTTTATTGAGCCTTGGGTCATTAGATTCATTTTTAAATTTGGAGCTCCTGGATTCTGGTGCTGATGTAATTCAGCTTTCGTATTAAAATCAAGAAGAAAAAGAAAAAGGGAAAATCCTAGCCTCGTGGTCAGAGAGCAACTTGAAAATGTGATTTTAGTGAACCCAATAGGACCAAATCCAAAAGAAATTGGAAGCCAACTTACAGATGCTGAGGGCTTTTGCTTTTTTGGGGGTTATGAGAAGTAATCTTAGGACTATAGGAGCCTGACAGGACTTTTTAACACTTGAGGCTGACAGCACAGGAACTTCTTAGAAGCCTGGCTCATTTTGATAGAGCTGTTGTGTTATTAACCTAATATTGAAAACTGTCAAACTTCCAGTGTCTGCTAGCCCTTCTGGCAGAAGGGGCTGTTAAATGTGAAGAGGTGGCAGAGCCAGGCTATTGGATGCCATATAATTCTCACTGCTTTTAGTGAGCCTCAGCACAGCCCTTCTAATAATACTGGAATTACATGATAAGGTGTTACTCGGCATGAGTAAAGACTGCACAATACGGCCTTAAAACAAACACTGAATTAAAAACCATTGAGCAACTGTTAACAAATTATATTTTATCTAGCATTAGATTAGTATTTTTATAAAGTCATAATGTCATGCCACACCTTATAAATAATACGTATGATATTTCTTATATGAAGCAGACACAGGAATTGCCTGCAAATGGTAATTCCATGTATAAATATATGCAAACTTGTGAGTGGGTCTACACACACATATCAATATATATATATGGTTGTACATACATATAAATCAATGACTGCACGTGGGGGGTGCATGTGCGCCATTCATTATATATTACAATATTAAACTGTTATCCATGCACAAGTATATTTATGTATATATTTCAATTTATTAGAGCTAGGCAGTCCTTTACAGACTTAATAAAGAGCACCAGCATTATAAGCCAAGAACCATTTTTCCCTTTCCCTGTATTATTCAAATTTATTAAACAATATTTCACATTTGTTTGACACAATGTCAAACTCGGGACTCCTAAAGAACTGCTGCAGCTTTGGAACTGTTATGCTTTCTTGGACTTTAATCATTTTTGGCAAGGCTCCATTTCCTGTCAGAAAGTGAAACAGCTTAGGAATGTCATTTTCACGAAAGAAAACAGAGAGAATCCGAGAGGAAGTTCTCCTCCACTCCAGAGCCCCTAAGATACTCAAACACACTCGCAGGAGGGCTGGAATACATCAAACATTAGCAGAGGGAAAAGGACACACTTTTCCCACATTAAAATACATGGATAAAGTTGAACTTTTGCTAAAAATAGTTCCCATGACTAATCCTATTAAGTTTTTAAAAAATTGGGCCGTATCTCCCTTGAAGTCAAATTGTTTTTTAACTTCAGAATGACATTAGAAAAAGACTCTAAAGTGCCTTTGCTTAAGTCAAAGTCCCTGGAAGATTATTTTTTCTTTTCTCTTTTTTTCGTTTTTTAAGTGAGATATGAAAAATGAGGACAGGAGCATGGATCATTCTTCTAAAAGGGCAATTTACCTATTGAAGAGATGGGGAGTATCAGTCTCTCCCAGATCATCACTTGTGATTTACTTTTAAAAAGAGAGGCTCCCTAAGGAGGGAGGAGGTTAAAGAGAGCAGATTAAAACTAACCCTTAGCTCTGCCAGCTCAGTGCCTACAGAAGCTGAGCACAGCCCCAGGGGAAGAGGTGTATAAAGCCCTGCAATGCTTTTGGGCAAGAATCACCTATTTTCTTCATTCAGAAGGCTACTTATGTGAAAACCACCTTGACTACTTGTCGTGATGAGGAAATGAGCAATGGCCAGATGGATTTTGAGAACACAACCCACACCCCAGCAGGAAAAACACTCCACTAGCAAAGTTAGCCGTTCTCACTGCACCTCGGCCACACTGGCAGTTAATGTAACTAAGGACTTCTGACAACCACCAGACCCACGTACAATTTATGAATCCTATTCGAGGCTCATCTGGGTGGTTTTCTATCAGGCTGAACACTGGTTTTAGGCTGAGGCTTACGCCATCCTTGTTTGTTTGTGCTAACATACTAGACAGAAATCCCAAGCTATAGTAATACCACTGTTGTTTCAGAGCTGGCTGCAAAGGGGGGCGAGATTCCATTTCTAAAGGAAAAGCCGTTTGCAGCAGGACACTGAGAAAAAGGATGTTTAGCTCCTTCAAGGAATTTGACCTAAATCCAAACACCACTCGTACACGGCCAGAAAAGGCAGGTAGGTTTACCTGTTGCAATTTTCCTAGAATTAGGTTAAATACCAAGTGATGGGATTTTAGGAGCCTTGCAAATGTCTTAGCCCTGTTTGCTTTGGTTGCAACGTGTGCGTAAACCTGTGTGTTTCAGACCCAAGTGGGGCACACACTGTCCCGTGGAAGGGTGTGCAAGCCAGCAAGTCAGTGAGCCCAAGCTGGGACATCCCAGCAGGATGGCCCACAGGACCCAAACACAGGAGCCCCAGAAGAGAGCATCCAGCTGGCAAAAGCTGAGCAGAGAGTGTTACATGTCTTCAAAGAAAAGATGAAACCCGAAAGGGAAAAAACATGACCCATACACATGCTATGAAAAGCACGTATGCTTCTAGCTCAGGCACGAGAAAGGTCAAGATTCAGCATTAATGAAACTCTTCTCCAGCTGAAACACTGGAGAAGGAGGTTAGAGAAGGGAAAGTAAAATGAAAATAAATTAACGAACTCACTCAGCAATAAATCTGCACTTTCTACAGTTTGCTCGTGGATTTTTCTATGAACAGATGAGCACGGAGCACAAGGGGATGAAGAATGGAGGGGTCACAGGAGTTGTCTGCTTCCATAAACCTTCACAGCTTCCAGTTTAAATGCATCTTCCATCTACCTTCTGCTCAGCACCAAACGGGGAGCGAATGCAAAGAAGCTTAAGCATGCATTCAAGTTTGTACAGGTCGATGCACACAGGCATGCCCTTAGGAAAGGGAAAGAGCGCGGCAGGTTACAGTAGAAAAATGAGCCCCCAACATGTGCTTTTTCTCTCCATCTCTTGGGCAGCGCGGGTCAGGTACGATCGGGTGGTCCCAGCATGTTACACACACACCAGGGGACTGTAAAAACTCTCAGCATCGGTCTACATCTGCTTGCACTGAAGTCGTCCCCCCCACCCACACTTCAATGGCAACAGAGTTAGGTCAATACCGAAACACTTGTGAACACGTCGCTCACCACATCGCTCCTTCCCAACCCCCCCGAAACCTCTCTGGCAGCATTATTTTCCTTTCTGCCCCAGCTGAGCTTTCATGGTGCTCTCTGATGTTCTTGCAAGGAATAACTCGTTCCCCCAGCCCAAACCTGTGCAATGGGTACCTTCAGTCTTCCCACTACACTGCTGCCAGTCATCCCGACAGCATCTTCTGCCTCGGACCAGCTTCATTGCTGAAACTCTAATTCAAAACTAGCGCATGACATTTGTTTGTTGTTAAAAGTACAACTTTTGTGTTTGCACTTATAATAACGTCTTGTAGCAAGTTAGTCACTGAGGAACATTTCCAGTCATTTATTTTCCAGCACAGACTACAGGTTTCCATGGCTATATTCCACAGGAAAAAAAAAAAAAAGAAAAAAAATTCCAATTTCATGTGTAGATGAAATACTTCAAAGTCTCAAACACTCAAGCCATCACTAACACATGCAATAATATAAACTGGAATGAATTTTCAGGATGTAGTAGGCTAAATCTCAGCTTTCGGAGCGGCAGGGTTGAAGCGCACTTTGACACCAGCCCTCCCCATCCCCCTCTCCCCACACCCACTAACTCTTCCTTACCTCATCTTCTTCTCGTGCTTGGCCCCATTTGACAGCAGCTGGCAATCACAAGTGACACCAGAGCCCACAAAGCCATCCAAGCTACAGCTCAGTCTGCACTTCTAAGCCATGTGCTCCAAACACCGTCGTGTCGGTTTATATTATAAACCCCTGAAGTCAACTCATTAAACGTCCCTCAAAAGTCTCTCCATTCCTCAGCACCCAGTCTTCATTCAAGCCCATCTTTAACTTCATGGTGCTGTGTATACTTCCCTGCCCATTAAGACAAACCCTGGCACTCAGTTTATCTCAGTACCATCCAAATCCCTCACCTTTGCAGAGAACTACTCTGCAAAGCCGCTGCTCACGCACCATGACAATATACTAAGGATCTGTTTCTACAACAGAATCTATGAAATGCTGTTTGACAAATCATTGTTGAAAGTTTTGTTTGTATTACGGAAGAAGTCTTCTTTTGTACTCAGGGGAAGGAATTCGGAGAGTGAAATCTAAAACTGGAGCTATACTCCTATTTTTCTGCACAGTTAGATACAAGTAAGGAACTTACTGAACTTCGTGAGTTTAACAAAAAAAAAAAAAAGAAATAAAAATAAGAAAAATATCCACAACAAACCATGCTGTTATAAGATGCTAAGCGATTAAGCGACAATCACCACGACCACTCTTCTTGATATGCTGTGTCACGTAAACCCTAGCCTTTTCGCATTCCCATTGCTATAGGTGCCTCTGAAACAGTAGTTCACATATTACCCTTTGCCCTCCTCCCTTCTGTCCCAGCCTTGTACCTCCGTGAAGGTGTTGCACACAACCATTAATTTATATTCCCTTTTTATCAGCTTGCTGAGCCCCTCAAAGATGGTCAGAGCTACTTATGTCCTCTCCCTTCCTCTCCCCTTCCCAAATTTCCGTTTATATCTAGACCTTTTCAAGCCTAACGCAATCTAAAGGCCAGGAGAAGGCCTGAGCCCAGATTGTTTAACAATGCCTTGAGGGGCTTATTCACCAAAGTTCGATGCTCTGACGAACAGCTTGCTGCAGCTCTAATGGTAAGGCATATAAAATGCATCGTACATTAAATTTAATGTTGCCTCATTAGTCTTAATTAGATTCCTACATTACACCAGGATTATAGTTTCTTCGTGTTTATGTTTGCTCCTAAAATAAAGTCTACACGAGACAACAGTTCGGTGTACTTTCTAACCTTTGGATAAATATGCCCTAAACTGATACCTACCAATATTCTTAACTTTGAAGAAACAGAAATTAGGTGATACCACAATTGCCTTTTGGACAGACGGGCTATGTAGAGTCAGACACAAAGGAATAAGTTTAAAGAAAAAAATGCAAAAAACAAACATTAGAAATTACTTATCTTGTGTTTTAAAGGGGTGAGCAGTGAAGGGAAAGGAAAGGACTTGTTGTTTCAAAGAATTAGGTGACTTTTCTATTTCTATGGATGCTTTGATAGCTTGTTCTCATACTTATTAGTATTGTCTTCTGGACTAGGTTTTTCACAGTTTATTTACTTTCAGCTGTAAAATGTACTTCAAGATGATACCACTAATTCAGTTTTGGAGCTTGGCTACAAGTTGACGTAAGAGTAGAGCACAGCACATCCCGTGATTAGACATAACAACCTACGCCAGGACCGCGGCATGTCAGAGGCTGGCAGTGAATAGAAAGAAGATGAGCTGAATCATGCTCTTCACTATTAACAAAAATACCACTCTGACGGGTCCAGGAATGGAGCTGCTGTAGCAAAAAACTTTCTTTCATCCAGGGAAAGAAACCACACATCCTGGGATTCCCCCCATCACCCAGATGGTACCTGCTCAGCCTCCTCATGGTGGTGAGCTGTTCCCCAACGCTGGCACTGTCCCCTCACGCCTGCTCCACCTCCCAGCGTTCGGCATCGCCTCTGGTACGGCTCTACCTGCTGCATTTCAAATAACTGGTCTTGTATGACAGTCCCACCTGAAATAGTTATTTATTTTAAATATAAATGCTATGAATACATGGGGTCTATTTTATAATAAAACAGTGTACTTTAGAATATTAAACTAAATTATTTTTTTTTTCCATAAAACTTTTTTTAAATAGGAAAAATTCTGTTTATACCAGAACTGTTTGAGGAATCAGATTTCTTTTCAAGACCTTTTTCTCCAAGCTTTCAATAAATTGTTGGAGTACCCCATCTTTATTCTTGCAGTTAATTTAAAAAGCAATTTTAAAATTCCAGAAAGGTTGAAAAAATAGCAAAATTTTTTTAATGTCAAATTGAAGCTTGATATCTTTAAACATTGAAACAATGATAGCTGTTTTATAAAACTTTGTAATTCTTAACATTTTGGCCCAGATCTTGCTATGAAATAGTTCAGCCTCTTGAAATTATTTCTCACCCAGCACAGAGTGCAATTCATACATGTTTATCTATTTCTTTCCAACTGACTTATCTGAGCATCCACAGTAATATGGGAGCAAAGAGAACCCAATTAGCATTATTACCAGTTAGTGTTCTGCTGATATTTTTAAGATCACTTCCTTTCATGTCCCATACCATTAATTTGATAAAATTTAATAAAATTTCATTTGAATTTGCATGTGGCTAGTTTTACTATTAATTAGAATTTGAGGATTATTATTATAAAGACAGTGCAACACTATATATTTCATTTGCTTAAGGGTTTAAAAGAAATTCTTTTGTCCTGTTTGCATTTCCCCTTTTCAGAAATGTTTGCAAAAAACTGAGCATTTGAGGTATTCTCACATTGAAATGCATATATTCCAGTAGTCTCACCAGGTACACTAAAATAAATTATTTCCTCTGAGAGAAAACAAGCTGACTTAGGCTTTGAAAAATCCTTTCCTTGGCTCAGGAAATGGGGAAATACTTATGAAAATTTTCAAGAATTATCTAGCTTTATAAGTAGATCAAAGTCTAAATATTTGTACCACAGACAATACTGAAACAGTCATTTAAATGACTAAGACAGAGATTTGACAGCATCCATCCCCGAGCACATTAGAGTGCACATGTACTGACTTTATACAAACTTGAATTCAAACTTTACATCCATCTACACTACAGTAGCACATTTTCCTTAGGACTGACATCTTGGGAAAGGCCTATGAAACCCAAAAAGGAAAAAGGTTTACATTTTCTAAAATCCCCTAATCCTGCCTTTTTGCAGTCTCTCCATAAATTGCTACCTTTTCCTGAGGGGATAAAAAGCTCAGTGGTTTCTTCAGTTCTTTGAGGGCTTTGTCGTATTATATTCACCAGTGAGGAAAGAAGAAAAAAAGGACCAGGTGACTTCTGTGGCAAACTGCAGCTATGGAACAGCTTAAGTCCCAAGAAAACAAACAAAAACCCCAGAAAAGCACAAAAATCCTGCCCTTCTTCATCACAAATTCAGAGAATACCAAAATCTTTCAGTAAATATGGATGAGGGACATATTAACGGGCTACTGATGGAGTCACAGGAGGAAGGAGGACTGGATTCACCAAGCACATATATTTAGCAGATAAATAATGTATAATTGCAGAACAGTGTAGAGCACCTGAAGCAAATCTAGGAGACAAGGGGGGGGGGGAGGGGGGAAGTGATAACTATATGATGAGATGGCATTTATTAAAAATAAGATATAGATATCCAAGAACAAATCTTCACTTTCTATCTTAAAACTACATAAAGTGTTTCAGAGTTGGTAAAACTTAGCAGAATTGCTTCTTTTGCCAAAAGGCCCAAGAAAAGTCAACTTTGTTTCTCGCGTGGATTTGCTGCAAGGCAGGACGCAGCCAGGCAGGATGCATCCACCTCCCCTGACTGTGGCTAATGTGACCTCAAGCTAAAAATAACAGACATTGTAGGAAGGCTGGGACTTCTTGTCTTTTTATTGCCTTGCAGTGAGGACAACCAGCCATGCTGGGTTTCAATGGGAAAGGCTCCCAGCATGGCTGGAGCTGGATCCATGGGAGAAGGGGAACGCGTGAACCCCAGGCACCCCGTGCTGCAGACCAGACCTCCAGATGTTGGAAGGAGAGCGGCTCCTGCTCAGCGAGAGAGGGAAGAGTTGACGAGAGGGGTGATCCTGCCGCTAGGAACTGCTCTGCGGAGCTGGCAGGAGATGAGAGGTACGCTGCACTCCGCAAAGAGCTGCAGCAAGTGCCTCTGGAACAACAGGGAACTTAGCAAAGAGCGGCCGCACACTAAGTCACAGCTTCAAGGCTTCTGCCAGTGAGGGACAGCTGAGCAGTGCTTTGCACGCTGGGCTAGTGCAAGCGAGAGTCCGGTCTACCCCAACACCTTCATTCTGCACCTCTGAATTGGATCACAGCCTTTTCGTTTCACTGGCTGCAGGTGGGGGTGGTCTATTGCCTTCCTGTTGGGTTTCATCTGAGACATAAGGAAAGCTCTGGGACATCACCCAGAAGTGAATTAATTAATTTATTCTGCCTTTCCAAAGAAGGTTTGAATGTTTCCGAGACCAGCCATCCTCCTTGCATGCACATTAGCTGTTCTGGCAAGACTGCCTCAGCCCAGTTTGGTTTGAGTGACAAAAGCTAATTTTATTGATGCGCAGACTTCTGCGATGCTAGGTAGGAGGTCCGGCGATGCAAATCAAATGGCTTCTCCAAAAATATCACAGTGATTGATAACGAGGCACTGATGCAGATTTTTGACACTTTTGATCCTACCACAAGCAAACGTTAAATTTAGAGATGAGAATTTAAAAAACTAATGCCACGTTACTTTAAAAGTGATCAGTGAAAGATATATATAGTTTAACGAAGGCTAATGTTATTCAATGAAGATTTTTTTTTTTAAACCCAAAACAAAACTATAACAAGCAGGATTAAAAATAAAGGGGGCAAAAATTTGACTTGAAACAAGTTCAGGTATAGAAACATCAAATATGCTGTTAAGGCTTAATTTCACTTTTAATAGAGAGGTCATACACTGCAATTTTATTTCACTGCTGTGTATTACTGTATACATATGGATACATGTCAACTATTATGTTAGGTGTATAAGGGATGTATCTGGAAGCACTTGAACGAGGAAGATGACTGACACTTACAAGAAAATCCTTTATTACATGTCTATGTTTTGTTTCATTAATCATGTATGTTCATTAACCAATCATGGTAATTTATTATGCACTGTTTCAAGACATCTTGCATTACAATGGTGTCATTTTCACTTTGATCATCTAAAGATCTCACAAGATGACATTTGCAACCAAAGGACCTGGCTCCTCTGTACATGCTGCGTGAGCATGTACTAGAGATTCAGAAGCATTAAAAAAAAAAAAAAAAGAAAAAAAAAACCCCAAACCACAAAACCCTGCAGTGCAACATAGTTTGCAAGATCCAAAAATTAATTATGTAGCTCAAAGATAACAACCCACAAATGAGGTAGAAATATTCAGGTGAAGTGATTTGCACATGATTTTAATCGTGGATAAGCACCAAAAAGAGATGCTATTCATTTTGTCATGTAATATTTGATCATTAAGTGTTTTGCTAGGTTGTATCACACTCAATCTATACAACAGCCTGAAAAACATACTTTTTACAAAACAACCTAAAAATGTTCTCAAAAGTCTTGGCTTTCATCACTACCTGCTATTGTATTTATATAGTAAGAAACTAAATATATGTTTATCAAAAGGTAGTTAGGGGTACTATTACCATAATGCAGTACTTCTTTTCCCCTTAGTCTAATGGTCACTCCCAGAACTGTTGTGAACCTAAGTATTAGATAGAGCCTGATTTTATAGAAGCCAGGTTTCCAACTTCTTCACCGTTCATTTCTGCTTTCTGCTGCACTTTTCATAAACCTACTGATTAATATCAAACAGTGGATCGCTCTGACAAGCAGGATTAGTAATCCAACATAACTGTTTATAGTGTGAATGAAAAAAGTACTCCGTTTCCAGCCACTGCACTTAATAATAAATTCCTGTTGTACTTAAATGTTGAAGGGATTACATAACTGTCAAAATTCCTTTAAATGTTAAGGGTAGTAATCATATTAAAGACATACTATACAGAAGCAAAAGCAAATGTCAGTTTAGTTATTATTACCATATTTGCATGGAGTTTTAAAATATAAGGCCAGATTCCTAAACACATCAAATTTGTGCTCATTGCGGCCGAAGAGAGTAGTGAGGAAAAGGAGCTGCAAACCCCGCCAGTCACACTGCAATCATGTGCCATATAAGGGTCAGAAAAAGGAGCTTCATGTGCTGTAGCATAGCCACAGAGCTGTTCTTGATTACACCAGCTGAAACAGTACCACCAGGACAATTGTGCCAGAAAGACGAAGGGGAATACCACACATTCCTCCTCCCTCTCTCCCTCTTCCGCTGTGCATACTTCACGTAAGAAAGCCTTTAGATTGGCTCAATACCATCCTAGGACAATTCTGAAGCACCCACTTAAGACACGCTTATGACAACTGCGACCCTCTTAGGATACCTAAGACAGTGATAGCCAGGAATCTCATGCAAACAAAATCAAATATGCAGATGCTTATACATGCGGTCTTTTGATACTTCTCCTCTGACCTATGCTATTGGCTTTAACACTCTATATTAAACACCAAGGAGTCAATTAGTTCCTTATTAACACATAACATTATGAATTGTCAAACATTTTCAGAGAAAATTCTGATAAATTAAACTCTTTATTAAAAAAAAAAAAAACCAAAACAAACCACCAACAAAAAACCCCAAGCAACAAACAAACCCCCAAAAAGCAATGAAGACCTAGATCTCAGATTGCACTCTATATTTACCTCCTTCACTGCATCAGAGTCATTTGCAGGATTAAAACCTGAGCCTGGTGCCTCGCCACACTATGATTATTGGCAAAGAAACAATTCTTTTACTGTCTTCCAGTACTCTTTTAAAGGACTGGGGTTATTCACGCAGAACCACACCCTGCATCCAGCAAGACAAGAGGAATGCTTGCCTGTGGAAGTTATGTGCACGCAACGAAACTCTTGTTCCCAAGTTAGAAATGGGACCCCATTATTAGCATTCCTGATATTCATAGCGCTGCTTACGTTCCACAGCACCCAGCAGCACTCAGCCAGTAGCGTCAATTAAAAAATGTCTAACCATTACTTTCATGTTATCATTAAATCAGTTCTTTTCAGAATTGCTCACCTGTAGAGCCCTGCTGTAGAGCTTGCTTTGAGAGGTAGGGCTCCAGCCATAGTCTCACCTCAAAAACGAATGCCAGTGATGCCAGTTGGTACTAATGTCCTGGAAGAGCATCAGCTCCACAGCTGCACCCGAGTCCCTTCCTCCAGCACTCACTGAGCGGTGTTTCTTGGAAGTCACCCACTTACACACTGCCACAATTGCCAGCTTTGGCTTATAATAAATAGAATAATGAAACGGCAAAGAGGAACAATGTAATTAATTCACTGCACATTAAGGTCCAGGGATAGTTACAACACATTTGACACCTAGAAATTAAGTATTGTCTGGTAACCTACTTAGCGCTGGGTGGAAAGCAATCTCCCATGGCTCGAGAATCCCCAAGATGTTGAACATTTTCCTCTACAAACTCAAAAATTCAAAACATTTGCCAATAATATACATGTAAGAATAGAGATGTCTCTAGATAGGGTCTGCAGAAGGTCAAATTGCTTTGAAACGTCATCTCTTTTTTTAGGTTAGTTATCACTATGGCAGTGATAAATATTTTGTAAAAATTATAAATAAAGCAGCCTACATGTTGCATACTCAGAATGGGTGTTACTAGAGAACTCCCCCACCCCCCCACCGAAGTGAAATTTATAGGAAGGATTTTGGCAAAAATGTTAATGTCGAAAACACCACGGGAAGTGCATTGGCCCTAATACATTTGACGACCTATGATGGGTTCCCTTTCACCATGGCTATCATGTCTGGCCCCTCTTCATGTCAAGTTCTTCCTTTATAAGAATTTTGAGGAGGGGGAAAAATTGGTTGTGCCCTTATTTCTCAACATTCTTTGATCAACTCTCAAAACAAACTGTTTTTTTCAAATTAAGATTTTAGTTAGTGACCCTTTTTTTAATCTCTAATTTGGTGTTTGTCCACAAACAGAGAGGGGACCTCGTGGCTCAGCAGACGGTCGCCTTAGATGGTTTCCTGAGGGTTGGGAAGGTTCAAAGAGGGAACACCACACTCCTTCACTGATTCCTGGGGTCTCTGCGGCCCATTGACATCTACCGTCTAATGCCTGATGACAAGGCAATGAAGACTGCGTGTTTCAGCTGCATTTCTAACACTATCAAAGCCCTTTCCCTTGTAACTGAACTGTTCTAATTATGCACATTTCCCTTTGCTGTATTCCTCAAGGTCTTGTCTCACCAAATGATGTAACTCTTGATTATAGCTCTTGTATTCAGCTTGTACGATGAGGCTGAAATACTCCTGAACACCTTGATGACAAGTACATGGATTTGCCTGGCAAAACAATAACCATGCTAAAGCTCTTTTAATGTCCCGGTTTCTTTGCTGAAAGCACCTGTCTATACTGTCAATTCATCCTGCGCCTCTTGGGTGTCTGACTTAAGCGTAAGTATGCAAGTCCTATAAATGAATACATGCCGCTGGGGGTAGCACTTACAGTAGAAGAGTATCGTCTCATGAGTGATAAGGGTGACAGAAGTGCAAAGCAGAGCTGAGTGGATCTGGCACTCACATTGTGAACAACACAGCATTCATACGGGAAGATTTTCCCACAGAATGACATGCAATAATTTATTCTAAGCCCTTCCAACTTGTGTGTGGTTGTTTTTTTGGTTTGGGTTTTCTCCCCCCCCCCCCCCCCCCCCGAAGTTGCTATCTTCTGCAGCTTTTCTCTAAATAACTATTTAAGAAAAGATGCCACTGCTGAAATGAAATACCTCATTTGAAGGAAAACTAACCAGTCCAACCAAATAAATAATTACCAGTCAACACTATTCCCACATGACTGCATTCTACAAAAGTGTACCACTGAGGAAAAAAGGGTGGGTTTTTAAATACTAAAATACTGATATTCTAAGGTAAATTTTTTAAAAAGGCCCTATTTTTAATCAGTAGTTGTAAGTATACAAGCAAAATAAAAATATGCCTCCCAAAGTTTTAAGCAGGAAGTGCTGTTTACTCAATGACAACCCTGCTCTGAGCATTTCAGCCTCCTAAAGGTCAGAGTATGAAAGGCTTCCAGATCCCCCAATGCTCTGCGGCACAGAGAAGCATTAAAAACTCTTATCCTGAGCCAGACTGGTTCCCCAACACGTTTACTGTCATGTCTCCAACACCAGCCACCACCAGATGTTTCAGCAGATGCAAGAGCGGGTGAAATAGAGGTGGCTGTAGGACACTCCTTGTCTTCTGAAGGAGATCAAACATTTTCCAGCCACATATGACCTGAGACCAGATAGATGTGGGCACTGTCCTGTCACTATTTAGAGCCATAAATTCCAATGGGACATGCTCCCGTATACTGCTGCCCTGCCCAGCACTTCTGCTGAAAAGGGCAGAATCTAGTGATCCCAGGGTCTGAAGTCATAGTGGAAAAGTCTGGTCACCTATAAATGTCCCTTTCTCTTCCCCCACTTTTTCCAATCCCCCCACCTAGGTCCTCTTCCTGTTGCATTAGCTGCATTGTTCAGCTCTTTGGTAAAAATAGCCGTAAAGTGAAAAATACGTTACTACACTTATCCAATACATAAACTCAATAGGCTAAAATTCACATATTTTACAAAGATTTGTACTAGCATTTAAAAATTTCCATTCCATTTAACTACAGAAATTCAAGTAAAGGCAACAAAAACCTGTACCTTTCCCCTGGAAATTCTGCTCAGCCTCAAGCTAATGCATACGCAGCCGTGAGACGTGATCCTCTTGCCTCTCTGCTGCCTGTTCTCCAGCTGTTGGCGGTTAGTGCAAAAGAGACAGGGAGACCGATACAGTTCTTTAAAACATTTCTGCTTCTCTGTCAGTGACTTTCTGCCTTCAGCAATCTGGTCAGAGAGTAACTCTTAAGCATGCACCTTCCTTTAGACTAAAATTCCCAACAACAAAAAACAGCATTAAAAGGAGGAAAGCATTCAGAATTACAACCAGTTCAGTTAGTCTTGATTTTCCTAGCTAGCAACCTCAAAATATAAGCACAGCCTTCAAAATACAAGCTTATGATGTCAACTAAGGGTCACAATTTTATTATTTTTAAACTAGCTAACTAAGAGTCTTAAAATGTCCAAATGGAAAAGAAAGAGTAATGATGTTCCACTTTGAACTATCTAACAAGGCTGAAATATGAAAATCCTTTGGAAGTAGGAAATCCATGTAGCGAATGACCAGCTCTCACCTTGCTGTGCAGCAGTGGGAAAGGAGGGGAAGACCTATGTAACTTTTCAGAAAAATACAATGCTACCTACAGGAATCAGTGCATCTGGATTTGAAAGGCAAGGTTATCAGAGAGATAAAAGTCCACCAGAGAGATGTGGTGTGGATTTAGCTCACAGCTTCTCCAGGCGGTAACCCTCACTGTTCACAATTGTAGTGTTATAAAAATCACATATAAATATAACAAATCAGGACACAAAAAATTAAAAAAAAAAAAATACCAGAATTAACAAAGAGGAGGAAATGCAACAGAAATGGTTTGAGAAACAGCCTGTGAGAAGCTGAGCAGGTCTGCTCCATCAGATAATCTACAATGCTCCCAGGGCACCACTGCAGGAGCACGTGAATTATTGCTGTAAGCATATGCAGATCTTTGTGAGACTGGTCTTAATAGATTTCTGTAATACATACATGATTTAAAAACATACTTTCATTTAAAATTTCAGTTTTGTAAGCACATCAAAGCTTTGAAAATGCAGTTTTATGTCTTTTAATAGTGCATATTAATAATATTGATATAATTATCACTATTCATATTTGAAGACTCCTGGATACAAATTTTTCAAAGATTACTTGAAATTCAGAATGGGGAGTATAGAGATCCATAATTTAGTGGGTAGAAGCAGGAGTCAAGTTTTCTGGAGCCTAATTTTCCCACTGTTTAAATATTGCAGAGAATAAATGCAAAGCTCTGAAACGAACTTTGGAAAAACTGTTCATTCTCATTACTACACTTATCCGATACATAAACTCAATAGGCTAAAATTCATATACTTTGCAAAGATTTGGCACTGTTTAATAGAGCGCTTTGAGATCTCATGATGAAAAGGTGAACGCAAGTACAAAGTAATATAATAAAGATAGCACCATTAATTAGAATTATTAAAATTCATACACTAAAACCTATAATCTAAGAAGTAGGGACCAAGTTATTCATAGGTGTTTAAAATAAGCATGAACATTAAGAATATTAATTTGGACAACTGAACCTAGCATACCAAAATTGGCCTTTTTGTTTTGTTCAGTCTTTGGAGAACAACAGATAAGTTCCCATAAAATAAGAACAGTAAGCAGCTGTGTCTATATACTTTGATTTGTTTTTTAAGATGGTCAGTTAGTACTTAACAGGAAGTGCTAGGTAAAATAAGCCATTCGTGGAGCAACCAATGATGTGATGGGGAGATTTTTTTTTATTTTTATTTTTATTTTATTTTTATTTAAAAGATGGAGACCAACAATCCTGCTGTCACAGGAGGTAGGCTGGGGCATTGAGCAAGGAGATGGATGCCAGTGAGGGCCACAGTCCATGCACATGCCAACCCCTCCTGGTTCATTCCTCATTTTTCAGACTTTAACCCTTCTTGCTAATGCCCTCAAGAGAAAAAAAGCAAGGAGCCTCCTCATGCAATTTGTCTAAGTCCTAGCTTGGCAGCAGAGATGAACAACTGCCGGGACTGTGCCGTTCTCTATCCCATCCTGTCATTTCCTTCCAGCTAAACCTTGCTCTAACAGGCACAGAGCAAACATACGTACGCAAAGCTCTGCTTAAAGGCAGCAGGATCATCCAGCAACACAAGTGTCCAAACGAAGCTACAACAATGGCCACATCAGCGATCTGCTGCCAGCCTGGGGACTGTGACTAACTTGCACATACATTTGCATAAGTTATATAAAAATGAATGTATAAAGTTATATTTATCTGTACTTGTATCTTCTTTGATATGAGTGGATGTTGCTTGTCCACCCACAGTAAAAACTTACAATATTGTAGGCTTATAAATACAGAAAGGAGGAGAGCAAATTACAACAAATTTCTCCTAGGCTATACTTCAAATGCTGTTCAGAGGAATGGAGTTATGGACAAAAGCTAGATCTTATAACACATCAGCAAGCTGGCCATTGATATGGCACCATATCCATTGCTGTTGGGCTCCCATGATTAAGGAAATTGGTCTGATGAGGTGTGATAAATAACTTCACTTCTTCACCCTCATTTCCCACTGCATCCAAGGTCCTTGGACCAATCCCATTAGTTAGAGTTCTCTGCACACCCTGCATCTAGCCATATCCCACCCCAAACTGGGCACAAATGCGAGCAATCAGGGTTTGAGCCAACTCCTGCTAGAAGTTGGTGGGAGTTTTCCCGCTGACTTCAAAGACAGCTGAAGCAGGTCCTCACTGCAGAGCAAGGAAGATGTTTGTTGAGATTTATAAACACCATTTTCTGTTCATCTTTCTACTTCCTAACTTCATAATCTCAGTTTCCTGGACTAATGCCATGGGTTGCTGTTCTGTAGTTGATTTACAATAAACAGAAGAAAAACTCTGTAAACTTGTATTTTACTGCCAGTGACACACACTTCAAATTCCTTCTGTATTCTCAATGAAAAAAAAGAAAAGTTACTACAAAGATCTGGAGGAAATACAGTATCTGGCTTAATCCCTAATTGAAGAAGAGTAGATTGTTATGGAGACACAAATTATATTGTACATAATGAATTTCATCAGAATACAAATATAACAATATTGCTTTTTGCCTTTCAACTAGGGAACATCATAGTTTAAACTTGGGAATCATTTAGCTTTCAGATTTCTCAAAGTAGTTGCAAGGAGACTTGGAATTTCAAAGTAATTGCAAGGGTATGTGAAGCTCAAATCCAGCTTAATGACAAAGGGGAAGAGAAACTAAGAAATCTCAATTAGCGTAACCAGCGATAACTAGATTCCGTTTCTGGGTGAACAGCATCAGATTAGTACAAGGAAACAAAGCACTCAATTAGGAAATATCAAGGTTCTGTGGAAAGAAGGAAAACACAACCAGGAGATCTCAAGTTCAAGTTGCCATTACCCCTCTGAAACATCACACCTCAAAGAGGGCCAGGTTGCCCGAGATAACAAAATGACAGCCTGAACTTTCCTCACTGGGGCTAGTTTTACTTATCATTAAACTTTTAGTTTTGCATTACAATTTGCCCAGTGGGTAAAGCTAATATATTTAGTTTCGGGAAGAAAAGTAAAAAGAAAAAGTCCTGCTGAAAATACAACTCATCCCTACCTATATTGTGTGTGTATATATATATAAATACATATATATACATATGAGCATAATCTATTAAGTAATCTAGTAGGTAACTGCACCGGCATGTAGAAATATGTTTGTAGTTGTTGTTATTCTGTACCCATACATCAATCTCTGTAAATACAGGAGTAACAAGTTTTCTTGAAACTTTTATTGTGTATCCAATTGAACAAGAACATCTTCTTTGGATAACACAGTATAAATTACTTAATTAAGACACATGATCTGTGTAATAAACCCACATATATAAAACATGTGCAGCAAACAGTTTTTCAGCCCAAATGTGTCACTGGACTTTTTTTTTTTTTTTTTTTTTCAATTTAGGAAAAAAAAGTATACCACATGTAGACTAATAGTCTCCCAAATTTCCTTTGTCTTTTTTCTTTCAATTATGAGAGCACTGTCATTACACAAGTCTAAAACCGAGTTCCTCATGCTGGGAGATTTGAGATTTATTTTCAGATTTTAACCAAAAAAAGGGTGATAAGTTCATCTTTAAAAGTTGATACGCATCTATGATGCCATAAACTTTTGTATAGCAGCAATATAGATAATTCTATATCGCTATTACAGTTATTGCTGAATAAAAAATTAGCATGAAACAGAGCAAGCGTAGGACATATAATCCCAACACCATGAAGTCCCAAAGGGTCAATGTGATCCTTGAGTACATAAAATGGAGGTTAACACGTAGGAGCAGAAAGTTGTTGTCTCCTCTGTGTACAACATTGGGGAAGTCATTACAAAAACAAAAAAACAACATTCAGTTCTGGCATTCACACAATAAAAAGTGTGGCAAAACCCCTGGAACTGACTTAAGAAAAAAAAAAAAAAAAAAAAACACTAAAACTTTTCAGAACCCATCTTACAGATTTAAACTCCATTTGTTTCATTTATAAAAGAGAAGGGTTTTGATGTAGGTTTATTCAAGTGTAAAGAAGAAGAATAAAAATCCAAAGGTTAGAAGTTAAGGCTAAAGAAATTTAAGTGAAAAATATTTTAAATACTGAAAAAAATTAACATCAGAACAACATATTAAAACTCATTCTTTCCTGAGGAGAAGTATTTCTCGAGGTGAGGTTTTAGGAACTATTTAAACTGAAGCATAAATTAAAAATATCATGGTGGTATTACTGAACAAAACCCTATGGCCTATAGATCAAGAGGTCAGTATAGTCCCTTCTGTCCTTTAAATATAAGAGCAGCATTTTATTTAGGACTTCTATTATTTGTATTCTGTTAGTCCTGAGAGTTCCCAGTCACAATTAAACTCTGCATCATGGAAGATCCTGAGCAAACAGAGAGATTTCATAGGCTTTCCCAAGAGTTTACAGTCTTAGAGCTCAATTTTGCAACTTGCAGTGAATGCAGTTCCACATAAGTGGGATCATTTTCCCAAATTCGATGATAACACAATACCGACATTTATTATAATGGTATTTCTTTCATTTTGCCATCACAGTGTTTGGGAGTTTGACTGCATTCCTTGCTAAGTAGCCTATTCTGTTTTGTTCATACGAGACTCAAAATTGCCATTTAAAATTCCCGAGTTTATTAACTTTAAACTCCTGGTGCCAGCTCTTTTATATGGCAAGCCAGAAGGCAGGAAGAGGCCTGCGACTTACACGACACGTACGTGTTCCTGGAGAATATACTGGAGACTTCTCTCTTTGATCTGAACCTCTCTAATACAGAAAAGCTCATCACATTGGCTAGGCAGACTCTATTTTCACATTTTAAGGCCTTAAAGATCCCCAAATTACCCAGGGAAAGATTTATTAATCCTCATTTTGGCATACCCGAGTTAATGGGTTGTCCCAATTTCAAAGTCATCTGTTGAAATAGCCACACTTTCAGGGTCTCTCCTGTTTGTTTGAGGTCTAGCACTGATGTACATGCCTCTGGCTATCAGTGCCAAGAAATTACGTGTACCGTGTTTAAGCAGTGCAGTTCATGTCCCCAGAATTGTTATATTTCTGATCACCACAATAGTTACTAAAAGCTTGTGCTCCAGACTGGTGGGATTCAGTTTCAATTTTTAGCACACTATTTTCACTGCATCCTACACCCAGCCACAGCTTATCTATCATTTGATTCTGACAGATACATATTTTATATTTTGACAAGCAACCCACTTGACTGCTTTCCTGTGACATCATCTTATCTCTGAATGTACCAACCTGTTAATAACTTCATTTTCTGGTTGAATTTTTCCAAATTAAATTAAGCAGGCGAAACATGTTAAGCTCACCAAGTCCTCTTAACACTTCTGCTGAAGGGCATCTTCCGATAGCTTGATTTTGAACAGGGCAGCCTACAACCTGTTCAGAGAGGGATTTGGTCCAAAATATCAGGTTTCTGGAAGGTGGAAGATTTCTTCCTCAGCTAAGAAATACAAAGAGGACAAAACACAAAACCGAACAACAAAAATTAAATATTTATCATCTGTTAACTAATATTCTAGAGATTATGTCATTATTTAATGGTACTTGAAGGAAACCCTTATGAGATAAAAAGGAGCAATACAATCTGACATAAACTAATTTTCAATTTTTCTTCTGTAGATAGAAAGATGGAAGCTAAATATAGTCCAATGTTAGCATGAAATAATTTTCTCTCTATCTTGCAACAATAAAAAGTCAGTAGAAGCTTTTCTTTCATGTTAATTAAAACAATTTTAGGGAAAAAAAATCCTGGATATACTATATAATACTCTTAATTAAATATGGGCACATTTGTACTTATCTTATTCCATAATTAGCTCTTCCATGGAAGCAATACTGCACTGGACATGAAATCACAGGACAGTGACAAAATTTAATTGCATAACATGGACACAAAATCAGAAAATCAGGCTCTTTTCCCAGTTGTGCAGCTCAGAACATTTTTTCCTATTCTGTGCCTCAGTCTGCTGCCATTTAAATTGAAAATGTTGCACCAAGGAGAAGGAAAATCAATATGAAAAACATAGCGCAACTTATTTTTTCCAGTTGTGTTACAAGCTGAAACACAGCACTCTCAGTTCCTGGAGGTTTCCCATGCACTCAGGTTGTTTCAGAAAGAAAGCTGGCACGCACAGAGCCACGAGCATCCATCCTGACCCACTCGGCTACCGGGGGTCAAGAAGAGGTCCAAAGAAGCAGAGCCACGCTGTGCCCAGAGGTGAATCAACATCTCTGGCCATCACCCCATCCCAGGAACCTCCCCAGTGCTGGACCTCTGCACTCTAGAAGCATCCTACCTTGGAGAAAACGGTGTTGGCTTGTGACAACCCAAAGCCACCAGGACCATGAGGAGAAAGTCCAACAGCACTGCTCGGTGCTAGACAGGAGCCAAAAGGCTCCGACCACTTTCCTTTCGCTTTGCATCTAAGATCTGTTTTACACTGAGAACGTGGATGAGGACCCGAGAGAAAGGTTGATATAATTTCCCCGGAGTTACACCTTTGAAAGCCTGTTCAGAGGCCTGAACTGCGCAAAATGCCATTGCATAAATTACCACTACAGTGGGACTTCATTATCATTTGTAGATTGCATTTCTTGATACATCTGAAAATATCCACTTAGGGCCAAATCCTCATTCCGTTCAATTAAAGGAGAATACAACTTTCAGCTCTAACAGGGTGTCAGACTCCAACAGGGAGTTTTGAAAACACAGTGTATATCGTTAGGCTTTATACCAGCAATCTTCAAAGATGCCTAGTGTGAGAAAGGCCACCCAGCACTGGAGAAAGCTGCAAGAATGTGCTAGGGGCTGCCAGAGCTCTCCGTGCTCGTGCCTTTCCCTACCCCACTTCCCTCCACTACAAACTCCTAGGCAAACCTTATATTTATTGGAAAACACATTAAGACCAATAATTCAAGAGCCTGAGTTATGATAACTGCTTTCATTTTCCTTACCAATGCTAAAAAAAATTTCTGACAATGCTAACAGTGGCCTGATCCCATCCATCGTGTTCCTGTAAAAACCCTATTTCAAAACATTGTAGGGTTTGCCCAGGAAAGAAATCCAGACCTGAGGCAGAAGTAACCTGGGATCAGAGACCAGCTACAGAGGAGACTGAGCCTTTTAAACAGATCGGTACTACTTGGGAGCTACATACAGCAGCTGGAATACATGCCATTGTATCGGGGAGTGAAAAAACCAATCTGTAACTTCAACTTGTTTAAAACAGATTTAATTAGAACTAATACAAATGCATCTTTCCTACATGGTTGATCTAATCAACACTGGCAGTTTTAATTACAAGCCTATTTAAGGTGAACATATTGCATTACTGTGAAAAAGATGCATTATTTTACATTGTAGGTGTACCTCCTACTTCTCTATCTGTCACACAAGCAGCGTCTTTAATAGCTGTTAATGCTATGTCTCATTTTCCAAGTTCAATTTTTGAAGTTTCTAAGCACAATCCGATGGAATCCAACCCAAATCTAATAATTGCAATCTATTTTATTTTTTCCTCACTATTTAGTTTTCACCACAAAGAGAATGACAGGTCTAATATGAGGCTCCTGAAATGTAGTTACATCTAAGCTTCAGCGCTCCAGAGCACATAAAATAAATATATGATCAATGAAATGAAACATGACAAAATGTTTCATATTGATGTTATTTTTCTTTTCAAAACGTCTTTTATGGTTAATGCCCTCAGTCACTTTTTCCATACATTTTCTTTTTTGTAATATATAGCTTTCCTAGTTCTGATTTCAAGTTCAGGGTGCCTGGGGAGAATTGGAAGATTTCTTCAAACCAAGACTGTTCCTTCAGCCTTTCACATGAGAAAATTGTTAGGCGCATTAAAGTATTCCTGACTATGTTGCATTCCTTTGTTCAGAGTGAGTTTTGGGAACACATCCTTTTCTCATTATATTTCCATAAAATATATTTGATCTATTCTATTCTTAGAATACCTCTGATGTGGTCTGTGAATGGAGCACAGTATAAAAATATTTCTTTTTTTTTTTTTATACGAGACAAAATGTTTCCATTTCTTAGACACATAAAAAGTCACTATATAGCACTCCACGAAAGTAAAACTTTACAGAAAGTTTTGGTATAACTCGGCACAGATCACAAAAGGAATCCATCATCGCAGAGTCCAGTTGTAACTCAGAGCCTCATCAAACGTGCACAGAGAGTGACAGAAGGAGAAGGAGAAAGAGAAGAGGAGCGGAAGAAAGGGAAGAGAAATAGAGAAGGAATGAGACCTGGATAATACTTCTGGGAAGCAAGTTTATATTTAGAAGCACAGAAAGATGTTAACCATGTGCCTCCTAGAAAAAAATAAATCTGCCGTAATAGTAGTTGACAATAAAATCACCTTTGGAAAAAGTCTTAATACTTTCAGAGCACAGCCCAGGATATCTCCAAATGCAGACAGATGTTTGAAATGTTTACACAGACAGATCATTGCAGCAATTTAGGCATTTTTGCCCCTTTCACTTCCTTATCTTCTGACTGTTGTCTTCTTTAGGACCTCGAGAAAGACCAAGTAGCAGCCGCTCTGAGCAGCTCTTTTCTGCAGCTCAGGCTTGGCTTGGCTGTTTATTGCTACACCCATAAAATTATGGTTTTGATCAATCTCTTCAGAACCCTTTTTCTCTGAAGTTTTCCATTCGTCCAAGAAGCGCTGCTCCAATCTGACATGTTGGAAACATGAGGACCGAGAACACAGGGTCGCCTCTGGTCCAGATTCACCCCGATCCGGTGGGGAGCGAAATACCCCCACGCACACAGCCAGGGCAGAAATCACCCCTTCCAGCAGCCGAGTGTGCCCCCGATTTTCACTCCAGTAATGTCATCTGATGTGAAGCAGGAGCCTGCACCAGCCCAGCTGCATTGGTTACTGACCACAAATGACTTAATCCCCAGTATAAACAAGGCCTAACGTTCAAACTCATCTGCCGATTCCCTCGCAGCTTCCTACTCACAGTTCACGGAAGATGACTTCTCCTTGTTCCCACAACTGGAGAGTCGGGATCGAAGACTTGAAGAGAAAGAATATAAAGCCTTTTTTTTTTTTTTTTTTAAATCAGGTTACAAATGTCTTTCCTTTACTGCGTCGAGGTGTTTAAAAAAAAAATAAATTTAAATCACCATAGAAAATTTTTAAATCTTTAAGCAGTAACATGCTTGTGTAGGTACCAGCAGCAGGAGCTGCATGGGATGCAGTTTGTGCCTCTCACCATCCTCATAAATACATATATTTATCGTTGATTGTTTAACAGACAAACTGGCATTCCCTCCAGATGCTATGTGAACAGCCATGGGAAGGCTTCAATCGGCTGAGCCAGAAAGCAGGTGAAGTAGCGTGGGTTTGGTTTATTGTTTAGTTTTAATTCCCATCAGAACTGAAAACTATTAGAGAAAAATCATGTAAACAGAAGTGTAAAGTCTGTGAAGAATAATGCCTTTTTTTTTTTTTTAAAAATCAGTATTTCACTTTAGAGGAGTGAAATATAGCTTACAGTCTCAAAATCAGACCAGCGGTGTCTGTCTGAGAACCTGCGATGTATCGACAGCACAAAACAACTGCCTGATCCCACACATACGGCAAAGACTGGAAATGTGGAAATTATTCATGTAGGTGTGTTGGCAGGGTTGTGTCATCTATCCCATAATGCACCTGGTTGCCATCACTTTTACTTTAAAGAACACTAAAATTCAGCTAATAAAATTTAAAAAGAAAATCATATAAAGTGACATATAAGCAGGTTTCACATATGAATAAAAAAGCTTTAGCATTTTCTTTGACACGTGAAGTCTACATTCTCTTTTATCAGGCTTTTCCTGATTAAAATAATGAAAAACATGCACTACCTATAAATAAATAAATAACCCCTAAACTCACCCGCATTAATAAGTACTGCGTGTGTAACAGAACCATTCTGGCAAAAGAAATTTTTTTCTCTCCCCTATGAAATTTTCTTGGGTAACATACAACAATGAATTTTCATCACACTGTCCACAGATTTGCACACATAAAGGGACTTACACGAAGGCAAGCTCTTTTCCCCTAGGAACCCTCCATTTCCAGCAGCTATTTTAATTGCCATGCATTGCTCCCCTCCCTTCAGTGCCCTTGGCTCTGCTACTGCCATCCCAAGCATCCTTCAACCCAAAGACCTCAATTCTGCCCATCTCAGGAGGTCCCAGCCATGCAGACAGATCCACGTCCCAGCCAGGTGGGCTGTGTCACACTTGCAGGGGACACCGTATTTCTTGTCACTGTGTTAGTGAGCGGCTCTGCGAGCACTGGAGGTGCTGATGGGAGCCAAGACCACCCCAGCACACACCTTCTGATTGAACCACTCCAGAATGGTTCTCCTAAATTAAGCTCATCCTAATTTTGCAGGCCAGAGAAAGCCATTCACGTGAACTTCCCTTGCCACTGCACGCTTCAATTTCAAACACTTTTTCCAGTGAAGCAGCTCGTGAGCTCCAGCCATCCCTACAAGGAGCATCAGACACTATCTCCTTGCTGCAGCTAAACTTCATAGCTGTGCTCCCTCTCACCTGTGCTTACCATCAGCCCTCCCCAATATTCACAGTCGCCTGGGTGCCCCTGCGCGATGGCTGGCCACACACAAGCAGCCTGGCCCTACACATCAAGCACAAGATGGTGCAAAGCCAGCTCCTCATGGACACTGCAGGTGAAGGTGAGGTTTGCTCCACTTCACAGAAAAGCGCTCAACCAGTTGTTTAGAATAAAAAAAGAAACAATCGTATGCTTGGGTTCCCATCTAGTATAAGAAAACTGAAATGGCTGGGATCAGAAAAGGTTTACCATCTCAGCTTCCCCCATCACATGCTGTACATCTACTTAAGTGCAAGGTAAAGGCCAGTGACAGAGTGAGCGCTTTGTTTATCGACATTTCTTCATATCAGCTCAGCGATCTACAGGATCAATCCCTTAATTTGCAACATCTTTTAAGCATGTCAGAGATTAGAAATGAGCCATATCTTGCTTCTTAATAAGTTTCTATATAAATCACTGCCTTATTAAAAACAAAACATAGTATCCTCCACTAATGATCAAATTCTACAGTTTAGCAATGTTAATGATCCTTTACTGTGGAGCATTGAAATATTTTTATTATAAAGGTTATGACTTGCATTTTATTTATTGTAAGCAGGGGTTTTATATTTTAAAAAAATCAATATTTTAATATGTAACACCTAAATATATAACCTTCCTATGGCTACATTTCAAAGGCAATGTGTGTGTTCCACTTAACTTTCTTTAAAAAAACAAAAACAAAAACAAAAACCAACAACTCTTCAGAAAGTTATAAATATTCTAGAAAGCTTGTTAATCATGAAATCTTATAAACTGAAATTTGTTCAGGGCAAGGGGAATCTATACGATTTTCAGCAAACTGCCTTTGTTTCAGATGCACTCGTTCACATGTCAGCACGCCAATGTGTCATGCCTGGTTACATTTGTCTTGTTGTGTTAAAATTACGTTCCTGACATACCCAGGCTCAATGCCCCATCTCCATCATGTGTCACGCTGCCCGTTTTAAGAGCGTTAGCTTTTAATGTCTTTGTACTCCCTTATTTTTCGCATTGCATGAATTCGCCAACTAGAGAGTAAGACTGATGCCCTCTTCTGTCACTGGTCCCAGCAGAGGCCGCCCGGCAAGGCACTTGCACACACCAGGACTCCAAACACACTTAAATCATACGTGGCAATTGTCCAAGCACAAAGGAGAGGCTGTACAATAAACAGCTGTGTCAGCTGAATATGACAGTATGGCTCGATTCGTCTTACTTTCCCAGAGCCCTCCCCGAAAGCCCCACTCCTCACAGGAGAAATAATGAATGTTTACATTTGTCACCTGTGCAAAATATGCTTTCATGTTAAATGTTCACAATCAGCTTCCTGGCGAAAGGCTACGTGGGCCTAGGAAGGTGCCTGGCTCTCTGAGGGGTACATTCAGGTGACTCTTCATGCCATGGATGGTTCAGCTACAGGGCAGCATTTGCAATGGACACGGAGGAGGCAGGCAGGCAGACAGTGTGCAAAACTTCATGGTTAATTAGAAATCCCAGATAAATTCACCAAATGTGGGCTTTGATCCCACTGAAAGCAATCTAGGTAGGATTAATATTCTACAATACAATTCTCATCCAGCTGTTGGAAACTCAGACACATGCCAGTCTCCAGTATCGACATTTGCTTCTGTTAAATTCAGTTAGATTCATCAAAATATTTTGCCTCTCTCTTCCTCTGAAATACTGCATTATCAGCAGCACAGTACACAGGACTTACTTTGGGATAGCTAGAAATCATCAGTAAACAAAAGCTTCCTTACAAGGACTTTTTGAATTTCTTTTCCTTCTTACGTACCAGTGTTGAAACATTAAAACTCTCATCACAGGGCTCAAGACTTAAATGCATATTTTGGTAAAATAACAACATTTTCTCTTTATTATGAGTGTAAAATAGATCAAAACCATAGTATCAAATTTTTGTGGGGCTACAACGGTAACACGACAGATGTCAAACATTTTGCGCATTAGGGTTAGATTTTGTTAATTCCCTTTTAAACCAGGGCACAAGGTAGAGGCCCACGGTGGCAATGGGAATAACTCCCATAGACACCCCACCATTACTTTACCATACATGTGTCCTCTCCGTACACCTGACAGCCGTAAATTGGAAGTCTTCTTGAGTAAGACAGTCTAGAGAGCAGTCACCTGAAAAATTCTACAGCTCTGTTTTTCTATAATATTCATTGACATTCTTGATCTGCCCAAGTGAGAAGCAAACATACTACCATTTAATATCATATCATGTCATATAAAGCTGCACAGCCATGAGCAGAAGCAGCAACATATTAAGTTTTTGAATTTTGTACCAGGACTACTTCTCCTCTGGGAAAGGCACCCTGCACTTCAGAAATTTACATTATAGATTATTTATACAAGCACAAAAGTAAAGTAAACATGTTCATTAAGTCAAGACTTTTGTACAGCTGACTTTGCAAGTATCTTCCATGTTTGGGTCACGAGGTAACATACTTCAATACCGACAGAAACCCATTTTATAAAAGCAAGAAGTAACAAAGCAATGAGTAATCAAGCTATCAAGCATAATTATGTCACAAGTCAATATTTCTCCAACAACAGTAGTTGATGTACACTGTGTTACCTCATACACTCATAAAAAGTAACAGATATTACCTGTTGGTGCAAAATTTTAACAGCAAGTCCTGGCTTTGGAAGCTAGCATAAGTACTGATGCACGTATAATAGCTGATCATAAAGGTACTTGAGCAGCTGAATATGAATAAGTCTGAAAATTTCACCCAGTGACAAGAGTCAGACTGGGCTAAATACACTTAGTATTTCATAATTCAAATTATAACTTTTTCTTATTACAAAGCTCCATATGTCTGCAAAGTAGCCCACTATCCCCATTTTCAGCTGTGTTTCAAATAGCTGGGCAGTTTATGATCCAGACATGGTAAGACCCTGAGATAACATTGGGTTCTAGTTTGGGACTTTTTGAAATGCACTAGAAGTTTTCTGAAGAAAATTTGAAAGGCAAATTTGTTAGTCTGAAGCTAAACATGTTTTTTTAATGAAATTGACTGGTTTACATCTTGCAGCATTCCAAAAAATTAAAAATAATAAACATCTCAGACTTGCTTCCTCTTTAGCTGGACAGGTTTCCCACAGCTCAATGCTTTGATGATACTCTTTGGACTTTCTATTTTAAGAAGTCATCCCTTTCTGCTTCTCTCTGGAGGCGAACTCTTTTGCTCTCCTGCCAATCTTCCTCTTGACCTTTCTGTCCTGTGTACTTGGCCCTTCCAACTCTGTTCCAAAGTCCTCTCTCTCTCCTTCCATACTGCTAGACCCTCTTCGTTTCCAGTGCCAATAATTCCTCCTCAGTTGCCAGCAGACCTCCTCTTCTGCCCTGGTTGCCAAACTATTTAATCTTCTAGACCTTCTTTCTTCCCTTTCGCCAGAAGATTTCTCCAACTTCCAGAGGAAGTGTATTGCCAAGACCACCCCATCTACTTGCACCAGTATAATGGCCAGGATTGATACAACTAGATATATTAACTGCAGGAACCACATGTAGCAGTAAAAAACTGTTATTATGACATTGAAGTTATATGTAAACATTGACCTTAATTGCACCTCAAGAGGAAATTACTTTTCAAATGCTACCGGTAATAATTTTAACCCAATCCCTAATTTTCAAACCAAAATATTACATTAAAGAACACAAAGATATACTGGAGACCACCTTTTTTGTGTGAAGAGAGACCTGCTTAGTAAACACCTCTTTACCATGAACACTTTAAAAACAGCAATATGGTTAGGTCAGCTGCTTTGTACGAGTTTCACGTGAACTGCCTGTTGTTTGTTGCAGTAGCGGCAAGACAGTATCCAACAACCTCTCGCTCTTCAGCAAACTCACTGACATAGTTCTTAACAAAAACTCTGATTCTCACTGAAGATTATTTATCAGACTCCTCCACACCATGTGTCAAACCAAGAACTGTCCATGCCTAGGGACTAAGGGAGGATGTTCTTTTTGGCTTTGGACACAGACCTTATCTATCTATGCATATTATTCTCTCCCAGCTACAACAATATATCTCTATCCACTCCAGCCAGATTAATATTTAAACATGATGACATTGTCATTCAAAAGCTTCAGGCTTGATTACTACAGTTTTCATAGTTATAGTAGGAAACCACTAACTTTAAAAAAATTACAAATCTTGCAGAGTACAGCACACCAGAAACAGAGGCGGCCTTCCAAGCCCATCATCCTTAACATAGCCCTCCTCCCATTAAACATCAAGATAAATACTTCATTTCATTTTGAGTTTTCAAAACCCTCCAAGGGACAGACCAGCTCTGTGGGCTCCCTCACCCAGCACGAACACACTTGCACTTGAGAATTTCCTTCAAATAGGAACATAACCAAGAATCAAACTCATGGAGCAGATTAAGCGGTTCAGGCAACAAAGAGAGACTCACTCCTAAAAATATAGCAACGATTAGAATACCAGCATTTCTAAAAGCCGTCAATAAATCTTGCTTTATTGACCTACAGCAGCCTCACAAAAATAACACTGTAAAATAGACAACTCCACAAACTCCTCTTCAGAGACTGGGGAAAAAAGAATAAATGTCTCCTTTGCAAAACCTTGAAGCCAAAAAGATGAATGCTGCATAAATACCTATGCTCATACACAACTAAATCAATAAAAACAGTTGTGAAGTTAGCCAAAACATTTTAAAATACTTTGCTTGTCTGGTGTAAACTCTCTTCAATATAAGGACATCGTTTGCACAGCTCAGAACATTTCAGCCTACAAGCTGTTCTCAACCTCAGACCTGTAAAGCCTTAAGAGCTTATTATGATTTTGAGGGCCTTCAAGCTCTCCCCAGGTCAGTTTTTACCTGGCAAAGGTACCCATCCTAATCTTCACGTGCACATTTTACGCAGTAAAGTAGAACAGCTTTCAATTTAGGGAATAAAACACCCTCTGGCTGAAGAAAATTCTCACATTACAGTATGTTAAGAGAAGAATCTACTTCAATTGTGGTCAGTTGTCATGGAGAAAGAAGGGGGGGAAGAAAAGTATATTCCCATGTGAAAAACTTTCTCATTCAAAAAAAAAAAAAGAAAAAAAAAAAAACACAAACAAAACCCCAACTCCCCTCCTTCCTGCGCTTGACATTTTATGCAAAGTAGGTGAATCTGGAATGAGAGATCATTTAAAAAATACTCATTATGCTATTTATGTACAGAAATGTGGTTGTGTAAAAGTATAACAGGAATGCATTCACAATTGGTTTAAGTAATTTTCTCTTGGCAAACCACCATAAAAAACAGGGGCGTCATGGCGCCACCAGAATCCTAAATTGTGGTGGAGAATCATCAGTACACATGGCATTAATCTCTGTCTCCTTGCAGGAGACACCCTTGCCTGGATTACTGGCCTGTCTCTTAAATCTAAGACATTGTAACTTGAGTTTAAAAAGACACTATAAATAAGATATACTCTCCTCCACCCCACCCCCCCAGCAAAAAATTACTCACTTTATTAAAAAGTTACATATTTCGAACAGTTTACTCCTGTTAGTATTCTTCATTGCCAAAGCACACCGAAAGCATAATACTAATGGGTTAATAATAGATCATGTAATCTTCAGTATTCATATTGGATGTGATTCAGACTACTGAAAAACTTTTGAAATATATACATATAATTAGTTAACCCGTTGGTATTACAATCTTGATACTTTGGATTGATCACAAGACTGTAGGGATCTCATTATACCACACCAGTTTATTTTCCCTAGTGACTGAGAACGCTTAGCTGGCTTTTAATATCTTATTATTAATCGCTTACTAAGTTTTCAAATCTTCTTTTTCCTTCTTCCAAATTTAGGCAGATTTTTGTTAATAGAGCAATTTAAAATATCACCCTTCTCTTTGCAAATTTCTCTGTGACTTGTAAACATTTTTAAAATGTTCTACCAGATGAAATTCATGTCTTTTAAAGGAAACTGTGTCTCTATTTTGGTGAAAAAAAAATAAAAGACTGATAGTTTGGGAACACCCACTCGACATAAAATAAGGATCCTGGAAGATTTCCTGTGGGGGTTAATGGAGGCCAGGCCAATGGTAACTGACCTCGAAGTCCCCAGATGAAGCTTCGTGTTTGTCCTCAGATTATTTATGTAGTTTTTTAAAGGAATCTTCAGTATGCAAAGCTAAGTTTGTCAACCCTGATATGGTGAGGGTCTAAAAAATGTCACTGATAAGTGCCACCTTTATATGCACTTCCAAAAAAAAAAAAAAAATAGGGAACTCAATATGGAAATATTTTTAGTTGATTTTCTTATATTCTACTTAGTGCAGCATTGCCAAAAACATGCTAACATAATTCAGATATAGTACAGCAGCATAGCATTAACATATTAAATAATTAGCAGATATAGGTATTTTAAATGAAACTTACCCACAATGACACATGTTTAATTCAGATTGTGAGCCATGGTGTGCTTTTCCCAACAAGTTATATGACTGTAATACTGTCTTTAAAAGCCATTATTTTAGATACCTCGGAAAAAGAGAAAAAAAAAAGTGTTAAAGATCCATACACAGAGTTTCTGCAAATGAATATGATGTATTCCAGAAACAACATGCATTCACACAGACACTCAATAAGAAAGGGACTGTTTACTCAGTTTATAGCTTGAAAACCACTAGGGACTGTGTTCCAGTATGGGAAATTTTAGAACAGTGCATTGTTAATACAAAATAAAAAGCAAGCCTGGGAAGTTAGGATTATATTTTTTTGAAAATGCTTGTTTGGACCATTAAAAAAAATATTGCCTTCTAATGTCAAAGTACGAACAAATACTTTTTCAGATGAATAAAATCTGTAATCAGTTAGATAAGAGCAATATGCCTTTTTTTGGCATTTAATCAAACAATGAAATCACATACACATTTCCTGACACAAAAGACAAATGATGTAATAATCTGAAGGAGTTTCTCTATCTCCTTGGAACTTTGCATACTTGACTTGTTTTCCATATTTTGTGACTTTAAATGGTGGGAAAATTATATTAAAATGCTTGTAGCAGTTCCTCTAAACTAGCATCCTTTTTGTTTTATTGTATTTAATATAAAAGCAGCAATTATTTGATTTCAAAGTTATGAAAATATGTACCTTATGAGAAAACAAGCAATTTAAGCTTTAATTGGTGTCATTTTTCACAGAACTGGCAAGATTCTTGCATCCCTGGCATGTTGTTTTCTATAAAACTGCAGAGCTGCTTTCAATGAATGTTTTACGAATGTATAAGTTGTTACATGAAGGTATGTGAGTGGATGCCTGGAAATATAAGATTTCTGGGGGGATTTATCCACAAAAGATGCATTTCATTTCATAGTGTATATACTGTAATTTTTCCTTAATATTCCTAATGTGCTTTGCTTCCCATTAAGCATTTCTTCCATTCTTGTATGGGAAGAAAGGGGAGGTATGCAAGAGGGATATTTTGCACAGGAGAAATAGAAATAAAGAAGGGGGAAACAATGGAAAAAAAACTGCTTCGAAAAAATTACTTCATGTACCATTTTTCTGTAAAATTACAAAACAGTTGGGTTTCCTTCCCCCCCCCCCCCCCCCCCTTAGTGAAAGGCTTAATCCCTAAATTTAACTTTCTTCCATGAAACGTATAATACCCATGCCCTTACCTGTTAGGGGGATGATTTTCTTTTTTATTTTATTGAAAATGGTACCCACAAGACGTAAACTACAGGCCTCCAACATTAGTTCCTGTAAAGATGTACCACAAGAAATAATCCCAGTTAAAGAGCCTGGCCTGTGTGTACAGCTATCCAGCCCCACACCAATCACATAAAGGGGTGTATAACTGCAAATATCAAGATACCCAAAGCGTTGAAATGGCCCAGCCACAAGAAGAAAGCTTGTGCAAAATGAGAAGTGACCGTGAACCTGAGATGTGTCCGTAACTTTTATGAGTGTCGGGGCCTTAGGAAGGAGTGGGAGCCTCGTGGATATTGTGTCGAAGATGAGTGGCGCAGCAGGACAGGGGTCGGCAGGGTGGTTAGGCACCTCCAGCAAGAGGGCATTTCACCAGAGGGTTGATCCAGGACTCGGTGCTGTCCCAGTGTAAGAACAGGAGTGGCCCTGAAGGACGTCGCTGTGGGTCCGTCAGCCCCACAGCAACAAGGAGCAGCCCTACTTCTCTATGGGACCATCTTTCCCTTAGCACCGAGACAGCGGCCACCACTCAATGAATACATGGAACACAAGGACTTTGGTGCTTTGCTTTAGCCAGCAGATACTTAGACATGACATCATCCAAAAGGATTTCAATGAGCAAACATTTCACCCTGCACATGGGCCAAACTGGTGAATTAATTCATTCATATACCCAGGAAATTATTTCTTCCAGAATAACTATGTTCCATTAAAAGCCCACCATTGCCACTGGATTTGGAGTCTGCCCTGTACTATCAGCCACGCGTGAGGTGGTCAGGGTCTTGAAAGTGAGAGCTCAGGAGACCAGAGCATTTTTTTTCCCCCTCTTAAAAATCAGGAACACCATGAGCTGAGGCATCATAAGCTACCACATGGGGAGCATCAGCACGTCTCAACCTCAACCAGGAGGGCACACTGGTGCTGAGCACTCAATTAAGGGTTCACAGCCATTTAGTCCGTAATTTCTCTGTTCTAGATTTTATGAGGTAGACACTAACACCTTTGGCGCACAAATGTTTCTACTCAACCATGTGTTTACTGGAACCAGTAGTGGATACCTGTGAAATACCCAAACACAGTGACAGGCTCTGCAGCCTCTCCTCTCCCCATCTACCTTCTCATATAGTCCCTTCTTGCATCAAAACACCTAGTACCACGACTTTCTATCTGCCTGTGACCATTTCTCCTTTACACTTCAACATTTTAATTAAAAAGCAATAAAACACTTTAATTTGAGGTTTGTGCATAAAAATACAAGTAAAAATGGCCTGAAGACTGGGCAAATACTATTGAAATCTGAGCTGAAAGGCAGTTAGAGTAACTTTAACCACCTGAGAAATGCAATAATCACCCTGAAATGCACAGCCTGGAGTGTTTTATTGCCATTATAAACTGCAATTTATACATTAAAATAAGGAAAACAGTCAGACCCATCCATTTATGAGCTATAATAAATATGGTTATGACATCACTGACAACCAGTCACAAACTTCCAAACACATCCAGAGCTCTAAAGCAATTTCATGATTACCTTTTAAATCTGTTTTCTATCAGCACATGTGTATTTCTTGGGTGTGCACACAGCCACGGGCCTGAATCAGCAGCGGTGTCTTCACGGGTGCGAAGGTCTCCTGCATTCTGCAAGCTCTTGGCCTAACTTTGTCTTTCATGTCTCTTGCACTCATCCAGCCCCCCACTACGCTTTCCATCCTCTATCTTCCCCATGACACCTACGCAACAAAAACCAAAACAAAAAAATCTGACTGTTAGAGAATCATTCCTGATTTTTTTTTTTTTTGCAACTCTCAAAACATCACCTTAACAAAATCTGGGAGAAACGCTGCTTTGGGAAAACCTCTAAAATGGCCATTATGGTTCTCATAAAGTCCTTCTTTTTGAGGGACAAACATTCCTCAACTATTTATGCTAGGTTGCACTCCAGAAAGTTAGCCATCGCATGCAGCATTGAATACAGCTGCTCAATCGTTTTTGCTAGATTTCTCCTTCAAACATAGTCCCAACATTTGTTCTTTCCACTGTTGCAAGTTTCTTGGGGGAGGAGAGTTTCTAAAATGAATAAATCGTACCTCAGGGAACAGCTCTTCTCTAAGAAAAAACTAACAGGATAAGCCTATAATAGAAATATAAATCAACCTCAAAACTTTCTTTTTTTTTTTTTTTTGAGACTGTTTTTCTCTCAGAACCAGCAGTGCAACAATTTCCTTCTCTACTGCTCAACCCCTTTTCCTGATGAAACCAGTCCTGGTCCCTCTGCCTCCCAGCTGCTAATATATTTGTCACATGCACTGTAGCTTCATCAGGATCAAAGATCTTTGACTTCATCCTCAGACTCCGATAACCTGGAGCTAAGCTGGAGAAGGCGAGCTGTGGTAGCAGTTGCATGGGTCTGATCCAACAGTGGCTGCCAAACACGAGGGCCCCCTACAAAGAGGACAACAGCTGAAGACATTCAGATCAGAGGGAACTCGCTGTGCTAAAGCCAAGAGGAGCTGGGAGTCGCAGGGTGAGGAGCAGCCATCAATTTGGCATCACGCTATGTGCAAGACAGGCTGGAGCGAAGCACTGCGGTGACCTGTCTGATTCACCATCACAAGCAAAGGCTAAATACCAAGCGAGGGAAGGAAGGAGCACATGTCATGCTGGAGAAGACACAGCCTTTGATGTACCTAGTTAAACACAAGGTCATGTGAGATTTAACGGTATTGACCCTGTTATTTTACATTTTATCCCTCCCACTCAATGCATCTTATTCCCCTTCTGTTCATATTTTCATAGCACAGTAGTGATTGCTTTTCATCTCCCCACATTTTCCCCTTAAATCAACGCAACTTTCCTGCAGAAGGTATTCCTGATTTTCATTCTGCTTAGAAGGACGTCATCTCACCAGGGACCGCTCTTCAAATCCTCCACCTTCCCTTGCCAGGCATCAATCTCAGCCCTTGGCGGAAACTTCTGGCACAAAAGTACCAGCAAACGGACACTGGTCAAGCAGACAAAGAGACTTAAAACACTGCCAGTACCTTGTGGCTAGCAAAGGTGGGATAGCATGGGTAAGGTGATAGGAGAACAGCAGTCAGATAAGATAAAACCCTTTCACAGGCCTTTACAGAAATTTCCTCTGAAGACACACTACGTACGGTTATTTGCACACAGAAGGATCTTAGCAGTTGCCAAGACTCAAGATATTTGTCTTTACAACGCCCCTCTGAAGTAGATGAAAAGAGTACTATTTTTACCACTTTGAGGAAGTAAAAACTGAAAAACAAGTACATTGTGTGATTTTTTTTCCATGGTTGTAGAAACCATGGAAAACAATGGCAACTATGGCAAACAATTTTCAGGTGACTATTCTATACTGCTTATGTTTATACTCCAGAGCAGTCCATTAACAGCAAGATACACTTTTGGTCTTCTTTCTCTCTTTTCTCTTCCTCTTCCAAAGCAATATAGATGCTTTGTTTGTTCTTGAGCACAGAATGCTTATTAATACCTGAAATGCAAGAACCAAGACCTTCGCCTTGAATTGGAGGCTTGAAAGAAAAAAAGCACAGAGCTCCTAAACTTGAGTCAGTATTTTAAAGTAAGCCAGTAGAAAGAGTGCAGTCCAGATCTAACATGTGTCTAGCTTTCAATATATCACATTATTCTCATTGTAGCAACAGAAAGGAAATAAAAAGTATAACAGATGAAGTCACACTTCAGATGAAAATGAAATCAGCTACCTACATAAGAAGAAATCTCCTGGATCAACCACAGATAGTAGGAAAGGTTATTTGTCTTCACCACTGGAATGTCACCTCTTCCATTCAGCCAGGTTCACCCAACTATCTGAACCAAAGCTGATGATATGACTTTTGCCTCTGTGACTTCACCTGCCCTCCAATACAGGACACGGGCTCTCTTGTCGATATTTGCAATTTTACATTACCTTGAGCATCGTTGGCAGATACACATTTCATTCCACTGATGTTTTCCTTTCAATCAAGGAAGACACCAGCCAATTCGTCACCTGTGTTGGGAAGCTCCTGTTAGCAAAAACACATGAAAGGAAGCAGGTAAAACTGCTCCTTCTTTCAAGCTGCAATTCTCACTGCAGCACATACAGAGATACACATTTCTTCTCTGGTACCATCCTACACTGCATCAGGTTAGTAATATCCCATGAAAGCCCAAGGAAGCCTTCATAGTTTGACAGCAAGCACAGTGGCAGGCCTAAAGTTTTGTAAGGAAAATTATTTTCTCAACCACAGAGGAGACCTGGGGCAGGTCCATCGGCAGGGTCACAGCAAAACTATGGTCAGCACAGGAAGATCGATAGATGTTGACCTCTTCAAACCTCTTCATGGCACTGACTTCCACCAGTTGTGTAGAAGTAGGCCAGGCACTAAGGAAGCTTTTTATTTCATTTTGAATGTATGTTAGTGTTCAAAAAAGGGTTCATTCTGAATAACTTCAGTGGATTTGGGTGACACGCTGCTGTTGGGGGGAAGGGAAGAGAAACAAGTAGTTAAAAATAATTGACATTGGTGGTTAATAAAACGCTACTAGGAAGACGCTGAGAAGAAAGGAAGATGGAGATGATTTCTCACTCAAAATAAATCTTTCTCCACCCTTCATCATGCATCAAAAATGGGAATGAAATGCATTTTTAAAATGTAAGCAAGTTAATATCTCTTCTTGTGTTCGTAACTGAGCAAAGGCAGATAGGGAACCAGGCAGGGGAAGCGCTGCTCTTAATCTGGCACAATGCATGCGTACATACACACGGACACACACCCACACCCAATGCTTCTCAACCTTGTGTTCGTGATCTCAGTGCTCCTATAGATAGTCTGGATTTTAAGAAAATTTGTAATACAAATTCAAAATTTTGAGAGTGATAAGAATAGGTGTGTGCATGTGTCTATAAAGTATATATGTTCTTCCAGGAAAACAAATCTTATTTTATGAACTGGGAACTTACTTAACTTTATGGACTTCCAAGCATCAGCACATATAAATTTTTCACTGATACAGGATTTTTTCTCTCACTTTCATCAGAAAATCATTTCTAGGTTGGGAAAAAAAAAATCCTCTGTAGTACACCTTATTAATATTTCTAATAATTTAAAATGTTTATCAGTTTAATGTATCCTAGATATCTAATTATTTGTAGACTTTCACTTACACATTGCTAATGGGACAAACATCTTCTTGTCTCATTTGTTTTTATTTTGGAAAAGGATTACGTTACCACAAATGCAGTGCGTGATTTAGAATTCAGAATATTTGACCGTTTCATGATAGCCAACTGATAAGCAGGTATTACTCTCTCTCCAAACACTGAAACACTGTTCCTCTCAATATTTGATATGTGTTATTTGCTATTTGAACCAAATGTTCCATCACTGTAGTGCTCTTGTTCTTTGATTAGATGATCTAAGCTATATAAGCAGGTGGCTACTCTCATTAATTTGCTTTGGCTTTGCTTTTCTCTGAGGGATAGTGGAAATACTTTAGTTGGTGCGAAAGATAGGCTATGAGAGGGTGGAAATCAGGCCAGCAGAATGATAAGGAATTTAAAGTTTTTCTTCTGCACAGGAGCAAGCCCTGTGTATGGTTTAATATATGGAGCAACAGGTTAATACATCTAGCCTTTTTCTTAATAACTGGGGCAATGAAACAATGAAAGCAAAAATGTATTTTCAATTCTGAATTCAAGCTTTTCTTTTTGAGATCTCTAGCAAAAATTAATCTGTACAATTGTAAACCAAGCCCTAATCCTGCAAGGACATATTTATATGCTTAACTGTACCCTAGTTGAGCAGCACCGTTTTCATCAATAGGATTCATCATGGGACTACTTAGAGATGTTAACACTAATTAAACACAAGCATAAAACTCTTTGCAGGATTGAGACCTAAACGACTTCAATTTCCACTAAAAAAATATTTTCATTTCATAATTAAAGCAAATTCTTGCTACTGGCATGGTATCTGATCTCCACTTAAATGTATGGAGATAAAACTCTCTTAGTGCAAGTGGCTTTCAGAAAGCCAATGAGAACAGTGAAAATATCTGCATATGAATTTCTAGATAAGATTTTGTTTCTGAGTTGTTCTCATTTTTAATTATTCCTCATTCTTCATTATTACCATGACTCTACTACTAGCCCTATAACTAGTCTGACTATCATTTGTATTGGTTTTATGTCTTATGGTCTGCTAGCAACCAATTATTATATCCATTTATGTGCTGCTAAGGTACCACTTGGACCTGCCTCCTTGCATAACAATAGTTTTTTTAGTATACTACATGTTTCCTCAGTTCTTTCTTGTTCCCCCAAGATCCTGCCCGAAACATGATCTATCACTCCCCACTAAATCCTGGTGGGTTTGGGACATGCTTTTGTGCTTCGGAGAGCCCACTTGATCCACTCGATCCCCACAGTCATGTGGGCTCACTGCCGGCTTTACAGCATCCAATAAAGACACATGCGTATTAAAGCCTACAAACCAACAAAAAATTGACCGTTCCAGTCAACGTAAATTCTCTTTTCCTAACCAAAAGTTACCTTGCATACTGCAAGCTCCTAATAATTAACATCTCTACAAAGGCAGACAATATTATTATTTATTGAAGCAAAGTCAGGGTCTGCTGTCCACCACATATATTTTATCACAGGTAGATCCAGAGCCTGTTCTGGAAGGTTACCAGTTTTAGGCCATGACCTGCAACTGCTGAAAAGCCAAGAAAGAAAGAGATAAAAGGAGTCAATATTACAGGCACACCATGGAGTCTCCCTTAAAGAAAAAATTCTATATGAGGATGTTAATGAGTCCAGGCATTGTGCCTTTTCTGAGGTCAAAATCATGCTCCTCCCAAGTTTGAAAAGTGAATATTGGACTCACGATCAGTCTTCTGTGGTTTAAAATCCAAGAATCACTTAGCCAGCTATTTCCCCAGCACTGTCAACCACAGAGAAACACATCTTAAGACTGAGGCAATTATACTACTAGCAACATTAATGTGGGTTTGGGTTGGGTTTTTTTTTTTTCTTTTTGGGGGGTCAGGGACAATTAGTAATCCCATTACTAAAAACATACTGCAGGGTTCAATAGCCAAAGCCCTTCTGAGATTATAACATGTTTCAGGTCATTAGTGTAAACAACTTTATTTTTAATATTTTTTTTTTCCTCAGAATACATGCACTTTAAACTTCTTGTGGGCCTTTTCCAAGTACTTTTCTAAAATGACATCAGCAAGTCAAGGCCAAAAACTTAATACATCTGCTAAGACCCAACATAAACATATTACTATTTATATTGACAAAACGGCTAGAAAGTCTCACCATAGCCATGGCTGCGGATGCTGTGGCGAGTTTGCAATCCAGAGCGAGACTGGGGAGCCCAAAGGAGCAGCACAGCTCTAAGGGTGGACAACATGGGCTTGAGTTGTGCTGCCATCACAGCCCCACCACCGCTGGGCTCGGCACGGGAACAGCGAGGAGCTGAACACAGGCTATTTCTGATTTGAATGCTATTTGTACTATTGGAGTCCTATTTTGAGTATTTTGCAGTTCTATTTTGAGATTTTTTGAGTACTCTTTTGACCGTACTGTACACATAATCCGGGAATATCAGGAAATATAACATTAATCAAAATATCCCTTCAAAGAGGGAGTTTTTAGCCTCCTTTCTGAAACTGGATTGAGACGGTCGCAGGACTCCCCTTGCCATACCCTTGCACAGCACACCCCGTTACCTCTGTGGCACTGCCAGCCCAGGGCTCTGAAGCCTTGAGGCAGCCCTCAAAATATGAGATTTGCTCAAAAATACTACTTTTTTTTTTTTTTTTTTTAATCAAAAGTAATTGAGAGAGTGGGAATGTTTGCTTGTTCTTCATTACAAATGTGCTTCATATATTTCTTTAAATCTCTCCACATGGGGAATCCACCAAGAGAAATAAATTTTTATATTTTAAAAATGAGGAGAGCTAAAAATTTCATGCCACTGAGGTTTGAAGAAAAAGAGGAGCATCTCTGTACTTAATGAAGCTGACAACTTCATCTTCTTCCTGGGAATGCTTGAAAAGAAGGAAAGTCCAGCAGGACCTTTCAACCTAGGGACAGGGGAAAGGATGTAGACTGCCCATCATGTCTGAATTTTAAATTTTCAAGGCATAATCACACGTTAACTTTCTGCTGTAATAAGTGGTATAGTGCAGCACCCATTTCCTTTTCTTTGTGCTTAATATTTCTGTATCATTGGAAGCCTACTCTGACTTCACAGCCCTACTATGGCATCAAACCATAGTGTCTACTTTGCATTTCCAAAAAGGAAATTGTTTTCCAAAAAAATGTATGCAGCAGCAAGAGGCTCCAAACAGCATTCTTATAGTAACACACACAGTAGCACATTTCAAGCCAACTAAACTTTCTGAGCCCTCCTCTACATTTACAGCATGCTTCAAATAGTTTTCTAAGAGCCCAGAAAGTAAGCAGCAGGCATGGTGATTTATTGAAAATGTACCCTTTTAAATCTCAGAGTTAATGGCTATATTTTATGTCGTTGATAGTCCGTGTGTGATGCATGTATTATTACACAAAATTACCAATATTAAAGGCACAAGAGGTGTAAAAATAAAATATATTCACTGACAAAATAAAAGCAAATAAGGAAGTCCTTCTGCTAATTCTAAGCTGATTCTTTTCTCTGAAAGACAAAAAAAAAGTGTCCAAAACTTTCTTAAAGATGTCAATAGAGTAATTCAAAACTCCTTGTTCCGCTCCTGGACAGCACAGCACGTCTTTGAGTTGGTACCTCATAACACCTTGCTAATGTTCTCCCTCTTGAGCTATTGCAAAGCCAGCAAACAGACAGGAATGCCAGCCTGCAAATCCCTGCAGGTGCCTACCTTGGGCTGAACACATTGGAGATTAACACTGTCACGCACATCTCGTTCCTGCATCCCCAGCTGCTCATGTATCACAGTACATGTGCTCCAGTGGCAGCACATTTGGTGGCAATTTAAGACACCATAAGGTGGAAACTTCAGTCTTTGCTTTTGCTAGTGTCCAGGAACCCTGCTCTCTGCCTGAACATAGCAACCTAGATGCCTTCATGTAATGAAGTGAGGCTATTGTAAAATCTATTTGTATACTTATAAAATAAACATAAAATGATGATAAAACTGAGGAATAACATGCTTTACCAAATAAAGCTTCCAAGTAATAGCCAGGTTTTCACCAAGCACCCACATATTGGCTGTAGACTCAGCAGTAAGGTAGCACCTTAAGGAAGCTGTGCCTTGTCAATTCATGTAAGAGTTGGTTAAACTTTGATTGCTCAGGGTTGTTTTGGCAAACCAAGATCAAACAAGAAACAGAAGATATGTGCATACCATACGCTGCTAAAGTTTTCTAACTTCAGGGAGTCTTCCCACCTATGAGTCTCAACATTTTTTTCAGCACATTAGTGATCCATCCAGAGTTAGATAAAATACTATACATAGCTACTCTAATTAGTGGCTGTACAACACTTTATCATGAAATAGCTTCAAAATAAAATCTACTTTTTAAACTAAACAATCATATTTTCCGTTTTTTATATCAAAATAACCATTCCATTATCATGATGACTATCAAACAGAAAGATGAGGAGAGCAAAAATAATACGTTTGTAGAGGAAGTTGTTTTTGGAAGATAATTTTTACTTAGGGAAGGAGAAAAAAGTCCATCTGAAGTAAACAGTTTAGTTCATAATCGTCAACACAGGGACACTTTGCATTGACATTTCCTTCCATAGGTCACTAGATTCATTGGATTAGAATTGGTTAGAGGGCTTCGGATTGAAAAAAGTAAATTACAAAAAACTATGGGAAAAAGTAGCCCATGAAGCAAAATACAGCCAGCTGAGACAAAAATTAGATCGAATTATGCTAAACCTACTCCTACCTGTCCTATAATTCAAGATCCAGTTTGCACATGTACAGCTAGCTATGATAAAGCATAAGGTTTATTAAAGATTTCAGCTGTTGGGAAATGATTTAGCTTGTGGAATTTATACAAGAAAAAAAAAAACAACCCTAGACAGTGTTTGTTAGGTCAAAGGTTTTTTGTTTTCTAGGGGTTTTTTTAATCATCCTCTGCATAGGTTTGACACTAGATAATACCGTGTAATGCATCAATACACTATAGCAAATGTTCTCTGCTTTAAATATCACTCTCATTCATACAGTGATTCAATTTAAAGAATCATTCAAAGATAAATCTAAATAAATAACAAGCTAGCTTTCAGGCAAACAAATGAATTTGCATTGTTTTATATTCATCATAAATATTTCACTTAATTACTGAGGTACTATGTTCAGAAATACAAAACAACATTATAAATTTATTAGCACTGTCCCTGCTGATTTTACAGAAGTTCTGTGGAATGTAAAAGCCAAAAGTAGAAACAGGCTCAAGAGCATAACCAAAAAAGCAGAGGCTGTATTCAACTGCTAAACTGGATTGACACATTCTGGTTTGCTCTGTATATTTACCCCAACTAAAGCTTCCTGTCTTGAATCAGGTGTTATCCTATTTATTCTCAAAACCCAAGGTCAACTAAACCCTTTTCCTTCTGTTGACTTTCAAAACCTAAACATCTGAATCAGGCTAGTTCAAGTATTATCTTGAAAACTATCACAGGAGTTATTTTTCCCCTCATTGTAAAATTGTGAAAACGTAAAAGGATGTAACAGCATTTTTCAAAGGTTTAGCGAGGTCAGCTATGTGAAGAAAAAATAAAAAGTGCTACCAAAACATAAAAGCTACAGTACATAGCATTTATCATCAAAATTATTTAAGTTCTTTTAATGGCTCTAAAGGCTATGAAAAATATTTTTAAAATGTAAATAAGTGGGTCTTTTAGAAGAAGCTATCCTTCTTTGTAAACCACAGTATCACTGATGATTTATAATTTTCAGAAAATCTTAATCCCACAGGAAACATATAAGAGTTCCTCTTTATTTTTAACCTAATGCTGGATCTAACATGGAATGCAGTTTTTATTATTAGCGAAAACTCTATTATTTTTATTTGCTTATAATAAATTAAGATAAAATCTGAAACAGTGCGAGTATGAAACCATTTTAAAAACTGTTTATTTTTTTCCTTTACATTTGAAACAACTTCAGATGTAAATAAAATTGTGGATATCACATTTCCCTAGGGATTAAGTACTCTTACTGTTCAAATGTCATTAATTACCCTTAATGCTGTTATGAACTATTTGGAGATTATCATTATTAAACTGTTAGAGTATTTCTTAATTCCTCACCAGAAAGCCACAGAGTGACTAGCTGAGCCTATCCTCTCCCTCTTTTGTTGAAATAACAATAGCCTAGAGGAATTGTGTCTGAAAAGAAAAAGTCAAGAAACAACAATAAAAAATATTTGGTTTGACTAAATGAGCAGTAGAGAGAAGAGTTTGGGTTTTAAACCATATGCTATTTCATAAGCAGAGTATCTGGGTCTGATGCAGCCTGATTCAAAAGGCTGAGTTTCTCCGAGTAACTGGGGAAGCAGCATAAATCCCTCTAATGCAAATATCTTATCTGTAGCACGCCTGTTTTGGCAATACAGAAAGATGTCTAATAAACCCCCCTCCCAAACGAGAGCATCCCCTCTTCATGGCCACAAAGGACAAGAAGGCAGAGAGACCCTGTTAGTGACTGAATTTTAAAGCAGCTAATATAGATTTAAAAAAAAAAAAAAAGCCAAAAAAACCGCACCAAAAACATAAGACTCCCTCTCAAAAAAAAAAAAAAAAATCTTAAAAAACAAAAAAGTTGTGTGGTCCAAGCCTGCAGCATGAGTGAATGGTAAAGTCCTCACTGATATCTGAAAAGTTTAATTTTAGGGTCCTAAGGATGTTTCACTGCTGTAAAAAATATTCCCTAAAATAGAGTATGGATACTCTATATACTGGATTTGGTATCAATATATTTCATACTTAAAAATTCAAAATGCATGCATTTTTGTCAAATCCTCATTCTCCTTTTGCAAAATACTAAACCAATGAGGATTTTAGCATAGTTGTTATTTCAATTGTGTCACTTGGCTCTTTCTCTGAATAACGGTTGGGCTGGGAGGATGAGTTTGCTCCACCACAGGGGCCACGTGTTCCTACTACAGTTCAGATACTCATCTCCTCTTCCAAGATAAACCACAGTGCTTGGATTCATATTTTGAAGTCTGTATTTTACCTTGTTATCATTATTCAACTTGTATTTTTCATTCAAATACACCACCAACACTTTTACACTTGTATGTTTCAAAACTAAGGCATTAAATTTGGCTACAGGTAAATTTGATTGCTATTCTCAAGCAGAAAAAAGGCTGTACTGAAACTGTTTAATGACTACCTGGAAAGATGAGAGCAGACAAACCTTCAGCATTTACTCACTTCTGGTACTGAAAAACAAGCTACTTGTCAGCTTGAAGGCACGTATTAAAACGCACACTCCCTTACCTTGTGCTTACACATTAGATTAGCTGCTTTGGGGTTTCCTGAGTGTTATTTTTTTTTTTAAGCAAAAGAATAAGGAGCTTCTCCAAAGGGACAAGGGGAGGACCTCAGGTCGTCCTGCTTACTTGGTTTGCATTTCTAGCTCCCCTTTACCTCTGCTCTGGAGGAGTTCCCAACCTATGCCTGGAGCACAGCAGGCCAAATTTAGTATTTTATTAAATACTAAACAGGATAGCTGCAAGGTAAAACTGCCAGCCACCGGCTTCATGAGTTACCCCCAGATCAGCCAGAAAGCTTATACTCTGGGAGCATCTTTGCTAATGGAGAGGGAGGGGGACACCAGAAAAAGATTGTTGAAAATCTGTGCAGGGCTTAGAGGTGGGGAAAGAGCCTCAGAAGGGCCATTGCAAGGAGTAACAATAATGAGATGGCGGCGTCTGGGAAAGGAGATGGAACAAGCATTTCTCTGTCCCTTTTCCAGATCAGATCTACACATTGCAGAGGCCACAGCTCCCTCGCAGAGCTCTGCTGAAAGGTAACGCAGTGCTCGGGATCTGTTATGAGTTATTTCAGCGAGGAATGTCTGGGGTTTTTATGGTTATTTTAATTGGTGACAGTACTCACTGCTTAACATACTCAATCTGGCACCGATGTTCTCCCATGTCCTGCTCCATCCTGAATGCTCATCCTGTCTCACGGCTGCTTTCTCGCCCTCCTCAGAAGCTGCTGCCCCGTTACTGTCCTTGCTCCGGCATTGTCTGGTCTGGTCTGCGTAACGCCAACCCGGGGCAAGCACTAGCATACTTCACCAGAGATTAATACTTATGCTGCCTGTCCAGAGAGCATGGAAAGTTGATAAGTGCAACAAGCTTTAAAGCAAAACTGAATTCAAACCCCTTTTTATTATTTTGTTCAGACCAGTAACTAACAGTTCAGCCTGTTCTTTCATGCATAAAATAGATTTTCTATCAGTGAGAAAGCATAGCTGCCAGACATTTAGGTCTGACAAGGGAGACTAAGCTATACACCTTGGCACAATATTTCTTCTAAGCATCTCAGAGAATTTTATTACCAATAGCAATCTTTAATTTGCAATACTTTTAGGAGAAGGTAATTATCATTACGCTTTTACAAGTGAGACAAGGTGACTTAAGCGTCTTGCCAAAGGACAAACAGAATAAGAGCAGTAATAAAGTCAACGTCTCTCGCCCACTGACTAAAACACAACTTTTCAATCTGCTGGGCAGCGAGAGTCTCGGTAAGCTTCAGATCCAGGGCTGGCTCGCTTCACTGTGCAAAGAGCATGTAAAACAAAGCCTCTCTGATCCATCTTCTTCCACTCCCATTTTACTAGAGAGTCAGGAGCTAAGATCACTGGTGCTCACCAGAGGACTTATCTTGCCCCTCTCCATACTGCGGATGGAAGAATAACTGTGGGCTAGTTCAGATAAGCAATCTCTTTCATTTAAACTTAAAGAAGAGGAAGGTCAGCTCAACAGCTACCTCTTTTCCAGCCTCCTTTATCATCTGCCCTTCACAGCAACCTCCTCCTCCTCCTTACGTTGCTCCCACATTGGACCACCTCCTCAGTCCAATCCCCATCCCTTTCCCACAAGCAGCACAGTTATTCAGCCACCCTAGCACACTGCATGGAAAAATCCTTATTTTTTTCTTTCCCAGATTAAGCATACCAAAAGACAGGACAAGCCAAGACACACTACCTGGGGGAGGAGATAACATGCTGCCAATCATCCGACCAGTGGTATCGTGGGGCAGCAGTTGCTTGAAAAACAGTGGGAGGCTGAAGCTGGGAGTCACCATCTCTCCCAGCTTGTGTCCTTCAAGATACCATGGCTCACAGCCCTCGTTCTCTGCTTTACGTTGCTCAAAATCAGCCCACGTGTTATGTTTTGCTGGAGCTTGGTAGGTTGCTAACCCCCAGCGTAGGTCATGGAGAAAGGACTTTCCTTTCATCCCTGCAGGCAGCCTTTTGCTAAAAGGCCAGGGAACAATCACAGGACAGTAGTGACTCACTGTTTCTGTCAGTGGAAAGAATCTCTGCTGCCCAGCGCTCCCCTTCTCCCACCTGGCATCGCCACCAAAACCACCACACCGACGAACAAGGAGGTTAGGCAAGGCTGCAAGGCTGGAATATTAACTTACAAAAGTCAGGAACAGTGGGAAAAGGCTGCCAGCTAGACTGCATCAGCTTCCCTGGCCTGTTAGGAAAAATAGGTCAAGGTTTTCCAAGGTGACTGTCAATTTTGGATGTCCAGCTTCATGCATGTTTTTTTAAAAAAAAAAAAAAAAAAAAGGGGGGGGGGGAAATTCTTTTGGAAAAACCACTAAATGTCTATCACTGGGGAAAAAAGCAAAAGGCAGCCAGACAGCTGTATCTTTCAAGGTCCTTGCAGTTGAGCACCCCAGAAAAAAACAAATTACCTTGAGCCATAAGCCCCTGAAAAAAAAAAAAAAAAAAAAAAAAAACCACACCACTCTGCAAAAAACAACGGAGGAAACCCCATGGGTAAATAACTAGTGGGAGCTCACAAGAGTACGGCTCTCAGGATGCATGTGTGTTTCTACTGCGGGAGAGAGAACAATTGAATTACGAGGAGCTCTTAAGCAAGTAAAGTAAACATCTTTTGGCAATTTAGTGCTGCACTTTGAAGCCTGGCTGTGTCATACAAATGGTGAAATAGCACGGACACCCTTCTGCTAGCTAGTTTGTTTAATATGGTGAGTCGGGAGTTTTCGGAGCGCAGCACTCTTTTATGAGCTCACAAGCTGGAGGAGGGAAAGTGCGGAAGGAGCAGGAGAGGGATGTTTAAGCAAAGCTATAGCTGCCCGGAGCCTATGGGAAACGGTGCGAGCGGGAAGGGTCTGCGGCGGGAACCCTGCAGCAGCCGCAGGGCTGCCACCGCGGGAACCAGCCCCAAGCAGCCCCCGCCACGGGGAAAGAGGGGGGGAGAGAGAGAGGTATGGGACGAGGGGATGAGGATAATCACACGAGCGGGGCTAATTGCTATAAATATCAAGAATCAAATCAATATGTCAAGATGTGTGTTCCACTTTTCACATATACGCGGCGCGTAAATGAGAAACGGAGAGAGAGGGAGGAAGAGCTAGAAAGAAAAAGGAGAGACTACTAAAGAAATAAGCCCCCCTGTACAGACAGCCTGACGCCAGATGGCTTCTTCTAATAAATATTCAACCTTAACTCAGTTCCCATGTAACTTTGTTGTAAAGCTGCCAGCACACCCACACAGATCTGGGCCAGCAAAATGATTACAGTAGTACAAACAAAATAGTGCAATAGAGGAAACAGGCAGACAGGGTCCTGTATACAGAAAGACAGAGCTGTAAAGATGTGAGTTGATGAACCTTTAGATTTAATACTGAGAACCTTAAAATAATGACTTGGGCAGAGGGGAGAAAAACCTGGAGGGTGGGGGGAAGAAAAAGAAAAAAAAAAAAAGAGGAGTTATTTTTTCCTTGCTGTTGTTTTTATTGTTGGGAATACAGAGAACATCATTCTGTTAAGACAGCAAATGAGGGGCTATAAATCAGTTACTATTCTGCATATTTTCTGTATTCAGCTGGAATTCAGATACCTTGCCCGAAATCGTAGTCTAGCTTAAATTTCCGCCGTCTGTTGTCCTCATATGGGGCACAAGTTAAAAAGGAAGATTTTGTGCATGACATTTGTTATATTAATTGAGAAGAGAAAGAGGAGATTTGGTATATTTTTCTAAAGAAAACACTGGCTCAGTGCTCAAAAACATGCATTTCAGTTGTGCGAGTGTTTTTGCCCCAAGCTCTTTAATTTCAAAATTGGATTATGAGATCTGAATATCAGAACACACCATGTTGGCAACCCCAAAACTATTTAAATAGGACCCTGACCAAATCATGATCTAGTGCTAAGATTAGGAGGGGGGAAAAAGGCAATGAAAAAGGACATGCTTTGCAGACAGGCATCTACTGATAATGTGAAGTAAGAAAAAAGATCCAGAGCAGGAAATAAATTTTAAAAATGTTAAGGATTCATACTACTGATTTCATGGATCTGTTTCATATGGAATATCTCAATTTTAGAGGCAGGGAAAATGCAGGTAGCCAACCCAAAACTTTACCTGCAGTTAAGGTGGCTATTTAACAACCATCTCTGGGCCAGCAATGGGTCAGGTAGTTAAATTACACATTTATTTTGGTTAAGAGAGTATCGACGTGAAGCAAAGCACTTCTTTCTGAAGAACACAGCCTTTTGATGTTATAAGCTAATTCATGGTATGCTCCTGGAAGGACATGATTTTGGATGATACAGAAGAGTATAAATAGAATTAATAAGACAGAATTAAAGAAGGGGGGGGGGTAGGCTGAACGTCAGAAAATATTTCCTGGTTGTGAGAGTTCCCCTCTGCAAAGCAGAGCGACAAGGAGATGTAGTAGGCTGTAGAGTCAGGCTTTCACCACTTCCCTTGGGAGATTGTCACTGCGGAGGTTTTAAAAACAAAGCTGAACTCAGCACTAGTAAATATGCTGCAGGGAATAACCTTGTGTTGGGCAAGAAATGGACAAGATCAATTAACAGATCTCTTCTATGTCTACTTTCTATTATTTTTGACTGTTGGGGAAAAAACTTTGCTAGAGAAAAGCCTAAACCTCCCTCCACACACACCCCCCCCCCCGCCTTTTCTTTTAAAAAGAGAACAGACTATATCACATTGCAAGCTCATGTCTGAAGCTCTGTTCATTACAACCACTAAGTCTCTCTCACCAATTTTGCTCTGCTAGCCCTCTATCTCCGCTGTTATTGAGAAGCATCGGAAAGAACTTCCTGGAGAGAGGAAAAAAAAAAAAAAAGATAGATAGATCTGAATCTCTCTTATTTCTGATCTTTCCAGGCCCCTTTATAATATTCAACTATTCTGAGCAGTGTTTGACACTTCCTTCCCACCCACCCCCATTAGAAATCAACTATGGATTGCCTCCTTGTGCTCCTACTCCAGCCTTAAGGTACACATTACGATTCTGTTCCTATCCAGAGCACGATAGCATCAAACGAGGGAAGCAGTCGGACAATGGCAGGCAGGCTTCTTGGTAAGCCTCATGCCTGAAGAAATGCACACCTTTTGTTTATGGCTAGCAGGATGAAAGCCACGCGATGGAGCCGGACATAAATCCGTCAGCCCTTGGGAAAACACCACTGTTGAAGCCGCTAACGACGCACCTCCTCGGTGCCGTGTACCACGAGCACATCAAACAAGTCCTTCATTGACTATGCTGGCTTGAAGTTCAAGATATCTAATCTTACCTTAATAAATCAGGCCTATGATACTGAAAAATCCGTGTATAAATCTTAGAGGTTCAGGGTCACCACTTAGACTCCTCCGGCACCAAGCTTCATTCTGCAGACAAAATTGGATCAAAATTAGGGCTAACTTCAAAATCATTTTAAATCCTCCCCACACTCTTTTTGTTAAAATATATGCCATATATTTAAGGGTTTAAAACCAAAACACATAAATTTCTTCCTTGTGGAGAGGCAGAGAGATGAGCCCATGGCTAAGAAGAGCATTTCCTTGTGGGCTCCGGTGCCACAGGGTGACCATACAGCACAGCCCCACCAGATCAACACACAGACTTTGATTTTTAGATCTGCTTGATTTAATACAGTGCCAAGTTTCTATTCATATTGTTCGATTTAGGGAAGGAAAGAGGCAAAGGGAAACCAGGAGAGAAAGAGCATGGAGAAAATTAAATAACAAAGGGACATTGGCAGAAAGAAAAGAGTGGAGACAGTAGGCTCTACCCATCTTCTCCATGTCGTCTCCATCTCCACTCCCACCCCTCTCTCTCCTGAGGGAGTGTGGTAGAGGTGCCTGGCCTTACCGGCAGGCAAGACTAGAAGCAAACCTCAGCCCTCTCTGGCTTCTCGGCTAAGCACTGGAATAAATCAAAGAAAGGAAAGAGCAAGGAAGGAGGTGAACTGTGGGCTTGGGGAGCAAAAGGAAAGGGGAAGGGAGCTCTGTAATGCCTGAAGATACCCAAGATGTAAATAGGAGTAAGAGGAGGTTCCAATGAACCACTTCTCACTGCACCTCCATTAGGGGTGAATCACCCCCATGAAGACCTTGCCCACGTCCCTTCCTCTCCTGCCATGGAGCAGGGAGGTCAGTTTTGCCCCCACCACCCCAACGATGGCTGGGGAAGTAGGGAGACACTGGTGGGGCCAAAGTCCTCCAAGATTTCTAGCTGGAAGGAAAAGCGGCAGCATCACTATCCCAGCAAGGTACTGGCTAGGGTCAACTTCTCAACTCATGTAAGCAACCTGGATGAACACTTAGCTATCACGGCAGCCTCAGTCCTGCAGCTTCTGGGGGTGTCCACCTGAGCAATCACTGAGTTGACATGCTCAGCACCTCGCTGGAAGCCAACAGGATTCATTAGGAGGCCATGCGGCTGGGTGCAACTCCCACGACATTGGATTTCTTCAGAGCAGGGTTTTCATCTAGCTGGAAAAGTAGCAACTCTGACTATTGCAACTAAAGAAAAAAAAAAAAAAAGAGTTGGGGCAGCAAATTGGTGTGATTTAACACATTTTTTTTGTAAAATTCTGTGTTGTCTTAGAAATGCAAGCAGTGATTTTGGACATGAGACCGAGCAGAACGCGGTGTTGATGCTCTCAGCCATTAGTTTATAAATTGAATAAGATAGATGTGTTCATTCATATGAACTAATGTAGTTTTTCTTATGAAGGTTTCATATTATACAAATCCATTAGCATATTTACAAATTAATCTTCCCTTAGGAAAAAAAAAGATCAAAGATTTACAGAAGGAAGTGCTTTATTACTTTTAAACTGCCTTTTTTTTTTTAAAGAAAGAGAAAAAGAAATGAAGGGAAATTATGTTGAACCATAAATGTTTCTTTATGACTACTGTACAGCAGCTTTGTGGGAGATTTAAATTTACTAAAGGGCAAGGGGGACTTTAAGCCATCTATATGAGTTCAGTATTAAAAATATATATACATGACAGGTGCCCATATAAGTTCATGCAGTACAAAATATTCCATAAATGAGCTCATTTATCTGAGTAATTTAAAAGAGCTTCTGCACAAGGGGAGATATTTAGTATGAATTATAGTCCGTTTACCTTTCATGAGTTTTTTCATCACTTCCCATACCTCCTTTGGTGCTACTGAAAATATCTGTAGTTATCAAGCGTTATATTCAACCTTGCTATTCCCTATTCCCACGAAAGCCCTATTGGTGAAGTGACTCCATATTCTCTTCACAATACACAGCTTGTAAAGCCCTGCATACACGATTATTCCTTCTTCATAGATGCCAGATGAAACAAGATCAGGCTAAGAAATCTTTTATCTAAGCAAATAACTTGAATAATAAAGAGTATTACAGGTAAAGAAAAAATCTGTAGGTTTGCCCTCATCATGTAGATTTGACTCCGTTGTAAAAAATTCCTCCTTATATTTTCAGAATGACTTTGTACTATGGTTGAAAATACAGAGTAGCAGAGCAGCAAGGAAATTAAATGAGATGCGAGCCTTTAATGATTTATTAATAATCACTTCCTGAGACATTTCTAACTACTAAAGAGAAATCGGAACACTAAATACATTAAGATCTTCAGAGGGGAAAAGAAAAAAAAAAAAGAACTATTAGAAAGTTATAAATATAACAGAAAATTTTGGAGGAAAAAAAACACCTGACAACCAAAGTGCATTTTAGGTAGAGCTGCTCTTGCCCTGGAACTGAAGTTGGAACTAGATGACCTCTGAAACCCCTCCCAGACATAAGTTTTGTATTTCTATGTTGAAATATTTGAAGATCTTTTGCAACGTGTATCTTTTTTTTTTTTTTAATATTTTAGGATATATTCCAAAGGAAATCTTCAAGGATATTACAAAAACTAAGGTTGAATCACCATTCATGATCTGACTAATTCTCATTTTCTCATGATCATTGCACTTACTGAAGTACAACTTCATTCATTTCTTGGAGCTTCCTGAAAAATTGACATTACATTGAAAAGGACCAATACCTGAATAACATCCACCTCTCTTCCTCTTCACTACACACCTGACAGTGAATAAAGCCTTTCCACAGCAGGACAACTGTGGTTTTACTGTACTGGAGTCATGGACACAAAGAAGCCACATACAGGGAGGTCACTGCCAGGCAGTCAGTGGTTTCACAGGAGCTCATACCAGGTGAGAAAGAGAACCCGGTAAACACACTACTAAGACAGCAGAAGTTTTAACACTGTTCAAAAAGCTCTACATTCACTCTTCACAGCTTTTATCAGCTAGTGCCCAGCCTGAAGCCTACACGGGAAACCAAACTGGACCTGTTCTCCTCCCCAGATCTCCTCTTCTGAAAATCTTTTTTCCCCTCCATCCACACTCCATTTATCTCCATGAAGGACACACGCCTTGAGCAATAAAAAGATATTCTTCCTCTACTCTGGACTTGAGTTTAGTTGTAAAACACCTCCATGTTCTCCTGTTTTCATTCAGGCGTGCTCTCCTTGAATAACCAAGCAAGTTCATCTCTGTGCTTTTCTCCTCTGCTTTCCTGGAAGCGTCAGAGGGAAGCTCTCCAGAAGGTTTCTCTTTAAAAGTTACAGGGGAAATTCAGTGTCAATTTTTGTTTTCCTGCAGACGTTGCGTTTGGCTATCAGAGTGTTCGCAGTTAGCAAACCGTAACTCTTCAATGTCTCAGTCTACCCATTTGGGAAATCAATAAAAGATAAGACTACCCAAGCTTCAGGGCTATGAGGGTTGGTAAATGTTTCTAGAGTGCTTTGAAAACCTGGAAAGATAAAAGTTTTTATAATGGCCTTAATGATTTGCAGTTCTACAGAATATTTTATTCCAAAATTTTAAGCTATTACAAACAGCAAACCCTAACTGTGGCACTCCTATGAGATATTTGTAAATAAACTATTACATTCAGGGTAATGTTTCATCCATCATATCTTAGATCAAAATACTGACATCAGACTGTAATTTGTCATTCATATGATCTGCTAGCCCTGCTGAAGTCTATGAAACCTTTTTGTTGAAAAATATTATTGGCAAACCTATTCAGTAGATTAACGCTAATTACCTTAGGGTGAGAGGCTTATGTATTAGTACAAATTTGGCTCACAAAAGGAGAATGACAAAGTAAAGAGGCATGTTCTAGAGCCAACAGGAGAGAAGCCAATGACTGAGGTTCAACTACAGAAAAAAAAAAAATATATATATATATCAACAAAAAACCCTTGGGCCAACATTCTGCTCTCAAACCAAGAGGCGTTTAAGGTTAACACCTTACACTTTCGAGGCATTCAGCTCTTCAGCCATCACCACCTTGTTAAGGATACTGACTACAGCAGAGATGTGAGAGGAAGTTTTGCACCACAAGTTTTTTGGGTGAAAAAGTATGTCATCAATGAAGAAGAACTACAAGTCATTGAAGTGGAGTGCATGCTGTGCATGCCTCTTCAATTCAATATAGGGAATTAAGAAGTCAAATGCCTGTGGCATTAAACATGAATGATGAATGTGAGAAATAAAATAAGTAGAAGAGAAATCTATGTGTTTCATTACATGAGGTAGCTGTGCCACTGGCACCTTTTGCTTTTGTAGGAAAAAAAATGGTCTAAGATTAGAAAACAATGAAAACTCAGCTTATTTTTAAGGAAATTCATACCAAATCTTGGTAAGATTAAGAAATAAAGTATTTTCCAATTTAGATTCTATTCTGATAATCTAAAAAGATAACAGTGTATGATACTTTATGAACCAGGAATTGAGAAGAATAGCACACACATCTTTCTTCATAACGGGCTTCTAAAAGAACAGCCAGTATTTAAAAGAAAGAACACAAACTATAGAAAAAGAGAAATGTCAGAAGTGACACATTATCTCATTTTAAGGCATGCGTCTGACTTCTTACACTATGAGGGATAAACAACATGAGCCACAAAGGCTTCTGCGTGTATCATAAAGCACACAGCATGGGAAACCACTTCTCTAGCTCTCTGAAGGAAATGGTTTCTTTCATCTCTGATCAAGTTTCAGAGGTATTATTATTTATTTATTTACACATGAAGGGCTGTGAACCAAATTCACCTCATCGTTTTGCACAATAGATTGAAGATTATGTCTGCTCAGCAGCCTCACTAAGACATCTAACTTTTAGAGTTATGTCCCCCAGACAGTTAGATACTGTCTGCATCTGGGACATCTCTCTAATGGACATCTAATGTCAAGCAAAAGGCTATTAATTCTCTGAATGTGGTAGAAAAAGTGACTGTGCCTTAGAAGAACGAGAATTGAGAAGAGCATCTATAGGCACTAAGAGCGAAAACAAAACAGAGGGTTGGATTTTTTTCAAGGCACCGAAGATGGTGGGAGAAGAAAGTCTATGAACCAGTCACCAACCTCACCAGAGAGACTGAGGTAAAAAGCAAAGGAGTGCTAGGGGCTATTGGAAAGAGAACAAAATATGAGTGAGAGGGGAAAATGCGTTTGCTTGCCTGTTTGAAGATTATGAGGTTCCAAGACAATGTGGTACCCAGACAGCTGAATATCAATGAATTCTGATCCATCTTATATTACTTATGAATATTTTTGGACACATAATGAAAACAGCAATTGTTTGAAGACCTGCAAAAGTGTCTGTTCCAGCTGAGCCAATTTTGAAATTCTTACTGAAGCATAACTTTCCTTGTTGCTGATAAAATGAAGTTTTGTTGATTTTTAAGGATAAAATCATGAATATGTGTACACACACACACGTACACATAAATAGCGGGTATGGTGTATTTTGGCACCCAGTATGTTTTCCGTCCCATATACTCTCCTCTAGATTTTTCTCAACTTATTTTCAGGCACAAAACATAAGATGTTTACATCATGTGATTTCTTTTCCACTACATTGTTATGTGACAAATCACAAAGTGGATGGCATGGATTACATCCCAATTAGCAGAACTGCTATGGAGGTGGAATCAACAATTTAAAAAAAGACACTCACCGATCATAGAGCATCTGACAATGGACGTAAATGATATGGGGGCTCCTTTAAATCAATTGATAGGGTCTTGCTTTGTGCAGGCACCTAGAAAGTGTAGAATATTACAATTAATCCCCCAAACATCAGGCACTGCACCTCTATAGGGGCACTGTGTCCTTTTATGAATTCAGCATGTTTTTTGACACTTTGCATGTGGTTTGTTATGGGGACTGGGTCACTGGAAGTTTTCACAGGCTTCTTTCGCAAAACAGCCATTGTGGGAAAATCACAACTGTCAATCAGCACTGTCCACCACATATATAATGTGGTTGTTGGAATAATTCAGGTGGCACAAGGATCCTTGAGATTCTCAATCTGAATTCATCTTTTTGAAATAAGATTTCTTTCCCCCAGTGCCACAAACTAAAATAATGTAAGTGCAAAATCTCTGTAGTAAATTAGCTATAAAAGAATAAAACACTTAAACGAATATATTTTTCATGCTTGAGGGGTGTGTGTTTAACAGTTTTCTAACTGTTCATTCATTTATATAAAAATACTTTGGTTATTATCTACTTGAGTTGAAATTAGATATTTAATTGACTGGAGGGAATGAAATTCGCTCACTTTTAAATAAGGCAATGATTTAAAAATATTCCTGTAAAGTGATTTGTAAGACCACACCAGCACTAGTTCTTGGCACACATCCTTGTCTGTGTATATATTTTAAAAGCATGGTTGTTTTTACAAATGTAGTACTGTGAGAGCTAACTTCTTCAGAAACATGTTTATCTTAATTAGGAAAGTCAACAGACTTCTAATGGGAAGAAATGCGTATTTTTCTCTGTGGTATCTAAAGCATCAAAGGCCTCGTTCTCATGCCAAACCAATCTTCCTTCCTGCCTGCCTTTCAAACCCAGGTGATTGCAGACAGCTGAGCAGACATTTTCCCAAAAGCTTCTATTGACCTGGCTCCAGTCCTTTCCCGTGCTCTGTCTCCTTTTCTATCCGCATGTCACTTCTCTTTCTCTTTCTGTGTATTTGTTGTATTTTTGCCTGAGGAAACCTAGGGATATTCATGGCACTGAGGCAAATAATGTGGAATTAAAAACTAAATTCTTCAGGCCTTATCCTAGCAACAGGACCATCACCATCTGTTCAGAGGACAGGACTGCCATTATCCGCTGCATTCTTTGTACATACTCCATCACCTGTGAGGGGAAAAACATTGCCCCTTATCCTGGGGTCTTTGTTTAAAAACAAAGTCGTCTGCTTCTTTCTGGTACCAATACATTTCATAAATGTGATATACAGTACATTTAAAGGGATTAGGCAGCAATAAAAGCCTTAAAAGCTTGAAAAAAAAAATCTAAGGGAGGACATCTGCATGATAAACAACAAAAGCAAATATTGTTCAATTTAAATGAACAGTTAAGATTAATTGGTAAAAGTTCGTTTAAATTCCTCCATCTACTACCGATGTCGGTAATGCAAGCACTACACCTTTGAATTTGGGATAGTTCTACAGCAGTAGTAGAATTGTTATTAGGGTTTTTTTTTAATTTAAACAGCTAATTTGAAATCTGTGTTTCCCCCATGTGCTGCAAAGGCCATTTTGGCTGCTCACAAACACGTCTCCAGCTCAAGTCCCAAAACACAGCAATGGAAGTTAAAGGGCTGCACACCTTTCACCTCAGGAAAATATAAAGTTGCTCAAAGAGCTAAAATATCACATAAATTAATTTGAAGTCGTCATCTTCTACTTTTTAAAGATCATATTCCTTATTCTCAATTTCCTTCTGCTCTGTACATTTGAACAAGGGGAAAAGTGAATGAGGGAGGAAGAGGTAAAAATCTGTAAATTAAAAAAATTCCTGGAAATCAGAGCAGCAGTCTTGACCTCATATTATGTTTTCAGTTAAAAATTATAATTTATAAAAGCTGCTTGACTGGCTGTCTTTGTTGTTTTTATGCCACTTAAAAAAAAAACTGCAGTCCTATTTATTTCTCAGGGCTTACAGACACATTTGTGGTATGTAGCTTGGCAACATAAATTGGTAAAATCTGCCTGCTCCTACCAAATTTCCAAAGTGCTCATCCCATCTCATGCAGCCACCAGTCTGAAAGTCAAGGGTGCTGCATCCCTTCCTCCCAGGGGCAAGAGAAGGGCAGACTAAAGCCCCGCAGCTCCCGTCAGCCTCTCCACCCTCCTCTTCCTCTCTCCAGGACACCAGCAGCAACTGCAGGCCCAGGAGGAGCAAACTCAGTGCAAACACGGCACCTTCATCCAAAGGGTGCAGGAAGGAATGGGAAGTCATATCCTTAGAACTGCAAGTGAACTCCCTCTTATCCTTTCTGTACCTTTCTCCTCCACACTTTCCACAGCCTTTTTCCCATTTCCAATTTCACTGATTATCTTAATTAGCTTGCTCCTGCTTTGTTGCAGGCTGGGGGACTGACAGGTAGAAGCTACCAACCTACCTGGTGGATCACAGGACAAGAGTTGTCCTGGATGAGCATTCAACATCACCTGAACACAAAGGCTGGACCACGCACATCCTAATTTTAAAGTTAAAACTCAAGTCTGTTCAGTTTAGTTTTCTCACAAATATTTACAAGGACTGAGAACACAAAAGGATCCAAGGGAAATGAAGGAGAAATGACCCATCATTTAAAAAAAAAAAAAAAAAAAAAAAGGCTAAATGTTGCCCTAGACTATTAATTTGTTGCACTAATGACTTTCACTCCTTGGTCAGACAATAGCTAATTGTTTTGGCTCAGCCAAACAGGTACCAAAGTTTAGGGTATTAAAGTAGTCAAAAGCAGAAGAAATCCTTCCACCTCAAAGGATCTGGGATGAGTTGTACTATGGAATAAACAATGAAGTCCTAAGCTGCCATCAACTTCTCTGTAAGCTTATGTGTGAGTGGGAAGCTTCCTTGGAAGCCAGGATCCCAGAGGTCCCTCAGCTCTGGGTAGATTCTGGTGGTTTAATTTAGTCCAAGAGGATTCAGCTTGCTCTGCATCTAGGTGGCCTCAGATAGGATGACAGTTTGGCCAAATATGAATGTAATTGTGTTTTTGAAATCATGTCTCAATGGAAAATCCGTTTCAAATGGTACTACTACAGCTGAATCATCCACAGTTTTGTCAACACCGACATAAAGATTTATTCTAAAAGCCTTTGAAGCATTGTTTGGATGTTGGCTTTCTTACCAAACTACTAAACTTCTCATCTTTGCATTTTTCCAATATTTCATAAAAGTAATAAACTGCTGTACATATTTACAGAACAAAAATGATGTTGCATTTGCTGCAGAGAATACAAAATAGAGATATCAGTATTCACGTAGTCGCATCATCATTAAGGACCAGCCTTTAAAGAAAAAGAAAAGATAGATATTGTATTTCATATGGAAAACTGGGAGGTGGTGGAGGGGGGAGGCTAGTGTGTAAATATATGGTACTGAAAATAAAACTCATGCTTCAGTAACAAACTGATATTTCTAGAAGTGCTAAAGTACAATACAGAGACATAATTAATGAGGTCCTCCATTCTTTTCTAGTTTCAAGGAGGAAATTGTTAGTAATTTAAGATATATAAAGAAATCCACTAATTAAAATATTCTGAGCTGAATGGTAGCTTCCAATTATTTTCCTGATTTGACATAATCTAGTAACAGCATAACACAACAATATTTTACGCAATATCAAGGGATTTGGTAAAAAGAATGTACAAACTGAATTGGAATTTTGAGGACAACAACAATAGAGTGCTCACAGACCAGTCCATCACTAGATTCATCACACTCAGTAGCTTAAATGAATACAGAAATGAACAGAGGGAAGCTTGATGTTAAGGAATAACTGACTTTTAATAAGACTAAATGTTGCAAGGGAGAATATTAACAGGCAATAACGGTTTGGATGGATGTACCACATCAACTAGATACTGCACACCTTTTTATTCTGTAGTTTCTACTCAATGTTAGAGGTGTTACTCTTTTTTGTGCCACCTACACACCTACATGCGTCTCATTTCCTATTTCTAAATATCTACAAATATAATAAAGCAGAGAGCTCAAGTTTTCTCACTCCAAAATCCATCGCAAGTCAGCAAAAGTTTTGCCATCCAACTTGATATCTGAATACGAATAGCTGTATAAACTTCCTCTCGTCTCAAGTGTAATTTAACATAACACCACAATAACTGCCAAGAGCACGCCCAAGGTCGCTGATAAGTGAACTGAAGTGTCTGCAGGGCTAAAACTTCAGCTGCTCTAGCAGCACGGACCAGTGAGATAGGGACCTAGTGGGGCTGCTGCCCAGCTCGAAGAGCTCTCTCACAGCATAATGCACTTTGGTTTAGCCACTTAAGACAAGCTGTATCTCAGTTTTACCATTAGTAACATGGATATTAAACATTTGTCTCGATCCTGATGCATTGCCAAGCATTTGTATTTTAGAGGAACATTTTGAAAGCTATAGAGGAATACAGATAATCACCGTGACTATCAAACCCATGCTTAGCTGCTGATGTACTATGTAAGCATAATGATAATGGTGAATGGTAAAGACATTTTAAAAGCTACTCACTACTTCAGCAAACTGACAGCTTCAGGTTTTGATTCAGGTCTCCGAGCTGCCCGGCCAAACACTAAGAGAGGAGGTGGGAAAAATAAATAAAAAGCTCTTTTCATCATAGAGTATTTCTTCAGATAGACCTAATAGTCCTGTAGATTAATGGAGCTCATAAACAGTAGTATGAGAAAGGGGCAAACAAAGGTAGAACTCTATTAATTAGGGCACTTGTTTCATTGAGGAGACCACAAGGATGAAACAGAAGAAGATACAAGAGCAGCTGATGGGGCCAAAATCTGAGACAACACGCAGAGACTGGGAGCTGCGGGCAATCATCGGAGTGGTGCCAGGGCATCACCGCCTGCGGGAAGGTGGGGAGCCCGGCGAGCCAGGGGCTCATGGTTGGAGTGGTGTTATCCAGCCACGGCCCGGCTGAAACTGCTTCTGTTGCTACTGCTAATGATGAATACCATATGCTTGGCTCTTGCTATTATAAAATAAGTTACACTGCTACTGCCTATGAGTGAAACAACTCTTTTCTTTCATTAAAATTAGACATTTATGCCCATGCATATTTCCTCAAAGCTAGTACATGGGCAACTGCTTTAAAATTGAAATATCCTCTAACCATGTCTGTCTTCACCTTTCATCATCTTATCACCTTGTTCCGTCCTGAGCTTTCCTTCAGATACAGCATCTACTCATTCCCTTCTCCCAGACAATAATCCTTAAACAGAGAAGAGAAAGAATGAATAAGATCATTCAGATATTTTACTTTTTCCTCCTGTTACTTTGAACCAGTTCAATTCACCATAGTTAAAAACAAAATGTGTGATTGGCTGCCTGGATTTGGGGAAACCTTTCTTTAGACATAGGGAAAAAAATGTTTGCTGTACACATCCAATTTTCTTCAGTCTCCCACTATCTGAAGAATCAGCTGTTTTATTAAAGGTATTTTGGCCACTCCTTATCAATGTATAAGGAACCTAATGGATCCACTTATTTCCATTAAGAACTTCACATCCCAACAACTTATTTTGGGGTGCCACTAAAGGGGATCAAATCAATGGACGTCTAGTTAATTTAATTAGCATGCATCTTGCAGGTTTATCTGCTCAAATACTGTAGGAATATTTTAAAGTTTCACCATTTAAAACTGTTGCCTTTACAACTGTGTACTGTGCAGCTGTGAAACAAAAAACGATGTTGCTTTTATTTTATGTTTCAGTCAACGTTCACCTCCATTTTGTAAGTACATTAGCATACATGTAAAGATTGTTAACAGGCCTAGCTGCCATACAGGATGCTCAAACACAAAAGCAGAGCTGATTTAAGATTTTACCATGTCTTCTGCTGCTTCTGGGGTTTCACTAAGATCAGTTTTACTGGGCTACTGTCAAGTGAAGCGAAGCTCCCGGGGAGCAGCATGGTGTCTGTGCAGGTAGGAGAGTGACACAACTGAATGCCACGAAAGACCCTTCTTTATTGTCCTTATGACAAAAGAAACCCACATATTGTTTCAAAGCCTGCTATAAAAAGAAAACAGAAGAAAAAAAAATAAAAAAGACTGGCAGCAAGCCCTTAACACAGAGACAACCCACTGCAGCACCTCTCTCTATTTATTTTATGCCAAATCGATTTCCTATCCACCTGTTCATAAAAAAAAGATAGAGTTAAAAGTATCCAGTTATTGTGAATCAGAGTCACAGGGAAAACTAATACCTTGGCACGCAGCCTGTAGGAAAAAAGAACACAATATATTACTTCCGTCATACATGTAAGAACTACAGGGGATCATTTTCATACACTTGAATAAGCCAGTATTAACAATCAGCAGTTGTTTGGCCAAATTAACCCCAGGTCTACCTCCAAAATGATTATGATTGCATATTATAATTAACGATGACACTAAGGATATTAGGCTCAGAAGGGGTTTTGTTTGTTTGAATGAATGATAGATTCATTCCTTTCAAGGGTAGGTGTTCATGGCACACTTTTGGCTTATGCATCTACATGAAACCCTTAAGATAATCTCATGGCTGATGGTAATTCTGGAGAAATGGGAAGGGAAGGCGAGTCCCTTCTGGATTTTAATCTTGTTTCTTCCCTTATGGAATGAAATTATCTCAACAGTTCTTGGTTGAACTCTAGTCTATCATTTTAATTAAATGTATCTGAACAGTCATCATGAAGCCTAGACTGGAGTAATAGGTTGGCAATCTTAATATTGGCGTCTAAAGGGCAGCAGGGAACGTCTGCAGCAGGTATTTATGGTATGTGTATGGGCCTTAGTAAAACATTCAGAAGTTTTATGCACATATAACAAATAGAGGGAAAAGAAAAAAAAAAAAAAAAGAAAAGAAAAAGAAAGAGAGGCCTAAATTACCAGACCAAATCCGAGCCCTGACTCCAAAGTTTAGGAGTCTGAGTGACTACAGACCTAAATCTTGCCTGTCACCAGCCACCAGCACCTGAAGTCACATCCCTTGAAGTTAAGGGCTTTAGAAATTTGGTCTCAGTTTTAAAAAAACTTGGCTACAATCACTTTCTTTTTGTCTACCTACTCGCCTCTCCCCTCAAAGAGAGCCCCTCTAAGAGCAGTTCAAAACTCTGGGGGTTTGGAGCTCAATCAGCAAACAGCTCTAAATGCAGTGCTGGCTTCATGTCCAACCCAACATCACTCCAGCAGAGAGGCGACACACATTGCTGCAAGGGGTTGCAGCAGCAGGCTCTGAAATACAACCAGGTTTTACTTCTCAACCACCTTTCGTTTTGTGTTCAAAAGCTCCAAAGTGAGAAACAACATATGAGGCAGGGCTGTGGCTAACTCATTCCTGGACAGACCATTAAAAGCAAAGGGGTTTTTTTTCAAAATAATTTGCTCCCCCTTGATCAAAAGCAGAGACAAGCGAACAAAAGACATGGCTCCTGACATAGTGTTTTTAATTCTGAAAGTGACCTTCCTTGAGACCCCACCACCACCACCACTACGGATTTGCAGAGTTACAGTTCACCCATGAAGAATCAAGCAAACAAGAATCTGCCACCACGGCACAAAAATTCTTAAACTAATGTACTTTGTTAGAGTATGCAACGTACCTGTTGATAGATTGACAGGGTGCGTTATTGCACGTGCAAAGCATGACCTTCAGCACTGGATCTTTCAAGAGATTTATGCACATTTTTGGAGGGAAAAAACAACCAGTTCCAAGATACTTTTTTTTTTTTCTTTCCCCCAACGTTTAGTTATTCTCCATAGGTAACTTTAAAAGAATTCCTTCTAATGCCACATAAGAGCAGATTAAGTCTTTTCTGCAAAGCTGTCAGTTACAAACTTGAAGACTCAAATCAACAGATCAAGACTGATATTTGCCACTAAGAGAAATCTTGGCCTATGAAGGAATTACCCTTCACCTGTTGCTGGAAAGCTGGTAATAACGATCTCTCTACTCATTATTCCATTAGAATTGCATGTCACATCAGGAAAAACCTGCATTCAAGTGAAAAAAGCTAATGTTAGACTGCAGTAAAGACTTCATTTTCTTGTCTGTCTTTTTATATTTACTTTTACACTTTAGTAGTCCTACAGTAGTTAATACGTACAATTAAAATAAACTGGAGTTTTATGAGGCAAAGTAAAAACTCTACTAGGAAATATTTTGTTCTTTATTTTCTTTTTCATTCTTATAAATGCATTGTATTGAATAAATGTTATAGGTGTTGTATTTACAGTCCTCTTATCTAGCCTAAAAATAAACTTCATAATTAGTTTACTTAGTCAATTTTTCCACCGCTAAAGTCTACCCACCTGTAGTTTCAAATATGGCAGCTACTTGACAAAGTATATTGATGGGCTTTAATCACTGCTGAACATTTCCTGTCTATTTCTAGGCACTCAGAGAAACCCAAGGGGCATAATTTACAAAAGTCCAAACTGAAGTCATTTGACAGGATGTCACAAGGAATAATCCTAGAATTATGAGTGTAAAAACCAGGATATTCAATAGCACAAACCAGTCCAGCCCTAGCAGTTTTGTAATCCCTGTAAAACCAGAAGAATCGTAATGGTGATCCCTTACGAACATGGCACAGTTATAACAAATTATTTAGGAAATCTTTGTGGAAATCTCAAACATTACTAAACTCCAACTGATGTGTGCAGACATGTTTGTGAGAAGGGGAGAGAAGAACCACACATGTCCCAGTGTTTCCTCATTTCTCTAAAGAAGCAGCAATCAAATCTTCAGTTTTTAAAACTAGCTGAAAAAGTAGAAATACATTTTCATTTTCTAGTTAGGAACTATTAAAAAAAATTAAAAATCCAAATTTCTTCAGTGTTTTTGTCTCACACAGGAGCAGAAAAAGCATAGTAAAAGTTGAAAGAGATCATATTTGGTACTCCAAGCCCAGGAATTGCAGATGAGCTGTTTGCATCACGGCAATTCTGCATTGCTTTACCTGGGCACTTTCTTCCCTGGGGACTCAGAAGTAAGTGGGAGCCCAGATGACACTGACGGGCCAGTTTTGTCCTGCCTGACCCCAGGGCACATTGTTTTACACACATGGCAGCAGCAGTGGTGACAATTTGGCAGAAGGGAACTCACAATACAACTGAGTATCTACAGGAAAGAAACGAAGTCAGAGAGGTCACAAGGAGCTAAGGAGTTGGGGGTGATGGGGCGAAAGAAAACAGGAAAGAAAAAGTGTTTGCCAAGAGGAATGCTGACTCTGCAAAAGACTCAGAGGGAGAAAAAAGGGGGCCAGGAGAGAAAACTAAGCTGAATTATATTGATTAGGGAATATGAACACCGCTTACAAATCATATGAGCTGGGGACATTATTATTCTCTGTGGCCCCAAGAACCTCACCTTCCCATTTACCGAAACGCGTGTTCCTCGACTGCAGACTGACAGAGAGCAGGTGAAAGGGAGAAGGTGTTGAAGGACTGGGAGGAGGAAAAGTGGCTGCAGAGATGCATTAGTGAAACTGGATTTCGACAGGGCATTATGCCTAATTCAGCATGGAAATGTTCTTGACAATGTCTAAAAAGAACCCCAAAAATTCCTCCTTGTCTGCTTACAGCTAGATACTCAGTTCAATAAGTTGCTAAGCCAGGGCCTTAGAGAAGGGAAGTAGAGTAATTTGGTAATGAAAAATGCCTGTGAGGAAGGAAAAGACATATATGCATTGTGAAGAAAGACCACAGCCCCTGGATTTATGATATACATAATAATTAATAATGACCCATTTTTTTCCTATTCCAGATTTTGAAATTCCTTACTCACTTTAATTAAGTTCACTCTAAAAATAAGATGCTGTAGAACAAAGAACTTTTTTACTACTTTAAAAATGCAAGCTTACTCACTAGCTAGGATTTTCCCAGCTCTCAGTGCTTTGGTACAAAGAGCTATTATGACATGATATAAATGCACTATCAATGGAAGACATTTTTAGATAAAACTTGATAATGTAACATTTACTGATTCCATCTGTCAAGAGAGATAAAGAGAATGAGACTTCATAGCAAAACACACAGGAAACATAACAGCAACAATAAAAACAAGTACAGGCAGTGTAGACACCACTTGTTGACCCACAGTCTGTATTCGTTAAATCCTTTCCCATAGACACAGGACTTGCTTTCTTCACCAATATGGCTCTAGGATCTCCAGTTTCAGCAGTACAATTACATTTACTTGACAGCATTCAGAACTTATTTACATTATGTACTTTTAAACCTCCTAATTCTGTCTTCTGTACACAATTTTAATGATTAAGAGCAATATAGAGCTATATAGTTGCCTAAACATACAGTCAGTCCGATGCGATCTCCTTCTGCTGAGGCACCATGAAGCCCATCAGCGATGCTCGGCTCATAAACGCAGCTCAGAAGCCTTACGTTTCCCTTCTGCGTCATGAACCTGATTTAAATTCAGAGCAAAGACTAGCATCCCCAGTGAAGAAGAGCAATTGCTCTTTAAACAACTTTTGTAAACGCTTCCTGTACTAACAAGGGACTGTAGAGTTTGCTTAGGTGAAATAAAGCAGACGGACAGACCTCCCCATATCCTGCTTTGGTTCCAAGATTCAATAATGAACAAGGGTGTGCAAAGAAATTAGAGCGGTGGAAGTGCCAAAGGTATCCCTTGGAGATGCGTATATCCCATTGTCATGTAAAAGAGCTCTCAAATGATAAAGAAGCGGAACCCAATTACAACTGGTTTCATGCTAATCTGAACCAATGACTAGCCATAGACTTTGGATGGTATCATGGTGCCCACAGTAATTAATTCACCTCTTCCTTCCCAAAACATGCTAGGAAATTAATTTCCAATGCTAGCATTAATTTGGCACTAGAAGATACGAAAGCGTTTGGAGTTACCTGGCAATCACTTTGAAGTCTTATCTTGGATGTTGCGCAGCAGGGTGTGCTACCTCGCGAAGGCAGAGGCATGGGCTCAGAAACACCATTACCAGGAAAACCTACACTGCCCCACGCCTGTCATTGGAGAACAGAGCTTACCCCAACCCATCGTCTTCCTTTGGGAACGGTGGAAACAGCCAGGCAAGGAGAACAGAGCAATAGGCCAAGCTAGGGTGTTTAAACGGATGAACTCCCAATCTAGGGATCCTAGGCCACATGAAAAAGGAGATAATATCCAAATTAAAAATGAATAAGCTCTTTTCAGTCCATTATACCACTAAATGAACATGAACATCTCACTGGCTTTGTGAATAGGTAGTGATAAGTACAAACTTAGAGGTGTCAAATAATTATCTAGGCTGTGAGTTTAAAGTGAAGTCCACTCTGTAAAGCAAGTTAAAGACCGATTTTAAGTGATTTTGGATTAATTTTCACATGTTTGGGCACTGAAGTATTCCCAAAATCATTTTCACTGAAGCTTGAATTCCAGTTAATGAGAAGAATTTTACATGCAAACAATCTTAGACTGTTCAGAAATATTCTCACTAATTATCTTTTTTACTTATATGGCCAACATTGGTAAAATCATGTACAGAAACTTCACCAAAATTTTAATACTGTCAGCCTCGTGAACTCACTGTGACAGATGATACTGGCAAACCAGTAAATGGTCATAATCCAGCTAGGATTTCAGCTATGTGGGGAGAGTTGAAGTTGTTTGGTAGAAGTCGTCCTTATTTTAAAATGTTTCTGAAAATAAATAATCCTCCACAAGTCCATTAGAAATCAAATTGTTGAGGCTACGTGCAAAAATAATGTTATGTGTGTGTAAGGATATCACTAAGTACCCAGCACCAATTTACCAAAGTTCACATAAAAAAAAAAAAGGTTTTCATCCCTCCAGTTAGTTCTACTGTCAACCAGTCTTCTCTTTCTCAGCCACTGCAGATCGATGGTTATCTGTGAGCCTTTAAGAGACATTAAGCAGCAAGGTGGTACATCACATCTCCAGGGCACCAGGAAGCTTTGCCCCCCAAAAACCCACAGCTGGTGATGCTGAACCACTGCAATGGGTCACACCACAAGATTTTGGATGTTGGGCAGCACCCGGGCAGCATTTGCTTAACCTCTTCACTATTTGTTTCTGAAAGAAGTCCCCTTTTCAAATAAAAAAGCTAAACCCTTCATGAAAGGTAGGGATGAGGCAGAGACGCACCCTCCCACATTACATCTGACTCTTTTCTTAAAGAAAAAGGTTTTAGCCATTACCTCAAAAGAAAAAAAAGTTATCCCTGTACCACCTAAACTTAATTTTCTGAATTGTAGCTTTTTTTGCTCAGTAGAGAGGAAAAAAAAACCCTTGAGAAATGGAATTTTGCCCATAGACTGATGACTACAGATCACATTTCTAGTGGGCTTATAACCTGCTCCAGTGAAAACATAATTTTTAATTTGCTTTTAGGGTTATTTATTTTTTTTATTATTACACTAAGGGTTTATAATTTAACGTCAAACATAATTTTGCACGAATTACGAGACTGCACTATGATGCTGAAGATAAGATGTATGTGACTGGTTGGCATGGCCTCAAACTAGGTTTCTGAGAAAATGGATCACTAATTGGCAGGCTGCCATCCCATACACTGCTTAGTGCAACTTCAAATGAAACAAGCTATCTTTTGCAGAGAGTTACGGCGCAACAACCTCTAGGATAGTGCAAAGAAAAATAGGCATCTTTTAACCACATTATATTTACCATTTCAGGCCATACAGGCTATACCTGATGTTAGCAATGGATGGTAATATTATTTTTGTGCTGTTCTTTTTAAAGAAAAGGCAATTTCTAAATGTTTATGCCTTAAAAAGAAAGGACATTTCAGGTACCAATTAAAATCCTAAATTATTGGTCATACCACTTCATAAAAATCACACCAATTTTGATTAATTGTAGTTCAGTCATTTAAGAGCTGAAAAAACATGACATTTTACTATGATGTCATTTTCCCATTCATTCCAGTGGTAAAAGTCCTCTACCACAGCTACAGAAAGAATAATATAAAATTAAAGCATGGAAATGATCAGAGGAAATAATTTTGACAATGAAGTAATTTCCTAGATTGGTTTTAAGTATGACTTCTTTGTCAGCTTTAAATAAAAAATAAAAGATGCCATAATTTTATTGAACTTGCATGGTGAATGAGTAATGTGCATATGTAAGAAATGGTGTCAGTTAACTTAAAATCAAACCATATGCTCAAGCCCAACTAGAACAGAACACCCCAAGAGTAAACCCAAATCAAACATATACACGGGAATCCTGAGCCAAAGTATGGTGTCTTCAGAACCGAGTATTACTGAATATTCATCCCACAAAAAGTGGGATGATGAGATCAAAAGCAATTCCTGTGACAAATAGACAATATGGCCTTTATACAAGATTTCATTCAAAGACGTTAAACAATATCTTAAATTTCCTATCAGAAATATCTGTAAATTTTGAAGATTTTTCTTCTAAATAAGTAATTTCAAAATTTTGGTGAGTGTTTTTTTTAATATTATTTTTGTGTGCAGATGAAAGTGAAGCCCTTGCATATGTTTGTATTTTCATAGGTGCCAAACTGATGCTAGGATCCAATCCAACTTCTTTTGAAATCAATTTGAATATTTCACTTGACCAGAATTCAAGCATCTGTTATTAACAATTTCAGAGAGAGAGAAAAAAAAGTCAAAAATTATCCAAAATGTGGAATCAGGACACCAAAATTTTCTCTGTACCCTTCATTCCTCTAGATATTGAATTATTTGTAAACTGTATGACTTCCCAAACGGACACCAAAGCTAAGCAAAAGCAACAGTGACAATGTCCTTGTGAAAAATTTCTGTCCAAAAAGTGACAGCATTCCCCAGCAGTGCCTTGCTGGAACACTAATCCTTCAAAAGTTCAGATACAGACACAAAGTCCTCACACAATCCTGAACTCGCAGTAGGATCCAAGAGCCGATCTGTGGAATGAATTTCCCTTTGCAGCAGTTTACATCACCTCAAAATGACTTTTGACTGGAAACAAAACAAAACGTCTGACCATTAAAAAAAATAATATGAGAAAGCTGACAGATTTTTTTTATTATTTTTTTTTTTTACTTTTCCAAGATTCAAAGTCCACAGTTGTTCTATGCCGATGGCATAAGGGCCCTCAAATAACATATACCCAGATCAAGAGCCATCTTTTAGATGCGGAGTGCATTTTTTCATTACCAATCTCCAAGTTAAGGAAAACATAAATTTAAATCTGCATCTCCAACATACCAACCAGTAACTAAATATCATAGTTTAGCACGTTAGAAAAGGAGGGAGTCTTCACCGAAAACAATACAGCTCAGAAATATTCCAACTGTCAGGACATTGAATTTCATGAAAAAAAGAAAAAGAAAGGAAAAAAAATCAGAAGAGAATCACTCTGCCTGGGCAGAGCTGTGTGGAATGAATCATCAGCACCAAACTGGTTTTGCTTTAAAAGCATGCAACAGTTTGTGTATCTAGGACGACATTCGTTTAGCAAACAGACGTCAACAAAATTTGCTCAAGAAAAGCGCGCATATGTTTGGGGTAGGGATCTGACCTCTCGAGGAGAAGCCAGGCTCCTTGCAGTGCTGCGAGCGGGGCTTCGCTTTGGTACTGGCTGCGGGTGCGACCGCAGCTCCTCTTGCAGGGCTGACCTGAGCAAAGAAGGATTTATGACCTCGCGCATCTCATTGCCATTTACTAACTGGAAAATGCAGTCGTAGCAGCAGCTGAACTTCAATTTAGTTAGCTTAAACTGTTATTATGTCCCACACGTAGAGGCAATTTCTTACACGTTGGTGATATGTTTGCAGCAGAAAAACACATACAGCTTTCACAGGTTTGCTGCACCTCCCTCTATGTAAGCCCTGATGCTTGCACTGCTCAGAAAGCTGCATAATCCCCTATGGCTCCCATTAAATAACAGAGGAGCAGCAGAACAAGCAACATGTTTAAGTCTTTAGGCATGTGCCAAAGTGCCAAAGGTCTTAAACCCATGAGCCTCACTCCTCTAGCGACCCCAGACAGAAGCAAGGCAAGGTCAACCAGCAGTATTTTTTGCATGTATGATAACATGACGTGCGTGATGTTTTATGTAAATCACCGAAGTCCTGATAATAAAATATCACAGCCACCACAGGAGACAGAAGCTGTTCCTACAGTGCAAACCAAGCACAAGAAGGGACAACACTGCAAACAGAAGACCTGGAAATGCAGGACCAGTAGAACGGGCTCTCTAGCCCTTTAAAATTCATGGATGGTTTCATTGCCAAAAGCCTCATTTCACATCACAAACTGTAAAAAGCAATCAGAACCTACCCAGGTTTTCATTTTTCTTCAAGTATGTGGGATATTTCATGAGATGATTTTCATGTCCAGTCCTGTACTACTGGGAGTCACCTGGATAGAAAGTCTCTATCATCCGTGGGCTGTGGAAATTCCTGGCAAGTGAACTTTTGCTGGCTCTAAAAATAAACTACAATCAGGTCATCGCTTTTTCCAAGTTTCCCAATTTTCCTGGTAAGGGTCTAGATATTGAAAGTGACATTTCCACAAAATGATTTCATGTGAACATGTAAATGCAAGTTCAGGAGTTTCTCTTTTAGTAATGATCGACTAATACAAACCTTTCAGTTTTGCTTGAAATATCCAAGCTTTTCTCTCTTTCCTGAATTATGTGCATAATCATCTTTTCTTTTTACCAGATTCTTCTAATGAGTGTACAGAAAATAATATTTCAAAAGACTTCTACAGACTTGTAAGAGATCATTCCCACTCCTGAATAATTTGCTAAAAATATTTTTCAGTTCTAGTTAAGAGATTATTTTTTTAATAATTTTATTTTGCTTCTTATTCATGCCTATACTACAGCACAGTGTGCTGTAAGAGCCTCACTGATCCCTCACTAAACAGCTAGAAATATTTGAAGCCACCTCCTTTACCAGCAAATGGGTAAGCCAAGTCAATGACCGATTTTGGTGTGGTGAGAAGTGGGTCCTGTATTACCTACAGCTTGCTAATCTAGCAACAAATAGGTATCTGCTTCTCCCTGGAAACTCTTCTAGTCGTCCTGGAGTTTGACTCCATGTCCCTCCCGTCACAGAAGTCATGCTATAAAACTCTATTTCTGCTCATTCTCAGAGACACAGAAAGAACATTTTTCTTTTGTGACTCATCCAATCAGCCTGTGACCCAGCTCATCTAAAAAGTCTTTAAAAATGACAAGAGAATTATTTTATAACCCGATATTTTGCCAGAGTTTTTGCATGAATGCAGCAACCCCTAACAGCAGCCTGACACAAGTCCACAGACCAGCATCCTCCCACCGTGGCCACGGGCGCAGGTACCAATGTGCCATTTCCCACTGAAACACGTCTTTAGACTCCGAGTTCCGAGTCCAAGTGCTGCACATTTTCATTTCCCCCCTCCTTTTCACAAAAATAAACAAGCACACCCCCTAACACGCAGCCCAACGCTGTTAGCGTAATAACATGGACCTCCAGATTCTTGGCAGTCTTAAAGGCCCTACACAGGGCTGTTAAATCAGTACCATAATATTAAAAAAGAAAAAAGAAAAAGCTATAAACTATGTGTCATCATCTCCCACCTTTACACATGTCAAAAATATTTTATTTCAAAAGTAATTAATTGAAATAATTAGGCTCTCTACACTGTTTCTTGGACTGGTTTTTTTTTTTTTTTCCTTCAAGCTGCTGCTTCTGAAGCAGCAGGAATATGGGAGACAAATTTTTAAGTCCTTCAGTTCTCACTTTCTTCCCCTCCATCTGCCCCATAAGTTTTAGGGCTTTTAGATGAGCACAGGCACTGGGGCTGGGAACCAGGGGTGCACGGGCGCTATCCTGCTCCCATCCGGTCGCTGCTCTGCTGCATGCTTGTACGCAAGCCTGTCTCCTCCTCGATCCTCCTTTCCCTTGAACTTTTTTCTCTTCCACATCTCTTTAGATCGCAATTCTTCAGGGCAGGGACTGCCCCTGCAACACAGTGGTTACCCTGTGCATAGCACTACATGGACCTGATCTCACCAGGGCCTCTAGGCGTTATTTAGTGTAAATGCAGATGAGTCTGCCATCACAAGTCACACCAAATGCGTGTGCCACACACTGGTGCATGTCTCAGGTGCTTGCAAAAAAAGTACCAGAACTCCAGATTTCCACATGTTGCTATACGCTTTTTTCTCCTCCAAATTAAACACATGCAAAAAAAAAAATTATTTGAGGAGATGCTACGTATGCCAACGAAATTCAACAGCATACTTTTACTTTTCTGAAAAAGAAAATACAAGTCTGTCTAGTCACAAACTCCACGTGAATCGTTAGTGAACGAGATACTGTTACCCTGGGGCTGCTGTAACTTGCATACATGCCCTCCTTACTATTTCAAGATCTTTGAATTTATTTTTTTTCAGACACATATAAAAGCACGTATGGTTGAAATAAAAAATAAAGCAGATACAGATGATACTTGAAAGTTCAGCAGACTCCAGTATGGCAGTGAGTGGAACCATTAGGGCAAAAATACATTGTTTTTCTATGGTCAGTATCTGCACAGGAAAAAACAGCAGAGGTTTCAATATCTTGAAA